>CM034468.1:10321026-10892381 GCA_019925255.1 Litchi chinensis
CATCGTTGGCTGAGGTGGGTAGCCACAGTAAGGAGAAGGGTCATTGTAGGCTGTGGGGGTCTGGTAAGGAGCCACAGGAGCATGTGACGCGGAATCATGTGGTGGAATCTGAGTCAAGGCCCCAGAAGGTGTTGCATATTGTGGGGCTGATGGAGCTAATTTTGCTTTGGAATGCTTTGTTGCCTCATTACAATTGGAAATTGCATTGCTGCTTGAAAAGTGCAATATGAGTCGGATATCTCCCGAATGTCTGCATCAAAGCAGATGTATAAGATAGATAAAGAATGGCACAGGATATAGAGAGATTATAACTGGGTGTCTATTTATTCAACCTGCCAATTTTATTCTGAAGCGGCCAGACAGCATCATCAAAACCTTGGGAAAGGGCTTTGTGAAGTTGAACCCTGGAAAGGAACAAGATCAGGCCTGGTCAGTTCAGATTTTGTTCCTCTTTTTTGTGGTAATTTGGATTCTTATCATTTTGACTGATATATTTACTTACTTTCCAGAGCCAATGAACTCATCAGATTTAATGGTGTGGTTATTCCAAACCACAACATTTAGTTCCCTAAGACCTTCAATGAGTGTGAAAATGAATCTCTCTTGGAAAGTGGGATTCTTACCTCCATCTAACCAACAAGTGGAAATGAGATGAGAAATATTTTAATTAAATAAAGACTAGTTAACGTTGTTGAAGAGCCTTAGAACAAAAGGATTGTAGTACTAACATAGGAAGCAAATTCCAGGACAGAACAATACCTGTACAAATTTTTGTTCTAAACTTGTTGCTTCCATATTCGACACAGGTATAAGGGTCTTGTCTTGATATCCATTCCTTGTCTTCCAAGTTGTAACATCCAACAACTGCAAAAGAAGTAACCATATTAGTCCTCATTTTTTTTTCCTAGAAAATGATTAATGAATACAATGCCTACACACCTGTGACTTCAAGAGGCAGGCCTTGGATTCCAGAAACCGACATGGATACACTTTTCTGTAAATGGAACTGGTAATTGAATGTTGTGTAACACAAGATATATAACAAGTATCTTTACAAGGGCGATAGAGAGAATCGGTCTCTTTTGTGAAAGGTTGACAAAAACTCTCTAGTCTTTCTGCTCCTACCTCTATCACAAAGGCCTTAATTAATAATGAAAGAATCCCATCAAGTTGCTAAATCATGCCTGGACGAAGAATTTTTACAGTTATACCAACAAAGTCGATGAATGGATTGTCTAAAATATTGGCACTTATTCGGTGGGAAATGAAGAAGAAGAATTTCCAATGTACGAAATCACCACAGGTTGTAATGACTTAATAAAAACAATAATGTTTTGCTAGCATAATAGTCAGTCAAATCGAATGATTTAGTTCAATAATCCAATGATGTTGAGAAGACTTTTAATTATAGGAAACAGTGGATTAAACCACATAGTAATATAGGACTAGTGCTTCCAGTTATCTTCCCACAC
Source organism: Litchi chinensis (assembly GCA_019925255.1). NCBI lineage: Eukaryota > Viridiplantae > Streptophyta > Magnoliopsida > Sapindales > Sapindaceae > Litchi > Litchi chinensis. The sequence goes on from CM034468.1 coordinate 10,322,499, forward strand.
CGTTGACACTGTACCTGAGATCCGACTGTGGAAAAGTCCATGGTGACCTTTTGAGATGCCTTTTCAAAATTATTATTAGCAGATTGCAACTTGTCATATTGACTTGGACCAAAAATTTATATGCGTTTGTCCACTCCATTTCATTCCGGATGACTGTTTCAAACCCATAATGGGCAGTGCCAACTGCTAACAAGGGAATCCAAATTGCCTTTTGTTTAATTGGATGTACAGTTTGGAAACTTCTTGTTGCAATTGAGTTTTTTTTTAATGTACATCCACAACCTGTTACCACTAGCTGTCCATTTGGCATATACTTCGGGTCACTCTCGATAATTGTATATACCCTTAATTGGGCCGGCTCTGCGTCCACCCTTCTCACAGATCAAGAAGCCCAGACATCTGTGCACCTTTCTCAAGTTGGTTTGAATTCAAAACTGTCAATCATATTCACTGCTACACCCTGATTTCTTATTGTACAATAAAACGTCGACAAATAAATAATTTTATTTAAACAACAAATTTTTTTGATATATTAAATTGATAATGCTATATATATATATATATATATATCTGTGTGTGTGTGTTTTTCAAATACTTTAGAGTCCAACAAAATATAGAATTAATCCTTGAGTAACTATGTAAGAGAAATAACACATAAAAATTCTTAAGGAATATTTCACATAGATTTTTATTTTCTTAATTTAATTTTTCATAAAATATGCATGAAAAATTGATTTTCCTTTATAACCAATCTGAACTCAACTTCATCTCCGACCCTTCCCCTCCTCCTCCACTGAACTCCCCTCCCCCACCCCCACACCCCCCTCCCCTTTTTTTTTGTTCATACACCACTTAATTTGTTATGTCTTTTTTCATTTTACAATAAGTACATATCCTAATCTTTACTGTGTGGATTTCCATATACATACATACATATATATATATATATATATAAACTTATATATATACTTATTAACTTTTATATGTATATGTATATGTATGTAAAAAGGTTATGAATATTTATGTAAAGAATTTTAGAAATGTAGAGAAAGAAGAGACTATGGATAAATATAGAGAGAAGAGATTATGGAAAAGTGTAAAGAGAGTGGTTTTTCTTTTTTCTTTTTTTAAATAAAAAAATGCGATACAATTTACATAATGTTAATGCCTATTTATAGGCAAATGTTGGTTTTTATCAACCAATCAAATCTTACAAACACAATATATCTAATTAAATGCTACATACAACTTGCAAGCATGGATTTGATAACTTGACAAGTTAATTATCACATAAGTAATCAACTTCATAATTTAACAAATTAAATTTGGAATTTTCTTCTTCTATGAAAGTGAAAGACTATATTTACAACATACACCACTTATTTTGCTATATGTTTTTCCATTTTGTAGCAAGTACATATCCTAACCTTTACTGTGTGGATTTCCATAGGCATACATACATATATATATATATATAAACTTTTATATATATACATATTAACTTTTATATATGTATATGTATGTAAAAAGGCTATGAATATTTATATAGATAATTTTAGAAATGTAGGGAAAGAAGAGACTACAGATAAGTATAAAGAGAAGAGATTATGAAAGAGTGTAGAGAGGGTGGTTGTTTTCTTTTTTAAATAAAAAATGTGATACAATTTACATAAGGTTAATGCCTATTTATAGGCAAATGTTGGTTTTTATCAACGAATCAAATAAAAAAATGTGATATAATTTACATGGATTTGACAACTTGGCAAGTTGATTATCACATAAGTAATCAACTTGATAATTTAACAAATTAAATTTGGAATTTTCTTCTTCCATGAAAGTGAAAGACTATATTTACAACATACACCACTTAATTTGCTATATGTTTTTCCATTTTGTAGCAAGTATATATCCTAACCTTTATTGTGTGAATTTCCATATGCATACATATATATATAATTTATATATATACATGTTAACTTTTAAATATATATATGTATGTAAAAAGGCTATGAATATTTATGTAGAGAATTTCACAAATGTAAGGAAAGAAGAGACTACTGATAAGTATAGAGAGAAGAGATTATGAAAGAGTGTAAAGAGAGTGGTTGTTTTCTTTTTTAAGTAAAAAAATGCGATACAATTTACATAAGGTTAATGTCTATTTATTGGCAAATGTTGGTTTTTATCAACAAATCAAATAAAAAAATGTGATACAATTTACATGGATTTGACAACTTGGTAAGTTGATTATCACATAATGTCGACGTTGATTTCTGGTCGACTACGGTTCAAAACCCAATACCTGCAATCAATGGAAAACAAAACAAGAAAACAAGAGAAAAATAAAAGGCAGAGAGGAAGAACAACACAAAGAAAGTTTTACGTGGTTCAACAAGTGTGTCTACGTCCACAATTGTTTCTCAGATAATTTCTACAGAGAAACGGTATTATATTGCTTCTGTGTCTGTATCTCTCCGTTACAATGAGTTTTAGTCTCTATTTATAGGGAGAGACATTTACAATTTGAGTTGAAATAAAATAGGAAAGTAATCATGCATTAACTACACTTTCAAATCAGTTAGCACTGAATCAGAAATCTGTTCCACTAAATCAGGGATCACATTTATCAACGTTTGAATTTGAATTTATTTCCAATTCTGGTAGAAGAATCATGATCAATTTGAGTTATTGCCTTTTCTAGAGGATTTCCTTATTGAACTGTTCATTGTACGAGCTAGAGTCTATCTTGAACGACCTCGAGCTAGACCCAGCATTGAGTAACGAGCTGGATGCATATCGCGTTGAGAGCTTAGAGCTCAATCATGCGAGTTGGATGCATAGCGAGCTGGGAGCCAAAAGTTGAGAGCTGGGTTTGTTCCTTGAATCCTAAGCTTTGTCTATTGGATCAATCATTTGGGTCAGTTTATTGGGCTTTTATCAGCCCATTTACGTAGCCAAAATATACTCACAACACATAAGTAATCAACTTGATAATTTAACAAATTAAATTTGGAATTTTCTTCTTCCATAAAAGTGAAAGACTATATTTACAACATACACCACTTAATTTGCTATATGTTTTTCCATTTTGTAGCAAGTACATATCCTAACATTTACTGTGTGGATTTCCATATGCATATATACATATATATATATATATAAACTTTTATAAATACATATAACTTTTATATGTATATGTATGTAAAAAGACTATGAATATTTATGTAGAGAATTTTAGAAATATAGGGAAAGAAGAGACTACGGATAAGTATAGAGAGAAGAGATTATGAAAGGGTGTAGAGAGAGTGGTTGTTTTTTTTTTTTTCAAACAAAAAAATGTGATACAATTGACATAAGTTAATGCCTATTTATAGGCAAATGTTGGTTTTTATAAATCAATCAAATAAAAAAATGTTATACAATTTACATGGATTTGGCAACTTGACAAGTTGATTATCACATAAGTAATCAACTTGATAATTTAATAAATTAAATTTGAAATTTTCTTCTTCCATGAAACTAAAAGACTATATTTACAACATACACCACTTAGTTTGCTATATGTTTTTCCATTTTGTAGCAAGTACATATTCTAACCTTTACTGTGTGAATTTCCATATGCATACATACATATATATTATAAACTTATATATATATATATATATATATATACATATTAACTTTTATATACGTATATGTATGTAAAAAGACTATGAATATTTATGTAGAGAATTTTAGAAATGCAGGAAAGAAGAGACTACGGATAAGTATAGAGAGAAGAGATTATGAAAGAGTGTAGAGAGAGTGGTTGTTTTCTTTTTTAAATAAAAAAGTGCGATACAATTTACATAAAGTTAATGCCTATTTATAGACAAATGTTGGTTTTTATCAACCAATCAAATCTTACAAACACAATATAAATAAATGGATACAATTTACATGGATTTGACAACTTGGCAAGTTAATTATCACATAAGTAATCAACTTAATAATTTAACAAATTAAATTTGGAATTTTCTTCTTCCAAGAAAGTGAAAGACTATATTTACAACATACACCACTTAGTTTGCTATATGTTTTTCCATTTTGTAGCAAGTACATATCCTAACCTTTACTGTGTGGATTTCCATATGCATACATACATTTATATATATATATATATATATATACATATTAACTTTTATATATGTATATGTACGTAAAAATGCTATGAATGATTATGTAGAGACTTTTAAAAATGTAGGTAAAGAAGAGACTACGGATAGGTATAGAGAGAAGAGATTATGAAATAGTGTAGAGAGAGTGGTTGTTTTTTTTTTTTTTTTAATAAAAAATATGATACAATTTACATAAGATTAATGCCTATTTATAAGCAAATGTTGGTTTTTATCAGCCAATCAAATAAAAAAATGTGATACAATTTACATGAATTGGCAACTTGGCAAGTTGATTATCACATAAGTAATCAACTCGATAATTTGACAAATTAAATTTGGAATTTTCTTCTTCCATGAAACTAAAAGACTATATTTACAACATACACCACTTAGTTTGCTATATGTTTTTCCATTTTGTAGCAAGTACATATCCTAACCTTTACTGTGTGGATTTCCATATGCATACATAAATATATATATATATATAAACTTTTATATATACACATATTAACTTTTATATACGTATATGTATGTAAAAAGGCTATGAATATTTATGTAAAAATTTTAAAAATACAGGGAAAGAAGAGACTACAGATAAGTATAGAGAGAAGAGATAATGAAAGAGTGTAGAGAGAGTGGCTATTTCTTTTTTAAATAAAAAAGTGCGAGACAATTTACATAAGGTTAATGCCTATTTATAAGCAAATATTGGTTTTCATCAACAAATCAAATAAAAAATGGGATACAATTTACATGGATTTGACAACTTGGCAAGTTGATTATCACATAAGTAATCAACTTGATAATTTAACAAATTAAATTTGGAATTTTCTTCTTCCATGAAAGTGAAAGACTATATTTACAACATACACCACTTAGTTTACTATATGTTTTTCCATTTTGTAGCAAGTACATATCATAACCTTTACTGTGTGGATTTCCATATGCATACATACATATATATATATATATATAAACATTTTATATATACATATGAACTTTTATATATGTATATGTACGTAAAATGCTATGAATATTTATGTAGAAAATTTTAAAAATGTAGGTAAAGAAGAGACTACGGATAGATATAGAGAGAAGATATTATGAAAGAGTGTAGAGAGAGTGGTTGTTTTTTTTTTTTTTTTAATAAAAAAATATAATACAATTTAAATAAGATTAATGCCTATTTATAGGCAAATGTTGGTTTTTATCAACCAATCAAATAAAAAAAAGTGATACAATTTATATGGATTTGATAACTTGACAAATTGATTATCACAAAAATAATCAACTCGATAATTTGACAAATTAAATTTGGAATTTTCTTCTTCCATGAAAGTGAAAGACTATATTTACAACATACACCACTTAATTTACTATATGTTTTTCCATTTTGTAGCAAGTACATATCCTAACCTTTACTGTGTGGATTTCCATATGCATACATATATATATATATATATATATATAAAACTACATAATAATTTTTATATATGTATATGTATGTAAAAAGGCTATGAATATTTATATAGAGAATTTTAGAAATTTCGAGAAAGAAGAGACTATGGATAAGTATAGAGAGAAGAGATTATGAAAGAGTGTAGAGATAGTGGTGTTTTCTTTTTTAAATAAAAAAAATGTGATACAATTTACATAAGGTTAATGTATATTTATAGGCAAATGTTGGTTTTTATCAACAAATCAAATAAAAAATGTGATACAATTTACATGGATTTGACAACTTGGCAAGTTGATTATCACATAAGTAATCAACTTCATAATTTAATAAATTAAATTTGGAATTTTCTTCTTCCATGAAAGTGAAAGACTATATTTACAACATACACCACTTAGTTTACTATATGTTTTTCCATTTTGTCACAAGTACATATTCTAACCTTTACTGTGTGAATTTCCATATGCATACATACATATATATATAAACTTTTATATATATACATATTAACTTTTATATATGTATATGTATGTAAAAAGGCTATGAATATTTATGTAAAGATTTTAAAAATGTCGGGAAAAAAGAGACTACGGATAAGTATAGAGAGAGAGATTATGAAGATGAAAGTGTAGAGGTAGTGGTTGTTTTCTTTTTAAATAAAAAGATGTGTTACAATTTATATAAGGTTAATGTCTATTTATAGGCAAATGTTGATTTTTATCAACAAATCAAATAAAAAAACGTGTTACAATTTACATGGATTTGATAACTTGGCAAGTTAATTATCACATAAGTAATCAACTTCATAATTTAACAAATTAAATTTGAAATTTTCTTCTTTCATGAAAGTGAAAGACTATATTTACAACATACACCACTTAGTTTGCTATATGTTTTTCCATTTTGTAGCAAATACATATCCTAACCTTTACTGTGTGGATTTCCATATGCATACATATATATATATATAAACTTTTATTATATTTATACATATTAACTTTTATATATGTATATGTATGTAAAAAGACTATGAATATTTATGTAGAGAATTTAGAAATGTAAGGAAAGAAGAGACGACGGATAAGTATGAGTGAAGAGATTATTGAAACAGTGTAGAGAGAGTGGTTTTTTTTTTTTTTTTTGTTTTAATAAAAAAATGTGATACAATTTACATAAGATTAATGCCTATTTAGAGGCAAATATTGTTTTTATCAATCAATCAATTAAAAAAATGTGATACAATATATGGATTTGACAACTTGGCAAGTTGATTATCACATAAGTAATCAACTTGATAATTTAACAAATTAAATTTGGAATTTTCTTCTTTCATGAAAGTGAAAGACTATATTTACAACATACACCACTTAGTTTGCTATATGTTTTTCCATTTTGTAGCAAGTACATATCCTAACCTTTACTGTGTGGATTTTCATATGCATACATATATATATATATATATATAAACTTTTATATATATACATGTTAACTTCTATATATGTATATGTATGTAAAAAAGCTATGAATATTTATGTAAAGAATTTTAGAAATGTAGAGAAATAAGAGACTACGGATAAGTGTAGAGAGAAGAGATTATGAAAGTGTGTAGAGAGAGTGGTTGTTGTTTTTTTACAAATAAAAAAAATGATACAATTTATATAAGGTTAATGCTTATTTATAGGCAAATGTTGGTTTTTATCAACCAATCAAATCTTACAAACACAATATATCTCATTAAATGCTATTTACAACTTGTAAGCATGAATTTGACAATTTGACAACTTTTGACCACCTTGCTTGATCCCTCCCTGATGACTACCAATCCAACTTCTCTTCTTATCGAACTTCTTAGGTTTAGGGGTGGATTCTACACTCCTCTCAACTCTGGTGGCTGTCTCCACTAACTGCCCATATCAAGTGTGCATGGATGATGTCACATAGGTCCTGACTCGTGGATGCAAGCCTACTATAATTCTGTTAATCTTTTGTTCCTCCTTTTCTGCAATGAAGGGAACCAGGTGAACTAACTCTGAAAACTTCTTTTCGTACTCTTCTACTGAGGAGTTCCCTTGCTCTAATCTGAAGAACTCTTCTATTTTTGCATCTTTGTAACTTTTGGGGAAGAACTTGTCAATAAACTCTTTCTTAAAATCTGCTTAGGAAACTCTATCTGGGTGTGCCTTCTGATGTGTCTTCCATCAATCTTTCGCATGGTCTTTAAGCAGGAAGGTGGAATAAGAAACCATCTACTGCAACCCATTACTTGAAATATCTCTTCATTTGATTGTAACCATGACAGTGCACGTTCGGGTTCCTCTATTCTATCATAGAGTTGAGCGACTAACTTATAGGCGCGATCTATGGATACCCTCATCTCACGCGACTGATGAAGTGCCGCTACCATTGCCTGCGCCATCTGCTCTACATTTACTTGTACTACTCGGGTCTCGCAGGTTGCGAAGGCTCTGGGTGAGGAGAACTAGCTGGCACATTGACTGACTCCTCAACCTGTTCTTGCTCGGGCGTGGGTGCCTCTGTGGCTGCCCTCCTCGTCCTTGGGTGAGTACGATGCTGCATGTTTCTGTTCTATTTCAAATATTCATGAAAAGTTACAAACTCATGAGTTAGAATACTAACAATGCATGAAAACAGCTCAGGAAATCATGCAATGCTCAAACTTGAATCTAAATAACTCATCTGTATAACTCATATCTCATGCAATCTGAAAGAAAATCTCATGCATAAAAAAACTTCGAAGCATTTCTAACTCTATCTCAAAACTTTACAAAACCGGGCTCTGATACCATTTTGACGCGACCCAAACCAGATTCCCTCTAGGCTAGTATCTAGTAGGCCTCGCCTGGCACCCCAACGGACTCTTTTTAAACTCTCTTAAGCGACTAAAAAAAATCCGCGAGGCAAACTCTAAATTTGCCCGTTTACTTTGCTTCAAATCTCATTTAATCTCGTTATTTGAAAACTAGTTGGGTTGGTTACAATTTATATTCAATTCGTTGATTTGAAAATTTAACCAATACCATAAAAGTAACCATTTTTGTTTTCGAAATCTAAAAACATTTTAACTAAAATCCGGCAGCATAACGACTGCAAATATAAGGTTACCTAATTTTCCTGCAAAGAAAATTACACTCTCAAATCATTTCAATCACAACTCAACTTCTTCCACAAACATATATTTCAAAATCAATTCATCATTTTCACAAAACTATAGATAATAATCAACTTTCATATCATAAAAATATATACAAGCAATTTACATTACAAAATATATTAGCATGAGGTTTTTACATGAGTTTTTCAAAATACAAAATGAGGTATGTATTTCCTCAAGTATAAGTCCACCTATGACGATAAAGAATTTGGTTGACTTCAAGCGCCCACGTTAGTACCTGAAATTGGTTTATAGAATATAATACGAAAAAATGAAATCTCAAGCACTTAAAGAAATTTAATGATTGTGAATTAAACACTTATAACTTATTTAGTTATTGCATAAAATATCACCAAACTCGTTTTTTTCTAAAAGCACCATGCGTTCCCCTAACTACTATGTCACGTGGCAATTTTTAACTTACACCAACCGTGACACTACTAAAACTTCTCAACAACTACGTGCGGAATTTTTGCATCGCAAACCGTAGTGCGAGGTTATTTATAAATTTTAGCGATTACGTGCGGAATTCTCTGCATTGCAAACCGTAGTGCAAGATATTATATCTAATCTTGGCAACTATATTGCAGAATTTTCTGTATCGCATATTGTAGCCTAAGACAATCTCTGATTCTGAGGGTATACGCATGGCTTTTGAAAACTCTTTTCTACTAAGTGCTATAAGCACAAAATAACTTTTCTTATGAAACTTTTTGACTAGAGCTTTTAAGCTCAATTCTCTTAGAGATTTCTTCACTTTCAAAATCACTTTGAACACATATTAAAATCCTTCATAACATAGTAATAAGCAATAAAATTACAATTGCAACACAACATTCACAGTGTGAGTTAGTGACACTCACCTCGAATCCAACGTGCCAAGAAGCTCTAATGGGCCTCCCTCACTCTACTTGTTTGTGCTTCACCTTAAACTTGCCCAAAACTTGATTTTCTAGCTTGATTCTACTCAAAATCTTGATCTAGGGCTTCAATTAGACTTGGAAAAGGTTGGTTCTTCTTCTTTCTCTCTTGGCCGACCACCACCCTCTCTTTCTCTCTATTTTTGCTTCAATTTCCCTAAGTGTTGAAGCCAACACTCATATATATATAGGCTCTTATATGACAAATGATCATTTTGCCCTTTATTAATAATTAACTTGTTATTTGACTTAATTGATTTCTAAAATCTCTACTAACATTTTAATATCACTTAATAGGGTTATATTTATGAAATTTACTATTCTCACCCTACAAGTTAATTATTGCCACTTAGAATTGCGAAATTACGAAAAATGGGCTTACATTGATAATTTGACAAGTTAAATATAAAATTTTTTTTTCTATGAAAGTGAAAGACTATATTTACAACATACACCACTTAGTTTACTATATGTTTTTCCATTTTGTAGCAAGTACATATCCTAAATTTTACTGTGTGGATTTTCATATACATACATACATACATATATATATGAACTTTTATAAATATACATATTAATTTTTTTTTTTTTTTTATGTATGTGTATGTAAAAAGGCTATGAATATTTATGTAGAGAATTTTAGAAATGTTAGGAAAGAAGAGACTACGGATAAATATAAGAGAAGAAATTATGGAAGAGTGTAGAGAGTGTGGTGGTTTTTTTTTTTTTTTTTTTTGTAAATAAAAAATGTGATACAATTTACATAAGGTTAATGCCTATTTATAGACAAATGTTGGTTTTTATTAACCAATCAAATCTTACAAACACAATATGTTGTGGGTATATCTGGGACCACATATATGGGCTGATAAAAGTCCAACAATTCGATCTAATGGATTGAGCCAATAGATGAAGGCTCAATTCGCCAACACTCAGTTCGTAAAAATGAACTCGCAGTGTGCCACTACTATTCTTAGGTTGTTGGTCAGTCACAATCCAGCTTGTCATATGCCCAGCTTGAGGTTGTCCAAGACAAGCTTCAGATCGCAGATCGAAGCGCCCGTTAAGGGAATTTTCCAAAACGGCAACAGCCCAAATTGAGAACGAGTCAACCGCCAGAATTGGAAATAAATTCAAATTCTTATGTCAATAGAATCAATCCCTAATATGGCGGAATCTATCCTTGATATGGCAGAAACTGGTTTTGAAAGTGTAATAAACGTGAAATTCTTTCCTATTTTAATTATACTCAAACTGTAACACCTCACACAATAAATAGGGGTTGAAATTTCATTGTAGACACATGATACTTAATAATATATTGTGACTCTATCAAAATAATCAGAGAACAAAGACGTAAATGTAAGTACTGTTCTGGCCGAACCATGTAAAAACACATTTGCAATCTATTCTTCCTCTCCCTTTCTCTCCGTATTTTTTGTTTCTCTTTAATTATAGATATTTGATTAAGAACCTGGGTCGACCAAATTGTTACATCGACACAATATATCTAATTAAATGCTACATATAACTTGCAAGCATGAATTTGACAACTTGGCAAGTTGATTATCACATAAGTAATCAACTTGATAATTTAACAAATTAAATTTGGAATTTTCTTCTTCCATGAAAGTGAAAGACTATATTTAGAACATACACCACTTAGTTTGCTATATGTTTTTCCATTTTGTAGCAAGTACATATCCTAACCTTTACTGTGTGGATTTCCATATACATACATACATGTATAAACTTTTATATATATATATATATATATATATACATATTAACTTATATGTATGTATATGTATGTAAAAAGGCTATGAATATTTATGTAGAGATTTTAGAAATATAGGGAAAGAAAAGACTACGGATAAGTAGAGAGAAAAAGATTATGGAAGAGTATAGAAAGAGTGGTCGTTTTTTTTTAAAATAAAAAAATGTGATACAATTTACATAAGGTTAATGCCTATTTATAAGCAAATGTTGGTTTTTATCAACCAATCAAATCTTACAAACACAATATCTAATTAAATGCTACATACAACTTGCAAACATGGATTTGACAACTTGGTAAGTTGATATAAGTAATCAACTTGATAATTTGACAAATTAAATTTGAAATTTTCTTCTTCCATGAAAGTGAAAAATTATATTTATAACATACACCACTTAGCTTGCTATATGTTTTTTCATTTTGTAGCAAGTACATATCCTAACCTTTACTGTGTGGATTTTTATATACATACATATATATATAAACTTTTATATAATATATATATATACATATTAACTTTTATGTATGTATATGTATGTAAAAAGGTCATGAATATTTATGTAGAGAATTTTAGAAATGTAGGGAAATAAGAGACTACAGATAAGTATAGAGATAAGAGATTATGGAAAAGTGTAGAGAGAGTGGTTTTTTTTTTTTTAAATAAAAAAAATAAAACATGTGATACAATTTACATAAGGTTAATCCCTATTTATAGGCAAATGTTGGTTTTCATGAAGCAATCAAATCCTACAAACACAATATAACTAATTAAATGCTACATATAACTTGCAAGCATGGATTTGCAACTTGGCAAGCTGATTATCACATAACTAATCAACTTGATAATTTGACAAATTAAATTCGGAATTTTCTTATTCTATGAACTTGAAAGACTATATTTACAACATACACCACTTAGTTTGCTATATGTTTTTCCATTTTGTAGCAAGTACATATCCTAACCGTTACTGCGTGGATTTTCATATACATATATATATAAACTTTTATAATATATATATACATATATATATACTTTTATATATATATATATACATATGAACTTTTATATATGTTTATGTATGTAAAAAGGCCATGAATATTTATGTAGAGAATTTTGGAAATGTAGAGAAAGAAGAGACTATAGATAAGTATAGAGAGAAGAGATTATGGAAGAGTGAGAGTGGTTTTTTTTTTTAACAAATAAAAATGTGATACAATTTATATAAGGTTAATGCTTATTTATAGGCAAATGTTGGTTTTTATCAACCAATCAAATCTTACAAACACAATATATCTCATTAAATGCTAATACAACTTGCAAACATGGATTTGACAACTTGACAAGTTAATTATCACATAAGTAATCAACTTGATAATTTAACAAATTAAATTTGGAATTTTCTTCTTCCATGAAAGTGAAAAACTATATTTACAACATACATCACTTAATTGGCTATATGTTTTTTCATTTTGTAGCAAGTACATATCCTAACATTTACTGTGTGGATTTCCATATACATACATACATATATATAAGCTTTTATATTTATACATATTAACTTTTATATATATGTACATAAAAAGGTTATGAATATTTATGTAGAGAATTTAGAAATGTAAGAAAAGAAGAGACTACAGATAAGTATAGAGAGAAGAGATTATGGAAAAGTGTAGAGAGAGCGGTTGTTTTTTTTTTAAATAAAAAAATACGATACAATTTACGTAAGGTTAATGCCTATTTATAGGCAAATATTGGTTTTTATCAACCAATCAAATCTTACAAACACAATATATCTCATTAAATGCTACATACAACTTGCAAGCATGGATTTGACAACTTAGCAAGTTGATTATCACATAAGTAATCAACTTGATAATTTGACAAATTAAATTTGGAATTTTCTTCTTCCATGAAAGTGAAAGACTATATTTACAACATACACCACTTAATTTGTTATATATTTTTCCATTTAGTAGCAAGTACATGTCCTAACCTTTACTGTGTAGATTTCCATATACATACATACATATATATAAACTTCTATATATATACATGCATACATATATATATAAAAGTTTATATATATATATATATATATAAACTTTTATGTATGTATATGTATGTAAAAAGGCCATGAACATTTATGTAGATAATTTTACAAATATAGGGAAAGAAGAGATTACGGATAAGTATAGAGAGAAGATATTATGGAACAGTGTAGAGAGAGTGTTTTTTTAAATATATATATATATATATATATGACAATTTACATAAGGTTAATGCCTATTTATAGGCAAATGTTGGTTTTTATCAACCAATCAAATCTTACAAACACAATATATCTAATTAAATGCTACATATAACTTGCAAGTATGGATTTGGCAACTTGGTAAGTTGATTATCACATAAGTAATCAACTGGATAATTTGACAAATTAAATTTGGAATTTTCTTCTTCTATGAAAGTGAAAGACTATATTTACAACATACACCACTTAGTTTGCTATATGTTTTTCCATTTTGTAACAAATACATATCCTAACTTTTACTGTGTGGATTTCCATATACATACATACATATATATATAAACTTTTATATATATACATATAACTTTTATGTATATATATGTATGTAAAAAGGCTATGAATATTTATATAGGGAATTTTAGAAATATAGGGAAAAAATAGACTACGGGTAAGTATAGAGAGGAGATTATGGAAGAGTATAGAGAGAGTGGTTTTTTTTTTTTAAATAAAAAATGTGATACAATTTACGTAAGGTTAATGCCTATTTATAGGCAAATGTTGGTTTTTATCAACCAATCAAATCTTACAAGCACAATATATCTAATTAAATGCTACATACAACTTGTAAGCATGGATTTGACAACTTGGGAAGTTGATTATCACATAAGTAATCAACTTGATAATTTAACAAATTAAATTTGGAATTTTCTTCTTCCATGAAAGTGAAAGACTATATTTACAATATACATCACTTAGTTTGCTATATGTTTTTCCATTTTGTAGCAAGTACATATCCCGACCTTTACTGTGTGGATTTCCATATACGTACATGCATATATATAAGCTTTTATATATATACGTATTAACTTTTATGTATGTATATGTACATAAAAAGACTATAAATATTTATGTAGAGAATTTTAGAAATGTGAGGAAAGAAGAGACTACGGATAAAAATAGAGAGAAGAGATTATGGAAGAGTATAGAGAGAGTTTTTTTTTTTTTTAAATAAAAAATGTGATACAATTTACGTAAGGTTAACGCCTATTTATTGGCAAATATTGGTTTTTATCAACCAATCAAATCTTACAAACACAATATATCTCATTAAATGCTACATACAACTTGCAAGCATGGATTTGACAACTTGGCAAGTTGATTATCACATAAGTAATCAACTGGATAATTTGACAAATTAAATTTGGAATTCTCTTCTTCCATGAAAGTGAAAAACTATATTTACAACATACACCACTTAGTTTGCTATATGTTTTTTCATTTTGTAGTAAGTACATATCCTAACCATTACTGTGTGAATTTCTATATACATATATATAAACTTATATATATATATATATATACGTATTAACTTTTATATATGTATATGTATGTAAAAAGGCTATGAATATTTATGTAGAGAATTTTAGAAATGTTGGGAAAGAAGAGACTATGGATAAGTATAGAGAGAAGAGATTATGGAAGAGTGCTGATAGAGTAGTTTTTTTAAAATAAAATAAAAAATAAAAAAATGTGATACAATTTACCTAAGGTTAATGCCTATTTATAGGCAAATATTAGTTTTTATCAACCAATCAAATCTTACAAACACAATATATCTAATTAAATACTACATACAACTTGCAAGCATGGATTTGACAACTTGACAAGTTGATTATCACATAAGTAATCAACTTGATAATTTGACAAATTAAATTTGGAATTTTCTTCTTTCATGAAAGTGAAAGACTATATTTACAACATACACCACTTAGTTTGCTATATGTTTTTCCATTTTGTAGCAAGTACATATCCTAACCTTTACTGTGTGGATTTCCATATACATACATACATATATATATATATATAAACTTATATATATATATATATATACATATTGACTTTTAACTACTTTTTTTTTTTAAGTTTATTTAGAAATACATTTATCTTGGTTATAAAAGAATACATGTACAAATAGGTGAACATAAAACTTTTTTCAAATTAATAAAATATTTATTTATTGATAATCTTGGTAAAAAAGGAATACATGGAGATGCAAATAGTGAAAATAAAATTTTTTCAAATTAATATAATATTTATTCATGATAAATAATCCTTCTAACATAATAATTTTTCTTACCCTTAAATAGTGTACGTATATAATGTTAATTGGAATGCCTCTAATTATTAGTTGTCGTATTTGATGTTAAAATATATGAGAACATTTGCTTGTGATCTATAAACCTAATATTTTATTGAAGGCCAACACTACAATGCAACTCGAGCATGTAGGAGAGGTTGACAACCAATTCGACTACAAGATGCGCGTCTATATAACCTAATTTTTATTTGGAACCCCAAATTAATTGATAACCCTTGCAATTGTGATCGGACTTGTCTCCCAAATATTCACTTTTTAGTAAATGAAGGATGATTACTAGGCAATTGATATGCTTGGGCTCAGACGGAGCAGGTGATATATAGTAGAGCATGAATGATATCACAGCATTACAATTTCTTGCTTGTAAGATATTGCTTCTATATTGCAATGCGAAGTCAATATCATTTTTTCGCCATTTTAATTCACTCACAGTAGATAACCTCGCAGTTGCTACGTTTCGAGCCGGATAGAAATATCAAGCATTCATTGATTACCCATTCCAATGCAGGGAGTATTGATCGGAAGTCACTCAACCGTGCACTGGTCTGTTAATCTATTCTTCTAATAGATTACAATCTTAGATACTCTGTGTTATCTTTTCTCTAATAGAGTGATTGCTCTAAATGGTTTTCAACATATCCTTAAAAGGGTTCGTTCCTGTCATTGAGGATAATATCAGATAAAAAAGAAGGTGGTTTAAGTGCCTAAAACCTGCCATATTAGGTGGGTTTGTCTTCAGGGATGATGAATAAAGTATGAACAGGAACACAAATGTGGATATGCTTTAGCTATCAGATGAGATGTATGCATAAGTTGCACCAATGGTGGGTTGTTGCGTTAAAAAAGTTTTATCCAAAGCGATAAGGGAAAATCGATAATTGCAGAGGTGGAGAGGGCCATGCCATGCATGTTCTTTTACAAAGGAGTGGGATGCTCTTTTGCCTCTTTATTTGTTGCTTTCAATCATTTTACCTCTGCCCCCACTGTGGGGTGCACCATCTCCATCTTGTGTTTTTCAATGAGGACCAGTGTCCTCTAACACCATCAACTTTTTCCTCTTCTATTTTTGGGTATAATCAAATGCCATTAACTGCTAACAAACTATTTGATGATTGCTTTGATAAAGTGACGTTGTTACAAAATAAAGGCACAAAAACAATCTTCTTTCCTAGTTATAGATGATGATTCTCTTGCTGTTAGGTGGGATTTCATAACTTTATTGGTTTGAGTTAGTCAAATCACTTATAATTTAGACCGGCTAAACTTTAATTTGTGGGTCCTCATGTGAATACTTGGACAGTTTAAATCGAAACTTAGAATCTTGTCTTGAACTAGCTTAGCTCAGACTAATTTCTAAGCATTATATATTCATATTAGTTCTCCAAATTCACATAAATATGTGCAGATATCTGTGTTGCATAATTGAACAGCTGCAGTGAATCTGACGAAAACAAGTGCACAACACATTGAATGTTAACGGTGGGTGGACCAGTTGACAATCAACTGGTCCTCACGCTTACAACTCTTCTAACGTCCATCAAAGGGCAGGAGAATTGCTTTGTGGATGGGAATCTAGCCAACAAGCTAGTGCATAAACGATGGATCTAAAAAGTGACTGGACTTATTGGACAAATTTATGATGTCTCTCTCAGCTATTTCGTCCACCGGTCGAGTTTTTGCCTCAATTAGCCAGTTTTTTCAATCCGGAAAATCAGATACTATTTTTGTCAAATGCATTAACTATATAATTGATGCAGAAAAGTGTTTGCCATATAATTCAACTATAATGGAAAAATTGGTTGCATTAATTAGTCATTAAACGAAACCTTTATAACATTACATAGTGTTTTGATTGATTTTGTAACGTTACATGATAACTTTGATTGGTCTTGTTTATGTAATATTATAAAATAAATTTTCATTAAAAAAATAAATTGAGCACTTAATCAGTTTATATATATTCCGGATATTCTGGTGTGTGTGTGTATATATACACTTAAAAGCATGCATATTCATGGAACGATGATGTCATTTTAGCCAATATTAATGTTAACACCAAGTTCGGTGCACTTTGATGGACACCTATTAATTTTATTAGGACCACTGCAACGACAAGTATAGACAAATTTATTTGTTGATGTCAAGTGCTATTGAAAACTTTATAACCTGCTTTCAGACCTCAAAAATAAGGATCATATTTCGTAGCCTAGGTTTCATCTTTGGAAATTATAACTTTCATTTTTTACAAACAAATCTCCAAGGAAGGCCTTATAATTCTTGATCTTGTTTGTTTTATATATCCTGAAAAACTAAATGAAGTCTCACAATTAGTGCTAAATTTCTATACTCATATCCCAACTTGATGGTTGTATATCAATTTTTTGTGTAACAATTTAATCATATAATATATTGACAAGTATAATAAATCATTATTAATGTATTTCATTGCTATATGGCTTATCAAAACTCAAGTTACCATGTTCAATGTTATAGAATCTAGAGTATTCTACAGAGAGTCCATCTGATTTAACATAAATAGCGTCTTTTCTTTTTTCACATTGCATGTCAGCGGACGCGTCATTTTACTGGAAAGATGCTTTGAGTGTCTGATAAGTCGTTACCTAGTTTTCAATAGCGGTATCTAAGGAAGCACACAAAACAACTCAAAAAAGAAAAAAAGAAGGTTCGAAATTACAACTAGGATCCCACCCACTATGCAGACGTGCATCTAAATCGAAGGCTGTAAAAGCAATCAAACAGACTGATCACTGGAGAATTAATTGTCATTTTAAGGGGTTCTTTGAATCATAAATGAAAGGGTCCCGCCATTGAAAAAAAAAAAAATTGACTCGAAAATGCAACGTGGTATTCTATTTACTTGAGCGTCTTTGTTAGACTCGGTTCTCCTGCGCTTGGGGATTGGCAATAGTGTTTAGTTCTCTCTCCCTTTTTTTTTCCCTTTTTTAATTGAGAAGTTGAAACTCCTTGGACTTTGTCTGGTGGTGGCTCTTTTTTCTCTCACTCTCTCGGTCGATCTCTTTCTGCGTGTGATTTGAGACAATGGAAGGCGGACTTCCCATGCTAAACTGTCTCTTGCAGCATACACTGAGAAGTCTATGTTCAAGTTCTGATTCTTCTAATTCCTCAAAGTGGGTGTATGCTGTCTTCTGGAGGATACTGCCTAGAAACTACCCTCCCCCTAAGTAAGAAAATTATAATCAAAATATTACATGTCTGTCAACTTTTAAGTAATGTTTATAGATCACGTTGCTTTGTTGCAGGTGGGATTATGGAGGCAGTGCTCTTGATCGCTCTAAAGGCAATAAAAGGAACTGGTAATTCAACAGAGTACTTGTGATGACAAACCCAAGTCTCATTTTTTGTTCAAGTTTGAGTTTTTAAGTGGAATTTCTGTTTCAGGATTCTTGTTTGGGAAGATGGATTCTGTGATTTCTATGAATGTGAATGTGCTGGAAGTGGATATGTTAAGGGAAGGTTCGGAGCTGATGTTTTCTTCAAAATGTCTCATGAGGTTTATAACTACGGAGAAGGGTGAGAAGTACTTATAATTCTCTAATTTGTTTTTCCAACTTTTTACATGGAAAAAGATGATGATGATAATAATAATAAGTGAAATGAAGAGTGTTAAAGAAGTTAGAATTGTCTAAAAGTTATTCTGCTTGGTTGCAGATTAGTTGGCAAAGTTGCAGCAGAAAACAGTCACAAGTGGGTGTTCAGAGAAGCCACAAATGACCCTAGCTTCATCTGCTCTTGGAATGCATCTGTTGAGCCTGTAAGGGAATCATTACATTATTCTGTTACAGGGGAATGAAATGCATGTCCTGACTTTATCATGATATTGTTTCTTGATACAGCAACCAAGGGCTTGGGAGTTTCAATTCAACTCAGGCATTCAGGTTGTTATTGTTACACTCTCCAGGTGTAGCTACAAAAATAGACACTTAATTAGAGTTAATTAACAAGACCATATATATGACAAGTTTCTTCCATTTTACAGACAATTGCCATCATTTCTGTGAGAGAAGGCGTCATTCAACTGGGTTCATTTGACAAGGTCTCTTGTTTTTGTCTCCGTCTCTCTTTTGTTTTATGTTTTTTGTATTGAACCAATTGGTGGCTGATGTCCTGTCTAGATTGTGGAAGATCTCAACCTGGTGATCAGCGTACAGAGGAAATTCAGCTATCTCCAAAGCATTCCAGGCGTTTTCGCGATACAAAGGCCATACCTGCCAATCCATTATCCATACATCATCAAACCCAATAATGAAAACCAGGAGACAGCTTTCTTAGCTGATGACAAGCGCCAATTAACCGGAGCTAAAAGACTGTTCAATGAAATACCTGAAGACGACTCTCGAATCAAGTCCATTAATTTAGGCTGGAACAGCCCACAAAATGGCAGTGTACCTATGTGGTCTACACCTCCTCTTTTGCCCACCATGTCTTGCAGTCTTGGAGCACTACTATCAAAACTACCTTCTATCATCCCATCCTATAATGTCAATGCATCTCCTGATCCAGCTCTGATCATCAACAACAACAGTAATGTTGCATGCCAGAGAGCCAAAGTTGATAACGGTGGCATATCGAGTGAAGTCCAAGTTGCTGACAAAAAAGTGGAGTCGTCATGCCAATTAGACGATCAAGAACAAAAGCCTGGCTACATAAACACTACCAATTTAGGATTTGAACCTCTGAGAGGGGGAGAAAATGCTCTCTAAATATCAAATAATTAGAGGAAACAAACTGTACTTTTGATCAAGTGTTGTGCCATTGTTTGTAAAATAGTAGTTGTAATAATATAGATATGTAATCCCAAAACATGATTTATTATTATCAATAGAAACTTAGCATTTGAAAATGATACTCAAAACTGCACCAAAAGCCATGAACATGGGAAAACAATGATGTAAAAGAACGAAAGAAACAAAACTGTACTTGGAAGATGCAAAGCAAGGCTCAACCAAAACCATAATTAAAACCGTACTTAGTGAGGCCAGGCTTTCATAATCAAGAGTGATTTCATAGACTTATGAGAAAGGCGTCGATGGGATGATTGAAAGAAGGGTTGGAGTGGGATAGGTCGGGAACGGCACAGGACACCCGTGGTCTATCCCTATCTCTTGCAAGGTAATGGACTCCACCATATGCAATGGTCCCGGAAGCCATATATGATTATGAAATATGACAGCTGATAATTTCAATACCAAGTTGTTGCATGCGACATTTGGCAGCCATTCTCCGACAATTTGGATGGTCCCCTTATCTGTGCTTTTAGATTTTTATTGCTCCATAATCTATAAGGAAAACGAGTTTGATTTCATGTTATGAGACATTGAACATGTTTTTGTTGGATGAATGATACAAGTTACTTTAAACAAATAAATGGTAAAATACAACTATTTTCTTTTTCATCCTTCTAGTTCAAATGTATATAAATATGATTATAAACACTTTCTATGATTTATTGGGAAAAAAAATACAGAAGATAATTCTCTGTGTGTGTGTGTCTCTCTCTCTCTCTCTATATATATATGTATATATTACTTTTACATTTTCAATCCCGTGATTTGCTCTAATTTTATGCTCAGCTTGATGGCAACTCTCCGCAAATAATGCCAACATTGTCATAGTAAGCAAGCAATAAGCACACGTACTAAGATGACAGCTTTGAAGTGGGCAATCATGTTGTTCATGTAGGCCATAGTATGGTAATAGCAAAGATCTACCACTGATAGGCCGTAAATCAAAGATTTTTTTGATGAAGGTTTTAATGACTCTAAACACCAATAAGTGTAGTAGTAGCACCCTTTTATGTACGACTTGCCATGTCAATGCTTATGACGAATCAAATTTTGGTGATGCAGCATCAGAAGATAAACACCCGGTTCTAAAAGGTTGTAGTAGATCTATAAACCAAAATCTGCGCTGGTTTTTCCCGGAATGCTACCCAACAAACGTATAAATCTGTCCATGGACCACGATGTAAATTGCCATAAATTTGAAAAACAAAAAGTATATTAAGTTTTTAATATTAATTCTAAATATATATATTTTAAGAATATTTAGTTGTTGTGAAATAAATCTTAAAACAATAAATTTAGAATACAGCCACACTAATAGATGAAGAGAGAAATGAGAGAAGAAAATAATGAATAGATTCAATTGATGTATGTTATCTCAATGGTTACAATATATGCTTATTTATAGACAAATTGGTAGAATTATTTCATAATAAAATAACAAAAAAATAAGTTATTTTCATAATAGAACAACAACTAATAAGGTAAATAATATTATCACAAGGTAGTGGTAATAACACTATAATTAAATAATATTATCAAAATGGAAGTAGTGATAAGACCATATTTTCATAACACTTCCTTCTTAGGTGTACACCACTTTATAATATTCTTTGAGACTCTTGGATGTGTCTAAATACCGCCTCATTAAAAACCTAGTCAGGAAAACCTAGAAAGACAACATGATTGAAGGAAAAAATAGTATAGGATATAAAACTCCAAAAAGATATAATATATTCCCCTTAATGAATCTTTTAGGATGACATCATTTAAATTTTGCTAGTAAAAATCCAATGGGATAAAACCTAAATATAAGATATTTCATGATCTACTGGATCAAAAAATATAATAATATTTTAAACTCAATAGTACGTGCTTAAAAGAGATTGCCTCATTAAAAATCTTATCGGTATAACCCAGTGGGATAAGACCTGATTGAAGGGAAAAAGAATGCAATGCATATATGTCCATATCGACTTAATATACTCCCCCTAAATGAATATTTCATAATTAATCATATAGCTTACATAATCGACACATTCCAATGTCATAAGTCAATTTCTCAAATGTTGATGTTGGTAACGTTTTGGTGAATAAATCTGCAAGATTACCAATGAAGTGAACTTGTTTAACATCAATCTACTTCCTTTGTTGGAGTTCATGAATATAAAGTAACCTTGGTGAGATGTGTTTAGTTCTATCTCATTTGTTGCATCCTCCTTTGATTTGAGTAATACGTGCAGTATTATCCTCATATATGATTGTTAGGGAATTTGATACAGTAGGTAGTTCACATGTACTCTAGATATGATGAATGACATATCTCAATCATATACATTCTTGGCTTGTTTTATGAAGTACAAGATTTTTAGAATGGTTGGACAATATAGCAACAAAAGTCTGTTTTGTGGAGCGCCATAAAATGGTTATATCATTATAAATAAAAAAATATCTAGTTTGTGAATGAGTTATATGGAGATCTAAAAGATATCCAGCATCAACATAACCAATTAAACCTACAACACTAGCAGATTTTAAATAGAATAACTCCAAATCTATTATTCCATAAAGATAATGAAAAACATTTTTTATTTCATTTCAATGATATCGTATTGGTTCAGAGCTGAATCTAGCTAATAAGTTTACTGAAAAAAATAATATCAGACCTAGTACATTATGCTAAATATAATAAAGCACCAATTGCTCTCAGATATAATACTTCTAGACCAATTATCTGCTCATTATCTTCTTTAGGTCAAAATTGATCTTTTTTAAAATCAAGAGACCGAACAACCAGAGGAGTACTCAAGAGATGAACTTTATCCATATTGAAACGTTTTAAGATTTTTTCAATATATGCTCTTTGATAGATAAGTACTTCATATGATTTATGCTCGATCTCCAGGCCAAGACAATATTTTATTTGTCCCAAGTC
Organism: Litchi chinensis; assembly: GCA_019925255.1. Classification (NCBI taxonomy): domain Eukaryota; kingdom Viridiplantae; phylum Streptophyta; class Magnoliopsida; order Sapindales; family Sapindaceae; genus Litchi; species Litchi chinensis. The sequence goes on from CM034468.1 coordinate 10,346,143, forward strand.
TTTCATCTCAAATTCTTTTTTCAAATATTCAACAGTTCTTAGGAGCTCTTCAGGAGTCCCAATTAAATTCATGTCAATGACATATATTACTACAATTGCAAATCCATATTTTGATTTTTTTATGAATACATAAGGACATAGAGGATCATTAATATGTCCTTTCCTTATGAGGTATTCACTAAAACAATTATATCATATTCATCTGTATTGTTTTAAGTCATATACAGACCATTGTAACTTTGTTGAATACAAATTACGAAAATTTGGATTATATACTTCTAGTTTTTTAAATCTTTCAGGGATTTTCATATATATATATATATATTGATATTTAATGACTCATATAAATATATCGTTACTACATCTACAAACAGGGGCGGACCCACCTTAGAAATTTTTTTTAATTCGATTAGGTAAATGACATTAGTTGTTAAATATTTTAATATATAACATATATTATATATATAATTTGAAGTAGACAAAGATCAAAAACACTAAATAGCACTACTAGCTTGAGACATGTCCTTTTTAACCCTTTGATCCCGTGTTCGATCCCCCACCACAACATAAATATTTTTCCTCCTTTAAAAAAAATAATAAATAAGCATCATGTTATGTTATATATAATATTATATATATATATATTTTAAAGTAAAGATAATAATTGATGCAAGATGGTGCAGCGGGTTTGTCACCCGCCTTCTTTAATGCTTGTTACAGGTTTAATGCCCAGTACAACAAAAAAAAAAAAAAAAATTCTCATTTTTTAGTTAAAAATGCACCATGTTATTTTATATATAATTTTTAAAAGATAACAAATATAAAAAGATGTTTGTGGCATGAGGTTTGGTCTTTCTGTTTATATAACATTATGGTTCAATTCCTCACAATAACACATAGGTTTTTTTTTTCCTATTTTTTTTCAAACTACAATAACAAATATTTTTTTTCTCTTTTTTCTCTTTTCCAAAAAATGCATTGTATACGGGTTTGAACCGTGAAAAAAAATGATAAAAATATACCATGAATTATTTTTCTTCTACATAAACTACTTTACATAAAAAAAAATAAAAAATAAAAAATAAACCCCTCATGTAAACTATAATTGTTTTTATCTTTAATTTTTAATTATTTTGCTTTGTTATAAGGTGTCCCCCCAAAATAAATGTTTGGGTCCGCCACTGTCTACAAGATGCATTTAGAGTCTTTTTGAGACTGTTAAACTTATTAAAAATCTAAAAATAATCGTATCCATTATAAGTGAATACATTTCACTATAATCAATTCCTAATCTTTGCAAGAAACTTTGTACAACAAGCCTTGGTTTATATCCTACATCTCATTTTTCTCATTACATTTTCATATAAATATTCATTTGTACCCAACAACTTTGACATCTTCAGGAGTTTGAACTATAGGTCCAAATAATTTACGTTGACCAAAGAACTCAATTCTGCTTGAATTATCTTACCATTTAGGCCAATAGACATTCATCAATCGTATGTGGTTTACAACCATCGTTCATAATTTGAATAGCAATTGTATATGAAAATATACTGTCGATGATTGTTTCATCATGATTTCACATATCTTTTACAAAATTCAATGAAATTTCTTTATTTTTTAAATTTTGCAGCCCTACGAGGGTTTGTACCTCTTCGAGGATTTCAATCTCCTCAGAGACTAGTAACTCTTCTACAATTGATTTTTCGAAAAGTATGGATTTTGTAACTTAAGTATAATCGTGATTTTTCATTTTCCATTTCCAGGGAATACTATCTTTAGAACCAACTAGTCTACCACACTTCTAATATACAGTAGATGATTCATTTACTGCATTTTGATTAAATTGTTCTACAATTACAATTATTATAGTTGGAATATTGGTAGCTAGTATATATGATTTTATTACTCTAGTTATATCTGTAAATATATTTGATAACGGATTCACAATCATCTGGAGATTAACCATCTTTTGTACTTTATTTTCACATTGGGTGATACAAGGATCTAGATGAGATATTGTTGTCAAATTTCATGAGAGTTTATTTTTCTTTTCAATAGTGACATTTCTCTCATGTTTTTCTTCAGAAGATTGTATTGCTTCTAGGGTACTAGCTTTTGTAGGGGCTATTAATTTTTATTAAATGAAATTAATTATAAGACAATTTATTTTCACAATATCAACATTGGGTTTTTAATGTAAATCTTTGAAATACAATTATATCTCACTGTCTCAACTTTCATAAGAGTAATTATTTTGATAAAAACATATGACGTCTTCAAGCCTCCATATGACAAGTTTAATAAAACTACATAAGTATAGCTCTATTTTTGTTTTGATTAATAATTTTCATAGTTTATGATTCAATATCTTTATCATTATTTTGTAATATGCAAAATAATAAAATATGATATCTCAATTTTCTTTAAGTTTTCAGTACACACGCCTCTTTAGGGGTAGGTACTTTGCATATTCTTTGGATAATTAAGATCCCTTTTATGAGTTTTATAGGGGGAGAAAAAAGTTCTATCTCTTTAAAAACATTTAACTCTTCAAGAGTCGTTATTGATGAGGATTATATATAGGTTAGAGCATAATATTTAAAATGATCATGAACTTTTATTATTCACCTCAAGGAATAATAACTTTACAACAAAATTTATTTTTCATACTTTTGTGTATAATGAATGACTTATATATTGTCATTTATGTTAATTGTTCTTTAGGAACAATCACTCAGGTTAATATATTAACAATGAATATAAAATCATTCAGATATTCAATTTTCAAGTAAACGATCTTTTGAACTTCGGGTTTATATAACTTATACAATAATCGTAATAACAAGTAATGCATGACAATTGTAATTTCACATCGTTAAGTTTTTTAATTTTATCCTTATTCTCCCCCTAATGACGAGAAAATTTATTTATTGACCTCATTTTATTATCCTTCATAAACTTATTTGCATAATCATAATGTCCATATGAGATTTATTTATAATGTCATAATATCGTTCTGGGACTTAATTATATTATCTTACTATCCTTCAAGAATATACTATCATATTATTCTTTAATGACTAAAATGTTGCATATTGTCCTTTAAAGATCAAATATATATTGTCCTTCAAGGACCAAAAACATATTGCCTTTCAAGGACCAAACACATGTTATCCTTCAAGGATCAAATTGTAATATAAACTATTATTTTTCAAAGACATTTACTAGGTAAGAATCTTCATGTACTCATAATGGATATTCATATTATTTTCAATAATTTGATGCATCATTTCCTTATTTTCATATCTTGCTCTGAGGAAAGAAGAAAGACAAAAATAACATATCCTTTACTAACCAAAAAAAAAAAAAAAATCTCATAAGAAATAACAAATAAAATGATTAAATAAAGTATTAGAAAAATGAAAATATTGTACATTTTCTTCTCAAAAACGTAAAACTTCAAGTTATGATGTAATTTTATTTCATAATTACATGTCTAAGTTTAATAATAAATCAAAATTTCAGGTTTCAATAGAATTAAGATTGAATTTTTATTCAAATCACATTAATCACTATAATTAGTTTTAGAACTTCAGGTTCTGCATAAATTACAATTATACCTTAATTTGTAATATATTATAAAAATCTCAAAACAAAAATCACTATCAAGAAACCCTAATAGTCGCCACTATCTAGTTCTCACATCTAACAGCTCATACCACTATCAGACCCATATCGTCACTAGAAAGGTAACAATTTAACCATAATACCAATAGATTTTAACTGTATAACACGAGGCATGAGATCGTTATATATATATTTATACTCAATCAAGTAATCTATATTAAATACATAAATATCAAAATACATACCTTGATGCATTAAAATTTATAAACATAAAATAGAATACTTTAATGTATTTATGTACTTAAATTTCATAATCTATATATCCTGAAATTATAAATAAAAAAAAAAAGTTGGTATAAAAGATCTTTAAGTCTCTACTCACCCTCAATGTAGAGACATGTTTTTAAATATACATACTTGGGTTTGAGGCGAGTTTTTTTCATATCAAATTCTAATTGATTTAATTTTCTCAATCTTTTCATTCGTAATTTTGAAACTTCTAGTTCCAAAATCTAAATCAATTATAATCTAGAACTAAAGTAAGGATTTAAGACTTCAGGTTTCAAGATCCAAATAAAATTGAGAATAAATTTATTGAGAATCTGAAACTTTGGGTTCAGATTTAAAATACAAAATTCAGATTCAAACCGTTTATCAAGAATCTAATCAATTAAAGCAAATTTGATGGAACCGTTATGTCATATGCAACCAAAAAAAAAAAAAAAAAACCAATAACATAACATTACAAAATCAAATCCTTTCAATCTTTATTTAATTTTTCATAACCCGAAAGAACCACATTATTTTATGTGCATATGTATATGCATAACATTATCTTCAAACATGAAACACAAACTTATGTATTTTATTACCTTTTGCATTTAGATCTATGGTCTAAGACATAATCTTTCCATAGAATTGGTAAGGGCCAAGTATATTGCTTAAGGTAACTACAATTATTTGATACATATAATTGCATATATTGAGCATATAAGTCAACAAAATTTAATTGGAATTTAACTAGAATTTCTTGCTTCAAATAAACCAAGACTATAGAACTTCCAGTTCTACTAGATAAATTGGGTATTAGAATTTCTAATTTTTAATTTAATATGTAGTATAAAACTTTTGGTTCTAAAAAAATTTATAATATGGAATCTTTGATTCTAATTGAATTGAAAATTTAAAAACTTCTGGTTTTACAATATTTGACTTAGTGACATAATCAAAGTGGTAAATAAAGTATTAACATTATATTCAAAGAAAATTTTTATATAATAAATTACTTTATGAATATATCTGAAACTTTAAATTGCCAAAAATTTCATATATACTTTTAGAATTTCCAATCTAAAATAATGATAACTTCAAGTTTTAATAATATAAATTTAGAACTTCTGATTATTATAAATTAACTCTAGAACTTCAAGTTCTATTAATTTAAAATTCAAAACTTCAGGTTCTGATGAATTGAAATCCATGTTCATAAAAATAAAGTTCAAAATTTAAGCACATATAAGATAAGAATAAGATACTAAAACATAGCAACAAACTTGTTAGTTCAACATAATAATGAACAAAAAAATATGTACAAAACTCATCTTATTTTCTGATGTGGAGGATTCAAATCATTAGTAATTGCAGAGCATATTCATGAGAAGAGTTGGAAAATTGAAGTAGAGAAAGAAAACAAATTGAATGATTTCTCTTATTCTTATTTGGTTCGTGCTGATAACATGTTGTGAAATAAATCATAAAACAATAAATTTAAAATACTAACAACAATAATAGATGAAGAGAGAAATGAGAGAAGAAAATGATGAATAGATTCAATTAATGTGTGTTATCTCAATGGCTACAAAATATGCTATTTATAGGCAAATTGATAGAATTATTTCATAATAAAATAATAATAAAATAAGTTATTTTCATAATGGAACAACAATTAATAAGATAAATAATATTATCACAAGGAAATAGTGATGACACTATAATTGAATATTATTAAAATGGAAGTGGTAATAATAAGACCATATTTTCATAACAATTGTATGTATATATTTAAACTAAAATTAGATATTATTGTAATGCTAAAAATTTTGAAATGGACGCAACTTTACAGCCAATTGATTAAGCAACTACTAGACAAAAACATCTGCAAAGAATATTTATAAATAGACTAGACCGACCAATGAGGCAAACACCTAGCACTATTAGCTTCGTATGGCATCTGGTATTGGAGTCTGTACTGTGTTATAAATTTATAGTGAATGGAATGAAATACAATACTATCATATTTGGATATCTTGGGGTTGGATTGGGGATCATTATGTCCATTATTCGTTATAAAGATAGAGTAGTGTTTTTTTTTTTTTTGGGGGGGGGAACAAACCAACAGAATAGTGTTGTAACAAGATAGTAGGGCATTATTTCAGACAGCTGCCTCTCTTTGTTACTAGGAAAATGGAGAAGCTATATATATGTATATACATCTCTTAAGAAAATGAAAAAAGTGCAATGACCATTTGGTCCAAATGGCAAATCCCTGTTCCCTACAAAAACAAAAATAGAGTTGAAATATATTTTTTTTATAAGAAAATTAACATTTGGTTCATTATAGGACAAACAATAAGATCTCCAAGTTAAGTGATACAATAACACCGTCCTCCTGATTGCTGCTCCTCTTGAGCAATCAACCACAGGTTCAAGCTACAAGTCTCACATGGGGTTTATGGGTAATTTTGCCACTTAGATTGTGTTCTAAGAAGTCTATATTAGGAGGATCCGACAGTTGTACTTATACTTGCAACATGTAAAATGAAAAATAAATAAACCAAAAGTTTAGTTCTGGGCTGTTTTCTAAGAAGTCTAAATTAGAAGAGCCCTACAATAATATTTATACTTGTAATATGTTTAAAAAATAAAATAACAAATAACAAATAAAAAAGACAAACAAAAGGGCACATACCAAAAACTTTTGATGACTCCACACTCCTAAAGCAGAAGGCAGAGCTTTGGGCCACCTTGCAAAGAGCGAAGAATTAGTTGGAACCCTTTATAGGCTGGTGCACGGACCATTACTGTTGATTATGAGAGAGGTTTTTTTTTTCTTTTTTTTTAATTATTATTAAGGCAGCTTCTATTCACAGGATCCAGGTTCTATCCTCTTTTGAGGAGAAAGCAAGGGCAGTAAGGGCACGTGCCACCTTATTACACAACATTTTCTTAATTGCAAGAGTAAGGACAATGCACTTTATATGAGTTTCTTGTAGGGACTCAAGAAAATTATTACACACATTTCAGTTTTGACAGTCTTGGCTGGGTTGCTTTTAGCTTCTCAACTAAACTCTAAGTTTTTTCATCTCTACAACACAAACATTATAATCAACAAATAAGTTAAAATTTTATCATTATTTTACTTTTATTTTTTCAACACCAACTACATTTTTTAATAAGTGATAATCCAAAATTTTTTAGCATATCCTTGGACAGGTTCTGTTTTCTTTGATTTTCTTTTTCTTTCTCTAACCCAAAAAAAAAATGTTATGGTTGAGATTGGACCAATTGTGCAAATAACCGCCATCTTATTCAAGCGCAAGAAAAGAAGGTATTTTCTGCTCGCCTTACGTACCTTAAAAATGGAGTTGTGATTTATGTTACAGGTCACACATGATGAAGATCCATTTGCTTCGCCCAGACAAACTAAATAATTAAGTTCGGAAAAAAATAATAATAATAACTAGAGTCAATATTCAAATAACCAATGCATAGAAGCAATTGCTGAATAGTGCCAGGATCTACAAGACATCGGAAATCAACACCAATTTGACTGCTGGAAATTCAAATGCAACGCAGAATATTGAAGTTATTTACATAATCAGAGCATCTATATAATCTATAATAGACCACCCTATTGGTCGTCTATTGTTTAAAATGATGCTATCAGAGCATCTACATAATCTATAATAGACCACCCTATTGGTCGTCTATTGTTTAAAATGATGCTACGCAGTATGATATACCAAAAAGGGCAAATTCAAGCACTGCTGGCCAGATTGCTTCAGCCTCCCTTTTGCTATCTACTGCTTAATATTCCACAGTTTTGCTTAAGCAATGTTTGTTTTGCCTTCACTTCCATGAGCCCAGTGGGGCATAGCCGGAGTGCGCCTCAGTGCTTTTACACCCAATGGGTTGTTCTTGCTCTGTAGCAAAAATTAAAGTAAGCAAAAGAAAAAGGAAGAGAAAAGATTTTCCACAAGTTAAACAAAACAATCAATACCCAACACCAAATGTGGTGACCATAAAATAGCCAAGAGTACAACTTAGCAAAGTTAAGCGGCACTTACGGTTAAGCAGGTTCCTTCATCAATGTTACAGATGGGATAATCATGTGGGCAGCAGCTGTAATGGTCATCACAGCAGGTGGCAGACTCAAGCGGGCAGCATCCCCATGCAAAGCAATACCTACCATACTCATAGACACAGCAGCAGGTGCTGCTCTGAGGGCAGCTGTAATAACTGTCACAGTCTGTTGGAGGCTTTACTGGAGATGGAGGAGATGGTCCAGGATTTGGAGGGTTTTGACCTTTCTTAATAGGATAAGAGGCTTCCATTGCAATTCCACACTTGCCAGTGTTAGTGTTAGCCAATAGGTTGCGCTCCAGTTTAATGTAGCCTCCTCACCCCAGCTATTGCCCCATGAGTTCCTCACAAGCCAGTAATCAACTCCATTTTCTGTGCCATATCCGACAGCAGCAACACCATGGTCAAGTGCCGTTCCACATCTTCCTGTAAATACACCCTAGAAGATTTGGCAAAAAAAGTAGAATACACTAGGTCAAGAGTCCATAAAACACACACATAACATAAAAGAATACACGACGACATAGTTGTTTATGATTTTGTTCCAACACAATAGGAAGACATTTTCACTTAAAATCAGAATATGAGAATATTTGCTCTAATCAATGCCATCTCCCCCAAAAGTTATTGTGGTTTAAAACAATTCGAAACTGGAATAATTAAGACAAAGAGATTGAATTTACCGATTCATAGAACTGGAATGATCTGCCACCTGCCTCAATTGCAACACTCACTGGTTGATTCGCAACTGCCTTTTTCAAAGCTCTCTCATCATTTAAAGGAACATCTTCATAATCATCAATTGTGACAACCTTGGCATTTTTCTGCACAAAACCAAAAACCATATCATAAGAAGAATTATCTACAACATATTGTTTCCTTCTTCAAAAGACAAGTTACCTACCCTGAATGTGTCACATGAGCCATCGGAAGCAGTGTAGGGATAATCTTCCTCAGTGTCAATGCCTCCATTGTTGATGATGAACTCAAAAGCATAGTCCATCAGACCTCCATTACATCCTTCATTATAAGATGTATCACAGTCCACCAACTCTTGCTCAGACAACGAGATTAATTCACCTGTAACTATCTTGCTTATACCCTCCACGGCAGCAATGGTCGAGAATGCCCAGCAGCTCCCTTCATTTCAAGTAGATATAATCAATTTCTAGCATACCATAAGACACAGCAATAGTTATAGAGACTAAATTTTCAACTGACCAAATTCGCTTTTGATCTAAACAAGTTTTCTTCTGACTAAAACAAGGAATATCCCAACAGTTAGGGTCAAAAGTATTTGATGCCAATAGCATCTTTAAATTCAAATCTATGCAATCAAATAGGCTTAAAATACCAATAATGATCATGCCACTCACTGCAAGATTAAAATCAGAAAACTCAATAATCCAATGTAGGCATATGGTAAGAATAAACTACTGCTTTATATGTAAGGTAGTCCAATTAAAACTTCAAACACAGTATTTAAAAAAAAAAAAAAAATTCAAACACAGAATAAAACCATTCATTATTCATAATAAGCTCAAAGCTTGGCCTTGATTGCCTTAATTATAGACAGACCATATTGCATATTATCCACCCCAATTGTCACTGTTTGATTTAGGTGGGCCCACAAACTTCGCTGAAGGAAGCTGCCACAGCACGCACACCAGATTACAAAAACTGCCGTGTCCTGTGACCCCCATATGTATTTATCTCAGACCCTAAATATTTACTATTAGTGTGGTTGTGTGGCCTGTGATGGTAAATCCAAAACAGCAGTTATGTTCACCGACAAACGACTTTGTTTCGTTTAACTTCTTTTTTGTCGGAAAATATCTTCACCGATGACTGAAATTTTTATCATAAGAAAAAAGGAAAAAATTAATTTATACGATTATCAGACACAGTTGTCTGGAAAACATGAAACCTCCCACAATTCCATCGACACGGTGCGGCTTAACCTGGAAAAGTTTAGTCGTTCGGAGCAAAGTTGGTAATCAATCCGATCCATCCAAAATCTCTAGTCAACGCTCTTCAGGTTATGCAACGGCTGATTCTTACACAGTGCACACTTTAAATACCAATTTTACCCTTTAATCCTACAACATCAACCAAATCTGTGCCTAGACATCCTATCTTGGTCATAGTTGTTCAAGGTGTAAACAATCAAGATTGAATCAAATAATAAGTTTCCCAAAAAAAAAAAAAAATGAATCAAATAATATAAAGATAATTAATTTGAATAAAAAACAATTAAAATTCATAATAATGATTTAAAAAAAAAAAAAAAAAAAACTCACCACAGCTTCCTTGATCTTTGACGTCAGCAACGGCACCCTCCTTCCTCCAGTCAACGAAGTCCGGTAAGGACTCGCCGACACGCGGCAGATAACGATCGCTGTTCTTCGCCTTCAGAGTCTTCTTTTTAACACTTTTCTTTGCACCCAGGTACATGGACCGGTACTCCTCGTTTGTCAAGTCAGCAAACCGGTTCAACCCGACCTTGTAGGTCCGGTTCTCAGAGTTGTGCTCGTCGATGAACCTGAGATTGTCCTTAAAAATCTCAAACCTCTTCTCTTTTTCACCCAAAGCGTTGTACACCTTGCCGTGCTTCACGAGCCAGGCCTCGTACAGCCCCATAACCTCCTCATCGGTCCTCCCGTTTGATTTCGAGATGTGGGTGTTGTCGTAGGATATGATCGACATGTCCAAGGCCGATGACAAATTGAACAGGAACAGGAGCATGACCATGGCCATGGCTGCCGCCGATGTAGATCTATAAAGAACCATCTTCGGTTTGCTGTTTTCCCTTTCTTCTTTGTGTTGTTATTTGTTGAGTGAGTCGGAGAAGATGGTTTGAGCTGCGAATGTGCGCAGAAAAGTGGAGGAGCTGTGGTTTTATAAAGGAAAACGTGGACAGCGTTTCACAATATTTATTGACATAAAACTACGAGACGATTTGAAAAATTAAATGATTATTTTCAGTATGGAAATATTTTTTTTTTCTTTTAAAATATGGAAATAATATGGAAAACAAAAGAAACAGAGTGAAAACGAGCTGACAATTGGACTGAGACAACTAAGAACCATGTGGATGAGATATTATTGGTCCAAGAAGCAGGCTAAGCAACCACGACTCACCAAAATTGGTGAAATTTTATTTTTTTGAACTAAAAATTGGTGAAATTTTGAGCAGTGAACATGGCATCTGAAATTCACGCCCGGTTAATATGAGTAAAAACTAAAACCAAAATCTGTACCTACCATATTCCAAAAACAAAATATATATATATGTAACATGAATGGACTGAGGCCTTGTTCCGGGATTATATTTAATAGGATTGGAATTATAATATATTTGTTGTAGTATAAGATAAGATAAATTAGATTATGTTTGACATATAGGATTAGAATGAAATAAATTGAATTGGATTATATTAAAAAGTTATTGTTTCGTTTTTTGTGGAACTTGAAATTATATTAATATTAAAATATAATTAATATAATATTAAAATCAAAATATTAAAAATTAATGTTATATTTTAATATTTTAACATTTTGTCTCATGACTTTTCACACATTGAGTCTCTCTCTCTCTCTCCTCTCTCTCTCTCTCTCTCCCCCCCCTCATTTCTCCTCTTTCATCTTCTCCTATCATCACACACACACACACACAGACACACTCACACACTCTTTCTCTCTCCTCATTTCATCTTTTACTATTATCACGCTCTCTATCTCTCCTCTTTAAACTCTTTCCTCCTGTAACTAACCACCTACCGTCGTCATCTTCATCATCAACATCTTCGTCTTCATCTTTTGCCCTCCCTAATGAGTTCCTCTCCTCCACCGCTACCGACCAATCCTTTGTCGATGATGGATACCCAAGTTTGTTGCGATTTTTTCTCCTTCTCTCTCTTTCTTACCAATGATGATGGATTCATATGTTTGTCGTTGATGGTTTTGTTGTTGGGGTTGATTGTAGATTGCAGATGATGTTGGTTGTTTAAGATGGTCTATGGTGGTGGTGGGAGAAAGAGAGCTGATCAGTGGTGTGAGAGAGAGAGAGAGAGAGAGAAATAGTTATTAGTGGTCGGGTGGCGTGAGAAAGAGGGACACTTATTCTTGTCAAATCTCATCATTTTGGTTGGGTTTCAATTTTTGCCAACGTAGAAATAGGTGATGAGCTCGGGAATGGGTGATTTCCCTTCCTTTCCTACGTCAAACGCGGTATTGAGTGGCATTGGGAAATTTGTACTCCAATCCTACGCCAAATCCTATGCATCAAACATATTCTTAATACTATAATGTGTTTGGTGAAATATGGGATTGAATAAAATTAATTTTAAATAGCTAAGTTATTTTAAAAATAAACCAACCAAAAAACAAACAAACCTATTGAACAAAATCGAGCACATGAAAAAAAATCGATATGGTGGTCAAATCGAGCAATTGAAGAAAATCACCAACACCACTGCCTTCGTTTGTCACCATGTTTTACACCGGTGCTGTCACCTCCTCTGTTTAGTTTCCTTCTCTCTCCTTCATGTTTCTTCATCTTATTCTTCTTCATCTAGTTAATGCTTCTTCTTCTTCTGGTTCTTCTTCTTCCTTGGCTGACCAATTGTATGAGAGAGACAAGTTTGATTTGCATTTGGTTTTTCCAATCCCATGATCTTACTAAACATGGGTTTGGACTGTGAAACAAACATGGCCTATGTTATGTGTGTTTTCTAAACTCACTAAATGGGGTAAAAGCCTGATGAAGACCCAATCAAGTCAGCCCAAATGCAAAGGTCCATCAGACAAGACTCAGTTATCAATTCAGGCCCAGTAAGCTGTACAGCTCAACTCGCTCCAACAAGCTTTTCAGTTCGCATCAGTCAACTCATTTCACAATTTGATTACAGTTCGCTATGAAGCTCGCTCTATACATAGCTCGCTACTTGGCAAGGTCCAGCTCGAGGTCGCTCAAGGCAGTGAACAATTCGTTCAGAAATCAATTAATACAAAATCTTTCAGAATAGACAGTTACCTGATCTGATCGTGATTCTCTCACCAGATATGGAGTTAATTCAAATTCAAACTCAGTCAACGTTATCTCGGATTTTGTGGAGCAGTTTCCTGATTTTATTCTAACTGATTAGAAAGTGTATTTATTATGAAATTCTTTATATATTTTAATGCTTCCTAATCTGTAACAACTCTTCCTCTATAAATAGAGGTTGAAACCATTGTAAAAAGATATACAAGCAATAACATACTATCACTCTGCAGAATTTTGGAGAGACAGCCGTGGACGTAGACGCACTCGCTGAACCACGTTAAAAATCTCATGTTTTTCTTGTGTTGTTCTTAGTTCTTTGTCGTGTTTCTCTCGGTTTTTGTGTTTTCTCACATTGATTGCAGGTACTGGGCATTGAATTCTCGTCGACTGGATTTCAACATCGACATTTTGGCGCTAGAAGGAGGGCATGTCGAGCTGCGTATTCGTTCAAGACCGTACCCGTGAGGGACCTATTCTCTAAGGCCCTCGCGTGAGTCAACATAATTGTTGGCCAATTATCGAGGAAAAAAGTTAAATATCTCCTCCCATGTCCAACTTCGACGTTTGGCATTGTTGGCTAGGGAGTCCCCACAACTAGGGGTGGCAATTTGAGTTACGACACAACGGGTCGACACGAATTCGTAAAAAATAAATGGGTATTGGTTTGACATAAACGAATTCGTATCATAATCGTGTTAACCCGCTTAACTCGTTTATTAAACAAATCGAATTGGGTTTACTTAAACGAATCGCGGGTTGACACGATTATTAGGGGTAAAATTGTAATATTAATACATTAGAGGGATTAGGTTGTAATTATTCACTTATATATATATAAACATTTGACTAAAACCTAAACCTATCCCTTTCTTTTGTTCGGCAGCCACCACCCGCACCTTATCTCTCTCTCTCACAATTTCCATGTCCTCTTGAATGCCTAGATCTACCATCTCCACAAACTTCATCATTATTTCCTCCCTAACGACGCCCACTACCATATCCACTATCATATCTCCCTCTTTAATATCTAAAAAAATAGCGAGGAAATAACAACACAAATCAAATCATCCTCTCCACACCACACTCTAGATCAGATCGGCAACCTCCAAGTCCCCAACACCACACTCCATACCAGATTGGTATTGTATTGTTTATTGTTGTTTGCTTTTTAGGTTTTTTTTTGTGGGTTTTATGTTAAATATTGAGATTCAAAGTTGTGTTTTGTTTTTTGAAAACAGTGTAGGTGATGAAAAAAGCCAGAGCTTGGTCTCATCAACAGGTATACATTTCTTCTTCAGACTTGGTCTTTGTTTTTCTCTTTGTTGTTTGTTGTTTTCCTTTGTTCTGTTTGTAGGTATTTTGATAAAGTTCACAAGTGAGTATTTATTTTTTGAGATGTGTTTTTTTAATTTTGGGTTTGGTTTATTGTAGTTTTATGTGTTTTGCACTGTCTGTGATTGTGAGATTTACAGTAACGTTTTGAATATAGGGTGAAAATAATGGATTCAAATAGTTTTATTCGTTTTTATTGTTCTCGGCAATTTTAATTATAAATTCAAAATATATTTTATGTTCTTTTTATCATATTGATTAGAAAAAGATTTATATTGTTTTAAGAAAATAACATCAATTTTAAAAGCATATGGTGGGTTTTCGCTTTTGGTGACTAGTTAACTTTTTCGATGAGAAGGTGGTTTGTGACAAGGAGAAAAAACTGAAATGAATTCTGAAATAATATATATGATCTATAAATTTTATTTGTTAGTAATAATGGACTAGTGATTCATCATGTTATTAATAGTTTGAAAATAAAGGAATTGTGTTGAATTTTGACTTTATCAGCAGTTGGTTGTGCCTTAGGTTATGCTTGATTTTTTTACGATCTCTTAAGATTCTTGTTGTATGGATTTATGGACAAAAAACAGTTACCTTTTGTGATAATTCTCTTGAATACATTTCTGAACTTTAACACTATAAATTTAGATATCTAATGTTGTTTTTTTATGATTTTTGTGTAGCTTGGAGGCCCCTTTGGAATCAAAGAGAGAAGAATTTAAGTTGCAAAATTTTATGTTGGAGAATGTTTTTTGATGTAATTTTAATTTCTATGAATTGTTTGAGCATGATTTTATTTTGTTTAGTTTTTAAATGTGGATGATATGGAATTATATAGTGGATTTAATGTGTTGGTTTTTAAACAAATTAAACGAATTAAACAGGTTAAATAAATTAAACGGGTTAAACGAATTAAACAAGTTAAACGGGTTAAACGAATTAAACGAGTTAAACAAATTAAACAAGTTAAACGGGTTAAATAGGTTAACGGGTTAAACGGATTAATGGGTTGACGGGTTAATGGGTTTGGATATTTTATTATTCAATTAATAAATGAATTAATCGTGTTGTGTCATGTTACTGGTTTATAAACGAATTCGTGTCAAATCCGAAAATGTTAACCCGTTTATTAAACGAATTCGTGTCGTGTTAGTCGAATTCATAAACGAATCGAATCGAATTCAACTCAACCCGACACGTCAACCCTTTTTGCCACCCCTACCCACAGTCTCTGCTACCTCAGACTCTTCACTCCAGTAAACATGATGTCGCGTGAAAAAGGCACGTCTAGACCAGTTCTTCTTTTTTCTCCAACTAGTACCAGTTTGGGTCACCTGGGGAGGAACCTCGGATGGAGCATCCTCTATTCCAGGTTGCGAGCTAGGAGCTGGAACCTAGGGAAGATCAGATGTTGTTTCTGAAGGCGGTACCTCGCTGGGAGTAGCAATCGAGGGAGTCTTTGCCTTAGCATGTCGCTTATGACGTTTCGAAGGAGCAGCTGGAGAGGCTGAGGCTTCAGCATGTTGCTTTGATGGAGTAGCTGAAGAAGCTAAAGCTTTGGCAGGTCACTCAGGAGAGAATTCCAGAAGAGTAAGTATTTTCCTCTTGACTGGAGCTCTCCCAGAAGAGGAAGCAGGAGCTGGAGGAATGGTCGTCCGAGGTGCACCTACTCATGGAGTACGAGCTGGAACCGATGCCTCTTCAACAGGCGCTGGAACTGATGAACTCGTGCCTGGATCTGCTTAGACAGGTGGGGATGGAACTTTTGGGGTAGTTGCTCGAGCAGGAGAATGAGTTGAATCTATCTGTACAACCGGAGCTGCCCGAGCTGGAGCTGGAGCTGTAATTTCTGCCTGCGAGCTAAAGGCAGGTGCTGTTGTATCTGCTCGTAAGGTGGTGGCAGGAGTTGGAGACGATTGAGGAGCAGGTACATCCTCTTCCTCGATAGGTATTTCAAGGACAGAAGGAAGTATAGGGTCATCGTCCATGCTCCCTAAGTCCTCTTTAGGATTTAGTAGTGTAGAATCCTCAAGAAAAGCAAGGTCATGAGCCTGGAGAAAGGCGGTGTCAAATTTACTGCTAATGCTCGCTTCACCCGAGTTCGCGAACACCTCAAGAGCCCTTTTCTCCTTGTCGTTGAGAGGAGACTTGTCCATTTTCAGCTCTACAAAGCAAAACGTTAAAAATAAAAAATAAATAAATAAATAACTCGCTAAAGATTCCCCTCTACATACCTGGTTTCAAAATGAAGCTGAAATTGTTAAGACCCATGAAAGAAGGGCAGGAGATGAAGAACCAGCTCGTCTTATATGCCCCGACGTTAGACTTGCCCTTCGCACCTTTTTGGGGCAAGAGTTCCTTATATTCCGATGGACGAGCTGCGAGATAGTAGATGTCATCTGGCTTTCCCTCTTTTGAAGTGCTCAAAGCCTTGAAGCTATAGAGATGATGAATGATCTTTGGAGTTGGGGGAGGAAGATTGTTTCTGAAGAAGGCTAGAGTCAATAAGGTCAGCTGCGCATATGAATTTGGTGTCAACTGGAACGGCGCGAGCTTGACCGTGTTTAGGAACTTGATCAGGTAAGTATGAATGGGGAACCTTAGTCCGTGCTCGACATGTTAGGTACTAACAGCGACGTACCCCCATGGAAGATAGCATGCATAGTTTACGGGAATGGGTAACAACGCATGACAACCCTTAGGGATGTGAAATTGAAGAACAAGCCTTATCAGATCGAAAAGATCCAATGTAGAGGAATAGTGTGCGAACGTCTCGCGATCTTTTCTTTCCTTGCGAGCTTGTCGTTCTGCAACTCGAGCCTCATCCTGCTCATGAGCCTCCCTACCTCAAGCTGCTTCATTAATATTGCGAGCTCCGTTTGAAGACATTTATACAAAAGGGAATATGGTCAGGTCGCAACGAGTAGATTATTAAAATGCTAAAAATTTTCTAAAGTTTTCTATTTCGCAGATCGTTCACACTGTGGAGGGAGTGGAGAGGGCTCAACCTATGAAGAAACGACCTACAAACTAGCAGTCTACATGTATTTAATCCTACAGTTCATATGCATGACAGGCCACAAACAGCAATCAGATCTCAAGCAAACAAGCTAGAAGATCAAATCAACAGAAAATGAAAAGTTGTGTTCAACAAGAAACTTATAATCATAGAAACTTAACATCAAAAACATGAAGTGTTCATCCCATTTCAAAGGCAAAATGCAAGTTCAGCACAACTCAAGTTCAACAAAAGCAAACTAGAAATTGAAACCTGAAGTTAAAAGGAGAATTTTACCATAAATCTTTGACGAAATGGTGAAAAACGGAGACTGTAAGTGAAATTTTTGTAGAGCACCAGTGGAATGCGCAGCAATGAAAAACTTGGTGGCTGGAGAAAATGACAAGTGAACAGGGCAACGAAGGGCTCCACCAGTTTATATAGGTGATCGAGCTCGAGCCCCAGCCGTTTGATCTGGAGAGTATGTAACCGTCCTGCATCTGACGATGTAGCACGAGGAACGGCTCCGTAATCATATAGTCGTCAGTTGAAAGACGTGCGCATTAAATGCGCGTGACCTAAAACATGCTGGTACCGATTCAGTCACCTCCTACATGACAGTCATGTGTCAGAAATGATAAGAATGAATTTGAAAAGGCGCGAAACAGTAATCTAAGGTAGCTTATCAAAGAAGTTAGTTTTTACCAGCGAGCTCGAGCTCCCAATTCGCAGAACGAACGGAGAGCTGGGGGACTGATGTTATATGTGTTTTCTAGACTCATTAAATGGGCTGGTAAAAGCTTGATGAAGGCTCAACCAAGTCAGCCCAAATGCAAAGGCCCATCAGACAAAGCCCAGTTATCAATTTAGGCCCAGTAAACTCTACAGCTCAGCTCGCCCCAGCAAGCTATTCAGTTCGCATCAGTCAGCTCATTTCACAACTTGATTACAGTTCGCTATGAAGCTCGCTCTATACATAACTCGTTACTTGGCGAGGTCCAGCTCGAGGTCGCTCAAGGCAATGAACAGTTCGTTCAGAAATCAATTAATACAAAATCTTCCAGAATGGGCAGTTACCTGATCTGATCGTGATTCTCTCACCAAATATGGAAGTTAATTTAAATTCAAACTCAGTCAACGTTATCTCGAATTTTGTGGAGCAGTTTCCTGATTTTATTCTAACTGATTATGAAGTGTATTTATTATGAAATTCTTTACATATTTTAATGCTTCCTAATTTGTAACAACTCTTCATCTATAAATAGAGGCTGAAACCATTGTAAAAAGATATACAAACAATAACATACTGTCACTCTACAGAATTTTGGAGAGAACCATGGACGTAGGCGCACTTGTTGAACCACGTTAAAAATCTCCTGTTCTTCTTGTGTTGTTCTTGGTTCTTTGTCGTGTTTCTCTCGGTTTTTGTGTTTTCTCACATTAGTTGCAGGTACTGGACATTGAATTTTCGTCGACTGGATTTCAACGTCGACAGCCTAAAATCTTTTCCTATGCCAATTCTTTGGTGACTTAACATAATAATAATATATATAATATTTTATATAAATAAATCAAAAGATTATAATTAATACTACATTTTTCAAATTTTTTATCCAAATTCCATAAAACAAATAAGTTGTCAATATAATATTAGTTATCAATTCATCTTATTATAAAATTTATAACATGGTGACAACTCATATGTCACAAAATATAAGACAAATTAGGAAAGTTTAGAATTCTCTAAGATCTTTCCATATTTTTAAGATTATTATTTGCTAATTAAAAAAAATCTTTATTTACTAGTTAAGATTATTACTTGTTAATCAAAAATAGGATTTTTATTTATAAGCTAGAATTTTATTTCCTTACTAGTTAAGATTCCTATTTCAATTAAAGTTTGTATTAGAAACATTATAAACAAAGCTTGAATTGTTTATGCTTAGTATCTTGTTCATGATTTTTTTTATCAATAATAAAACTTCAAGTTTTAATTGTATCATATTATTTTGATTTTATTCTTTTCGATTTTGAAACAAACTTCCTCTGAACTAAAATTTGATTTGGAGTATAGTCTACCTTCGGCTAATGATTAAAATTGATTCAAGTGGATAATGAACCACCAACGATGAATAGTAGTTTGCAATAATCGAGCAACGACTCTATAGGATAGATGAAAAGCTTCAACAACTTGATAGAATGGACGAAACATTTCAAAGCCTTCAGCAAACCCTTACTACATTGACTCTAGAAGTTAAACAAGTCAACGACAAACAGTAACCTGATCTGCCAGGTGTTCCAATGGTGGTCACCGACGAGGATGCCAAAGATGACAATATATGGCAAGGTGAGCAAACTCCGAATCAATAGATAGACCTATAACCCTTGCTCTACTCACGCAACCGTGCATTGAGCAAGAAGAACCCACCAAACCTGTAAACCCATAATGACTTGCAAAGAGAGATACGTGACTCGAACTTTAATTCACTTCATGTTTTAGACCTACAATGCACATCATTTGGAATTGGATTTGAACAAAAAAAATTAGAAAACGAAAACTTAACATTGCTAAAAATTTATTGTTATTTATCAAGATTAATCATTATTTCTACAATCGAGATAATTATTTTTTATATTAAAATCAAATAAGAAAATAAATACTCAAACAGTAAGGAGAGAATCTTCACACACAAACTTATAAAATACATGTTGTGAAACTCTTTAACAAATCAATGAACGGAGTACACTAAAAAATAGGGTGCCAATACATTGCATTTAAGAATAAAAAAGGAGATAAAAAATAAATTTAAAAAAAATCCCCAGCTTTGATTACATTTCATTATACTTTTAAGTCGGGCAATATAATCAGTATTAAAAATATATATATATATATATCTATATTCACCGTAAAAACGAGCTCTAAACCTAAAACTCAATTACATAATTTACCTTGTATTATTTTAATAAATCAATACTTAACTTAATATATTTTGAAAATTATATATATATATATTTATTTATTTATTGTTTGTCAAATCCTTAATTTATACTTTAGGCAGTATTAACATTTTTCAAAAACTATAAGCTTTGGGTGTCACTTCTAATTATTTTAAAGGATATTATGAAAAATCCTTAAAAAGTTAACTAATCATAATTAACCCCTATCCTGTCGTTAACATTTCATCAAAAAAATTAATATTTTTCATCTAAATCTGTGAAATGACTAAAATACTCTAGTCAAGATCTAGAAAATCTTTATCACGCTCTTTAAACTTATGTAATGACTGAAATGTCTTTCAAATTCATTTATTATCAATTAATAATAATATTAAAAAATAATAGAAAATTTAAAAATGAAATATAAAAAATTAAAAAACCAAATAAAATAAAATAAAATAATTCACCACCATTTCACCAATCACCACCATCTCTCTCTCTCTTTTCTGTTTCTGTCTCTTCTTCTTCTTTTTCTTATGGATTTGAGTCCAGATAAATCTGTATTTGTCGAACCAATATTCATTTTGGTTTGAACATTTGGATTTTTTTTTTTTTCTTGAGTTCATGATAGGATTGGTGGTTTGATGATGATAATGATGGGTTGATATTGCTTATAGTAGGTTGATTATGGGTTGATGTTGATGATGGTGGATGAAGGATGATGTTTTGTTAATGTTTATAGGCATATTGGCTAAGGGTTAATGAATGGTTTTTTTTTTTTAAATGAAGTTGAGTGGTTGTTTGGTTGATGATGTAATCCTTGAAAAGTGGAGATCCAATCTCCAATTTCCAAATTGGATCTCTACCCCTTGAATTTTTTTTTTTTAAATTTAAACAAAAAATTAATTTTTTTTAAATGATGTCCACCATCTATTAACATATTGGACGATAGAAATCATTTTAAATTTTTTTAGAAAATTATTAATTCTTTTGTTTTTAAATTTTTTACAAATTTTTTATTATTTTTATTTTTTTAATTTCTTTTTTTTTTTAATTACAATTTTTTTATCAATTTTTCTCATTTTAAAAATTTAATTGTTTTATTAGATTATCAATTTGCCCTAAAATTTAAACATCAGTTAGGTTTTTTAAACAATAGGGATAATTACCAAATAAAAAAGGGTCTAATCATAATTAATTTATTTTTCAGGGGTTTTTTCATAATATCCTTTATTTTAATTTCTCACGCTTTTGGTGAGCGCGGGTGTCGTACTTCGTTTATGATTTTACGAGCCAACAAGCACGTTCCACGTAGAACGAATATATAAAAGGCAACTTACTTGCAGGAGCAGTAGACGGCGACTGCGATTTTGTCTACATGTAGGACCCACTCAAAGTTGGGAGAGAGCGGGCGTGGTGTCTGGCATCAATAATTCCATCACATTTCGCTGTCAGTATTGCTCATCACCAACAACGCTCATGCTTTTTCCTTTTTAATTTTGGTTTAAAACGATTTTTTTTTTTTTTGACATTTCCAAATAATTGATTACAAATCAACCAAGTCTAAAATTAGACATTATGATCAGTAATAAGGATTCAATGTCTGAACAGATGTCATTTTTATTTAATTACCGCCAACACGTGGACTTGTTCTATCACCTAAGCTTTTTAAAGTCTCAATGACCGACCTACCAAGTATAGACGTATACAAGTTAGCTATGGAAATGCGTTGCTCAATTAATAAAACCTGAAATATTTATATAAAATTAAATTTCTCAGCAAAATGCAGTAAAATTAATCTGTCATGTCATTCAATAATTAATTTATTGCAGAATAGTCCCACTTGCATGCAACGCACTTCCAGATTTTCTTTAATTAAAAAAATGAGACACACGTACACACCCAGATTTTATTAATTAGACAAATAATATCAATTATCATCTACAAAGTTTTATGAACATGTCCGTTGGTGAATGATGACATTATGGTCGCGAAAATTAAAAGAAAAAAAAATGCATGTCATTTTGTAATATGAATGGCGGTGCCCTCCTCACCAATTTTAATTGGAAGATTCAAATCTTTTTATATATTTTATAAATTTTATGGTTATGTAAATTGGCAGCTATTCTATGTCAATGACTCAATATCAACCAACCATTAGATCTATGGAAAAATAAAAAGATAAAAATATAAATAAATAATCATCATTTGAGTATTATGAAATTTTTATAATTTTTTTAATAATCAAATGACGATTATTTATGAGTTTTTTTATCTTTTTTTTTTTTGGTTTATTAGATTTAATGGATGATTGAGTTTTTTTTTTTAATATTTTTAAAGTTAAAAGATACTAATAATAGAATTATTACATAAATAAATATTTGAATTATATTGATAATGATTTGTTTAAATAGATAATGATAAACTCAATTTATTTCATATACGGGAAAATTATATGTTTTCTAAAGTTCCTCAACAATTATGAGGTGAATAAGCCCATGATTTTTTCTATGATTTGGTTATCCCAATGATAACATTGCAAGCAACATCGATAATGACGTGCTGCAAAGCCTTGAGAGCAACGGGCTAAATGGGCCATAGGATGGGATTCCGTAATGAATCTTTTAATTTTATTAATTGAGATACGGACAAAATCTATTTTCATTAAAAATTGGCCATTCAGGTCATATTATTGTTCTGTGTATTTGGTTTACATTTGATTTTTTTATCTGTTTTTTACGTTAAACAAAGACTGTCTACCTTTTAAACCGATAGCATTGGATTTTTTTTTTTTTCAGAACTTGAAATATCATTAAAATAACCTAGAATTGGGAACGTGAAACATACACCACAGATGCCCAATCAAGAAGGGACATAACATATTAAGCATATATGAACAGATGAAACCAAACACCCACCCAAAAGGGAATACAACAAATGAAGCAAACATGACCTAATGAACTCATAAGAGGAGAAGAAATAGAAAAGGCTAGAACGATAGTCATGCAATTCCCAAACAAGTAAAAAGCAAAACGTCACTAATACTAGCCAAATATAGAGGCCATAGCATCTAAAAAACATAAAATCACTGACAACAAAATAGAAATAAGACCAGCTTCAACACAATATAAACAATATAAAACAGTCTCCTAACATCAAAATAGCATCTTCATCAAAACCTCAAAAGGAAGATCTAGGGCTCACCACTACAATCAGCCATCCAGAAAACAAGAGTTGGCCATCAGTCTTCAACCAAACCCTGCAAGCCATCAGCCTACGATCTTGACAAAAAATTGGTTTCGAAGGCTAGATTCAGATGAACTAAATCCAGTCCTTTAAAACTTAAAACCTTTACTAAAAACCAAAGAAAGAGAAGGAAAACGGGAAAGAATCCTAATCGAGACTCTGCAGTAGATCCAAACCAATCATCGTTTGGGTTTTTAAGAGTTAGATCCAAAAAAACCTCTGGATCCAGCTCTTAAAAACCCCCAAAACTGAAGGAAATTGCCAAAAAAAAAAAGGACATGAAAAGAAAAACAGTGAAAAATGGCTCTCCGAACACTCAGATCTATCCAAAGATACAACTGGCAAGAAAGGCCTCCCTCTTTAGGAGTTTTTTTGAGATAGACTCAAACCTAAACTCTATTAAGTATAAACAAAGTTGGATTCAAGAAGATGTTTTAGTTAATTTTGACCTTCCATGAATCTAAGTCTCAATTCGGCCTGTACAAGCACATGGTTAGGATTTTTTTTCATATATGCAATAAAAAAAGTGTAATGGCATTAAAGCACAAAACTTTTATTCTGTTTCTAATTTCCAAGTCATCCACCAGATTCACTTCACATACATGAGCCTCCATATCTCATATCAAACGAATTATAAATTCAAAAGTTAAGAAATTTGTTTTTTAATCAAATTTCGAATATTAAAAAATAAAAAATAATACATTGTGGTATATTATTATGAAAAATAAATTAACCATTTCAAAAATAAAAAATAAATTAACAGTAACACATTGAAAGAAGAAAGATTCATTAAAATATGAAAAAAAAAAAAGAGGTTATGATTATTAACTAAAGGTGGATACTTTATTAGTTTTTTCTTAAAGTTGATGTTAAACATATCATAGATCTATTAAAATCAATTGAAATCGGTCATTACTTACGTAATTCAAATATTTACTTAGAAAATTACTTTCAATCGTTACTTGTAATATATAGATATCTATTTACATAATTATTAAAAATAATAATTACTCATAAACTTAGAACTATATGTTTGGTAGGAATCGAACCCACACTATCTTGATAAATGAGAGGTGCACAACTATCCATGTTAAAAGGTGATGTGCACCAAAAGTGAACACTTTTAAGATTACAAAAATGCATCATTAAATGTGATATAATAAATACATATGTCTATAATATTTTTTATTTTATTTAAGGGTAAGGGGTTTGTTAAGAAGAGAAGACAATTTGAAAAAAATGTAAATTGCATTTATCTAAAAGAGTTGTTTGTTAACGACGTTTAAAAGAGTATTGTATAACTTTTTTAGGCTCCGTTTGTTACGTGGAATAGGATTGAATTATTTATATGGGATTAGATTAGATTGTATTAGATTAGATTACTTTAATTGTTATCTCATGTTTGATGACACTAAGATAGGATAGGGTTTAAATGAAATTTGTCAAGGACTAAAATGTAAATTTATAGATATTTGAATTTTTTTTTTCATTTTCCCCACCATTTCTAGCTCCCTACTGCCACTCTCCTCCCTCTCTCATCACCCCCATCCCAAATCCATCCAAAATCCACGCCATTTCCAATGGCACGACGCGTGGTGGAGACGATGGAAGCATCGATACCTTGGAACGGTAGCGAAGACGACACGGAACCCAGCTGCAAATCGATCATATCTCAATCTTATCGGCTTGGAGAATCACTGGTGAAGGAAGAGAGGGAGAAAAAATAAAGGAACAAAGAAGAAGAAGACGATTGGAGAAGAAAGCGACGACCAAAAAAGAAAGAAAAAACGACGATTCAATCAAAGAAGAAAGAGAACGAACAGTTGAAGCAAGCGACGTCAGTGAACGACGGAGCTGGAGGAGAGACAGCAGACAAGTAAGGTGGGACAAAATTAACCCACCAGTTTGAATGAGTTTCAATTAACTCATTGGAGTAGGTTAAAATTACTGTTGGGAAAACTTTAGATAAATTAATAAAGGGGGTTTGCTCGCACCAAACATGGGTTTGGACAAAATTTTGGCCAAACCCAATCCTATCCTGGGCAACAAACGGGCCTTAGGGTGTGCACATCTACAGTCACGTTATGCACTTGAAATGTTGTTGTTGTTATTATTATTATTATTTTTTCTTGTAGTTTGAATTAATATCCGCTAGTTATATATCCAACGAAGTGGCATTGGTCCTATTGGATCATTTTCATTTCCAAAACCCCAACATGATATCGAAGTTTCCATTGTCAAAATTTCTACATATAACCCTATAATTGGCAAATATTTGATTTTGATAAACTCATTCCACGTCACAATTCATCAAAGTTGTTTTAACTTTATAGATCTATTAATAATTGACAATAAAATAAAAGAGAAATAAGTATAATTAAAAGAACACGAGAAATAGTGTTTAATTCCCTAGTTGTTGTGTAGCATAAAGTTCCAAAATATTTAATAATTAAATAATCTCTTATAGCTTAACTTATAAAATTATATACTTAAAATATAAGTAGGTAGGTATTTGATAAATTAGTTTTTAAATAATCAACTCAATAAAAAATAAAGTAAGTATGTTCGATAAAGTTTAAGTGATTATACAAATCATCAAAGTTGCTTCCCTTGCTGGAGCCTCCTCTTTTGACTATTAACATTATCGAAGGAGGCTGGTCCTCCTCCAACGATGGACGAGTCAATCAACTTCTTCAACAACTGGAGGACTCGTATGTGATGAAGGAAGTGATCTCGCCTCCTCCAATGACTTTAAAAGTCACCAGAAGAGGCTTTGGTGATTGATCGTCATCATAGTGGTGGACACCACTATTTTTTATTTCAAATTTCATTTTAATTTGTTAAAATAAAATTATTTCAAAATAATAATAATAATTTATTTTGAATTTTAAAATTTCCGATATTTAAGATTATTATTAAAGTGATAGAATTATTGACTTTTCATTAAAGTAGGGGATAATATGGTGATTTCAAAAGTTAACCATTAGCTTCTAACAAGTTAATGATTAGCTTCTCCAATAATTAATTTTGAAAAACAACCTTCAACCAACTTCTCAAAAACCAATTATAAGAGAAAAAAAATTATGAAATAAGCAAATTATGAGGATTTACCAACATTTTATTAGTCAAAATTGATGTATTAAGTGATTATTTCATAAGTAAAAACAATCCCAATTGCACTCTAAGTTTCGTTTTCAAAGAAATTTAAACATTGATTTATATAGTGAAATTATGTAACTTGATTTCCAACAATTTTAGTAAACACTTTATTGCCAATAAAAATTTAAATTTTCTCTCTTTATTATGAATTTTAATTAGTAAATATACTTTTTAATTCATTTATATCCAAATTTGAGAATAAGCACCCAAATGAATTTTAGATGTTAATATGTTTTTGTCCATAACTCAATCTAAATCCAACTATTAGTAAACTAATTTTAGAATGTATAGATTGATTTAAAACGATTTGATTTAATTTTATAATCTTGAAAGTCAAAAACGAGCTAAATTCATGGATTTCCAAGTTTCTGAAATCCAATTCCAATCAATCATTTATTAAACAAAAAAAAATTATTAAAAAAAAAAATGGCAGTTGGCTCACTTGGCAACTGGCTCCCTTTGTATAGGCGCCAACTGCTGCTCATCAATGGCAAGGTTTGAAACCTCGCTTATGTCAATAAATAATATATTATCTCGTCGATACGTGAATTATCTCTTATTTTTGTATGAATTTTTTCTCTTTCGTCGATACGTGAATTATCTCTTATTTTTGTATGAATTTTTTCTCTTTCATCGTGTCAACGGATTTCTTTCGTATGAAAAAAGTATCTTAAATTATGTCATCAGTATTTTTATCTTGATAGATCTTAATAATTTTTTGAATCAATCTCAATCCTAAATTATTAATTAAAAAAAAAAAAAGACTCGTTCAATTTGATTTAACAACTTCATATATTTAATTGTAATAGTAGAAGCCATAGTTTCACCGATGCCATCATTTTCCGATAGAATCTTTTATCTGTCTCTCTCTCTCTCTCTCTCTCTCTCTCTCTCTCTCTCTCTCTCTCTCTCTGAAGATAGAATCTTTTGGTTGGTATTAAAAAAAAGAAGATAAGTTGCAGCTGGTTATCATTTCTCATGAGAATAATATTATATTGTAAGTAGATGGACAGAGATCCCAACTTCATGACTAGGTGAATTGACACCATATTCTATTTTAATCTGGGCAGAACACAGAAGCATCCTGATGTTTGCCATAATTACACAAAAACGGTAACTTTAATCCATTTTACACTAGTATCACTTGAGGTTTCACAAACTCCACAAAAACACCCCAACTAATAGTTGACTAACAGTGGACCAAATTTTAAAGTCCTGATTGAAGGGTAATTTAATCATTTTAGGTTATATTAAATAAATTTAAAAATCAACTAATTAAAATTTATCATGTCATTATCTATTAAAAACAATTTTATCTTTTAATCATAAAAATATTAAAATAATATTTTTTTTAAAAAATTAACAAAATGTCCCAAATATGCTAACCATGGTCTCCGACAATGGAGACCTACTTTGCTTAAGCTTAAATTCATCGATTTCATGGAGAGTTAGAAACAATTATTGAGTCAGTAGATGGATTCACATCATCAATGATGTCGCTATGGTTCCTATGCAGTAGTGATGATGACATGCGCGACAACCATTAGTTTAGCATTTACAAAGTGATGACATTGAAGCAAAAATGATCAGATGGGTCGAACAAGGAGAGATCAAAGTTTAGGGACTCAAATTCAGATTCGAGTTTCAAGTTAAATAAGTTGCCAAACTTGGAGATTTGTGGTATGTGATAGGTGGTTTGGAGGTGGGTTGTTAGGAGATTTTGGAAAAGGAAATGAAAGGGTTTGGAGCCCTTCTAAAACCATTTGACAATGCTTCATTAGTACATGATTTTTTAGCGTACCTAATAATTATAGTAGTCTATAAATTTAAATTCTTGTAAATCAAATAATCAAACACTTTGCGACATTGTTTAAAAACATTTGAAATGGAGTCAGCCTTGGCCAGACATCAACAACATGCGAATGCAAATCTAACCTAGATTTCAAAACATGGATATGAACTTGTTTCCGACAATTTAATGAGCGAAAACTAGAACAAGCCTTTAGAACAAAAGGGAAAGTGTGTTCATTAGGTGCAAAACCATATTTTTATAATTTAGATAGAGAGAAAAATGGCATTTTTTGGGGTTGAGAGCTGGCTTGGGCTCCAATTAAAGTGTCCCATACAAAGTGATTTAGGTTTTGAATTGTGTTGAAAAGGTTTATGTTGTATGAGAGGTCGTTGGCGGAAGAGAAAGTGGAAAATGAGAGTAAGTGGCTTTGTAAATGTTAAAAAAGAGGATCATTTGAGTTAGTGCATTGACTTGCATTTGTGTTTTGGGTGATAAAGATGATGGATGATGAAGATGAGATGATGGTGAATTTTTTAAAAATGTTTTTTGATTATTTTTTATTTTAATTAATTTTAAAAGTAAAATAATGGTATGATAATGATAAAATAATGTTGGATTAATTAATATTATTAAATTTTAAAATAAAATAATGATATAAATGATAAAATAATGAGAAATTAATTATGAAAAATGGTGAGGTTGATGGATGGTGAAAATTTTGTTAAGGTTTTTTTAATTATTTGAACTTTTTATAAAAATAAAATAAAGATATATTAATGATAAATTAGGAGTTTGTCAAGGGCAAAAAAGTCTTTCTACCTATTAATACAAATATGTCTAACCATCTCATGTCTCTGTCACATCAATTAATTTATTCATTTTCAATTTTAAGACCATTTCAATTTTTGTATACATTTTGATGATGTTAACGGGGTTGATCTAATGGCGGAAAATGTATTTATTTATTTTTTTTTAAAACTATATTTTTATTATATTTTTTAAAGTTCATTAGTATGAATACAAAAAGGGGTTAAAGTTGCCATTTTTTTTGGTAATTATGGCAAATGTCAGGGGCATTTTCCATTTTTCCCTTTTAATTTCTTTCATCTGATTTTAAAAAACAAAAAATATTACTTTACTACAATAATTTATGGTGCATCATTTACTCGCGTTACATTTGTGAACACGCATACTTTAAAAGAAAAAAATGAAATGGATATTTAAAAAAGAAATAAAAAGAAAATTGATATCAATAAATTAGAAATCTACCGGACCATCAAAATCAACAATGCACATAATTAAACATATGTATATTATACCATATGATATAAGCAGAGTACATATGGTGCGCCAGGTGCCCCGTAGCTCTTTCTCCGCTGAATTGAATATCATGAAGAAACTGATTGGGACCAGGCCCCCATATGAAACTAGAAAGAAGTTAACATTCACGAAACAATTGGGCCCACGACCCATCACTATTCTCACCAAAGATCCCAAAGATACCGCTCTGATCTCTCTCTGTAATAACAAGCAACCCGCCAAAAAAATAAATCGTCGATCTGTGCCTTTCCAGTTGATTAAGAGTCGCACATGGACCATGGGAGCTGCAATGCAACTCCAAGCGCAACTCTCCCTGTGAGGTTGTGTCCAATTTGATTTCTCTTTCTTCATGCACTTTCGAAAGCGGAAGTTTGAATATTCTCATTTGTTTTCTTCGAGGCTGGGGACCCCACTCTTCCTCCACTTGCGTCATTGATTACTTTATCTTGCTTTGTTTTCTATCGGTGACAACCACTTGGAGATCAGCCGTTGATCACTTGCTGGCGAACAGGCGAGATTAATTGGAGGATGGCGGGTCAAAACCAACCGCTTGATTGAATCATGTTTTATGCGTGTAACAACATACATGCAGTTGCGCAGTCCTTTTTTTTTTTTTTTTAAATCAACTGCACATTACACAAAGAACGTAAAGGGGTTATCATTTCACATGTTTGAAAAAAAAAATTATCATTAAAAAAATATTAAATATAAGTACTTTATAAGTAAACCTTGAACAAGCACCATTGATAAGTATAGTTATCTGAATCTGGATCACTATCGAACCGGAGGAAGCATTGTGACAAAGCTTTTGTTGTAAGCTTATAAACGGTCTTCATATGTCAATAAAGAATAAATCTAATTTTGCCGCTTAGTTTGGTATAATAGTAAAAAAAAATCTTTAACTTGCAAAAAATTGCTAAGGACCTTTATAGTTTATAAAAATAATCAAAATTATTTTTTTTATCAAAATGGCCCAAAAACTCTCCATTATGAATTTGGACGTTAAGAGTCAATATTTGATCATTAACCAGAAAGGGTAAAACCGTCAATTCAGTGTAAAATAAGTTAAAAAAAAATTGAATAAATAGATATATCATCTATCAATAGATTACATTTTTAAAAAATAATTAAAAAATTAAAAAAAAATATTAACATTTTTTTGAATCATCCATCAACATGATGAACAATGAACATAATTCAAAAAGTAAAATGCAAAATACAAAATTTTTAAATTTGTTAATAATTTTTGAGAAAAA
This sequence comes from Litchi chinensis, assembly GCA_019925255.1. Taxonomy (NCBI): domain Eukaryota; kingdom Viridiplantae; phylum Streptophyta; class Magnoliopsida; order Sapindales; family Sapindaceae; genus Litchi; species Litchi chinensis. The sequence continues at coordinate 10,377,228 of CM034468.1, forward strand.
TTATTTCCACCGTCAAAATAGAAAAAGAGGGAGAAGAACAAAGCTATTATTCATTTTTTTTAATTTTTTAAAATTATATCCACCTTCCATCAGGACATAATTTTAAAAGATAAAAAAATAAATAACAGTTGTCTTCTTCTCTCTCTTTCTCTATTTTTTTTCTCTTTCTCTATAATCTCTTATGCCGATCTCCCTCCTTTCTTCACTCTTCACCCGTTGCTTCGCTCTTCGTTTTCCAATCTCTTCTTCTTTATCATCTTCTTTTCTTTGATCTCTTCTTCTTCTCTTCTTCTTTTACTTCTCAAACTCTATTATCATTTGGGTTTGAAATCGAACTCAGACTTTCATGTCTAGGTTCAAAATTCGAACCCAGACGTTAACATTTAGGTTCGACTTGGAACCCAGATGAAAATCTGTGTACGTCAGACCCAGATTTTCATCTCGATTTGATCGAACCTATATGAAATTGAATAGATTGTGCTAGGCATTTTATAGAAAATGCAATTTGGAAGCGGTGGTGGCCAGATGAAAATGTGATTTTCGTTTGTTTTGTTTATAATGAGATTTTAAATAAATGCTTTTGTTGCAATTGTGTTTGCTGTCTTGCTGATGATGTTTGATGTTTGTGGTGATTAAATGTTTATGTTTCTGTGTTTATCTGTTTGATGTTTCTAGCGAAGATTAGTTATAAGTAAACCCAGTAAAATCAAGTTTTCAAGGACGGAAAGTCAGAAAAATCTGGGCTTTCGACAATTGAAATTTTTTTTTTCATTTTAAGTGTTTTTGAAAAACTGTTTTGAAATTTAATCTCTATCACCTATCATAAAGATGGACATTGGAGATCAAAATAAATTGATAATAATTTTTTATTTTATCGATTAATTATTCTTTAATTTTTTTAACAATTTTTTTGGTCCATCAACATGAGGGATCAGATCGTTTTTTTATGTACTGTCACTATTAGGACATAATTTTTAATAATGAAATTAACAAAAAAAAGAAAAATAAGATTATGTCAAACTATAAAGTGGACTTAAGGATTGGCTTAAACAATAAGGTCCTTGGGATGAGCCCTATCAATAATAAGTGATAAAGAGTATTCAAGTGAAATGGGTCAGCTGTCATGTCACGTTACAAGAAAAGTTGTGAACTTTTTATTATCGGGATATTTCCTTCCACAAGGACATTGATTTAAGCTATCTACAGAAACTGTGTGATAGTCGTTTGAACAGCAAAGAAAGAAAGAATCTACAAATTAGGAACGATGTCTTATACGGCATAGAATCAATCAGTATCAGGAATTCAGGATCTTTCTCGTTTGTCAATTTGCTAAAGAAGTGATGTCGTTCACGTCTTCTAAAGCTGGTACATGATGTTGAACTCTTGCCATTTTCTTATCATTTGTCCTCGGCTATTCCTTCAAAAATGGATTTAGTCAAAACACCTCATTCCGTATGGCAAGTCTGCAATTTCCAGTTGCATAAAAAAAATAATATAAGCGATAAACTGAATCTAGCGATTTTTCTGGAGTAATACAACGGTCTAACATATTTGTACGTAGAAGGTAAACGAAGAGTTGGAAAGCAGCAATGAGACAAAAAAAGGGGGATAATTATTTTGAATTATAATTATTTTAATTTTTAATTTTTATAATTATTAGCCTAGTATTAAATTAAATGGTGAATCATACATTATTTACTGATACTCTGATAGTCTTACACCTCACAGATAGTTTTACACCTCTTCATTTATTAGGATAATGGAGTTGATTCCTATCTAATATATTTTATTATGTGTTATAAATTTATATAAATAGTTTTTTTTTGAAAATTTCATTTCCGCTCTCAAAGTTTAAGAAAAATCAGATTTTTAAATTTTTTTAGAAACGACTTTTTTCACACCTAACTTATATAATTTTTTTTTAAAAAGTTCAAAACATCAATCAACTTATGCTTAATATTGACTTCAAGCAATTTAAATTGTAATTTAATAACTTAAATTTAGTTTTAACAATTTAACTTTTAAATTCATTGTTTTATAAAGGTAATTCAACAATTTACGTGTCATTGTTTTATAAAGGTAATTCAACAATTTACGTGCCATGAATAACTATCAAGGGTAAAAATATTTTTTACACATTATGTTAACATTGACTATTAGTACGATTTGAATTTTTTTGAAATATTTTAGAAAAATTAGGGATAAAAAAACTGTTATCAAAAGAGCTTTGAAAATATAATATTTTCTAAAATTCTAGGAACTAAAATGAGTTATTAATTTGAGGTCTGACCTGTAAGCGGTTGAATATTAACTTCTAAAACAAATATAGAGTGACGAGTCAAAGACTCGAAAGTAAATATAGTTGTGTTTGTTATAAGATTACGTGGTGAGCTTTAATGCCCTGAACGTCTCATAGGCCTACGATTTTCTTTCCTGAACTGAGGAATTTGCGTCCGGACCGTGAGATTCCAAGTTGATGGCAATAATGTGTTTTGCTTTTCAAATGTAAAAACCTAACAGCCAATAATAACAGAAACGTTGTTGAACGTAACTGTGGTTTGATGATACCAATTGACAACTGCAACCATGGCGATTCGTTAGAATAATTGTTTTTATTCGTATTTCGTCTTGCACGATTAAGGTCAGTATTTGTATTTTTTCAAGCATACGATACAACTTACATGTGGATATCACGTTCTTTGCAATTGAATTCTAAGGAAGAGTTTTCTTATGGCTTTTGAATGTCTATACCGTATTGTTTCCTTAATTGCTTTAAAATTTATGAGAGAAGACATAATTTGCATCAATTACAAAGCATCGAGACTTTGCATCAGTTACAAACGCTTAGAAAATTTTGAACCAGATGGTTTTATGTTTAAAATCAATCAAAATATATTACCTAATTAAAAAACTATTTATAATTAGATTGAAGGAAAATTGAATTAAAAAAAAAAACATATGGTAATTTTAAGTTGAATGGTCTTAATGAAACGTTTCATGAATAAAAAAAAAATGATGTCAATGGATGGCTTATTCAAAAAATTATAAAATTTTATTAATGTGAAATAAGAGTAAAACTGTTAGGTACATTCATGACTTAGATCAATAATATCTTTCAAAATATTTAAGAAACAAGTCTTAACTATTTACTAGGATTACACATCACTTTATTACATTGGTGGTTGGATACTTCCCCATTCACTAAGGTATTGAAAGTTCAATTCCCACAAAAGGTATTTTAAAGTTTTTTTTCTTTTCTTTTTCTTTTATTTTTTTTAAGTATTAATACTGCACCTAGCGTACAATCGGGACCAATGATTTGACTTTAAGACACAGTGTGATGATCTGTCTTAAAGTGAGAGGAAGTAATTCACATCAAGTAAAGGAGAAAATCGCCCCCAAATGGGACAGACGAAAGTAGAATTCATAACTTTAGTTAAAGTTGTGAGTGAGGCTCTAATTTACCACTTAGTCAACCGTCCATTCTCAAAAGATATTTTAAAGTTTGTTATTAGTTTTTTCGCTTTGTTATAAGAATATGTGAGTTTATTTACGAGAGTAGATAACCGAGTCATGTAATTAAAATTTAATTAACAAATCGTATAGAGTTTTCTCTCTTTATTATAAAAATAGTTGAGCTTCGTTTATGATGGTAAATATTTGAGCTACGTAATTCATAATTAATCTCATCCCATGTCATATTTTATAGGAGAAGAATATATGCAGAAGAATATATATGCTAGCATTTTTGCTCCATATTTTTTTTTTCCTTTTAGTACTTTAAAAATTTGAGTATTAAAATCAGCACGTTTTTTTTACATAGTTTTAAAGTTCACACTTCTTTGTACTATTAGTTCAGACTTTTATGTTATTAATATCATAAACAAAATCATCTGATAAAATTTGTATTCCTGGCTTAGCCATGAATTATATATGATCAACCTCTTGATGAATCAAAGTTGTGTGAAGGCATGATTGTAACTTACATTACAAATAAGCACTAAATTTGGTAAGAAAGAGTTATAGCTAATGTATCATGAATGGTATATCTTCCATATGCAAATCACACAGAATGGTACATGTTTCTCTTGTGAAGTAGACTTCTTTGTAATTTCAGTCATCTATGGCATGTGAAACGTAAAAAGTAAAAACGCATGATTTAAGAATATTTTCAGTATGTTTGGAAGTTCAGATTCATTTTCCAAAACTTTGAGGGTATTTCCCTAACAAAATTGCCAAAGCATCTTAAACCAGTTGGGAATGCGTTGAATTTAGTTTATTTGATCCACAAAGTCTAGTTTCTTCGTAAATATCTATGTATACGGAAGTAATTCAAGACTAGGCTCAATCTGTTCTGTAGTAACTAGTGAAAGGAAAGTCTTACACACAAGCGAATGGATGAGACAAAAGCATTCGAGTTTGGATCAACTGACGCGTATGAGCATGCGGATTTCTCCTTGACTGGATGACCAGAAGTTTTTGACCTGCATGGGAAATGACACCTGGTCAGCCACGACATTGAATGTGAGCCAAATGGTAGGCCCTCGATATCTCTGCGGTGGTGACTGCATGCGACAGAGTGATTTCCAACTAAAAATTACTAGAATTGTGTTGACTTGAGCAAATTTTAACATTCAATCTTCCCTCCAAAGTCCAAACCCCAACTTCAATTCGATTTGACTCACCCCAGTATTCTAACATGTAAATTATTTTCAATAGCTGGCTTCATTAACAGTGCCCATTTTGGGGAATCCATGCATGCAGTAGCAGACTAATGCGCTTGGTTCACTTGCATTATTAAGGCCCAAATGCACAGGTTGGGCCCAGAGCCAGACTCTGGGCCTACCATGCAAAGATAAAGACTCGTGGATACGAGAGCCCAAGACACTATTCCATCTCCATGCACTATCTTCCTCACGTTCAATTCGCGGTTCATACAAATAATAATTTCATTAAAAAATTTAAGATAGAAAGATATTAATATATACACTTATAGAAGATTTTTTTTAGAAAGTTGGCACCAAAAGAATCAGAAATTTGTCAACATCTACTAAGATCGAACACTATTTGTGCGGCTAAGATTGTTTATATGAATGAGAAATAACTAATCATACTATATGATAAAATGATTATCCATGCAAGTTACAATATGTGCCTGATAAAAATCAAATCCTCAATCTTTTGGAGGATGTAGAGGTAGATAACCACCTATACTAAGAGTTTGGTGCGTTAAATTAGAATATAAGTTGATAGGATTTTTTTTCCCCTTTCGGTGTATCAACAAAATTACAAGTCTAATGCTTTGCTAGAATAATATCTTTTTGAAAATAAAAGAGAAGGAGAAAAAAAACCATAGTAAGCTATTCCAGGAAAAAAAAAAAACAAAAAAACATAGCCACCTATTCCTAGGAGCGAGGAAAAGCAAAGAGCACTTGAAATTACTTCCATGGTCGTGCTAAAAAAACATTATTGTTAAAGTTTTGTCATTTTGGTAATCAATCTGTTGAGGGTGGTCTGGCCAATACATTTTGGTTTGAAATTTGAGTTAGAGTGTTTGACTAAAATTATACAAATTGGCATTATCTTAACATTTGTGGTGCTTTTCCCATTTGCATGAACTTGTTAGGTTCATACTTCGATTGCAACAATATCCCAAAATCACATCATAACAAACATATACAAATTGCACTATCGACCAGAAAGATATTGAAGTCGTGGACTTGGTTGATTTCTGTTTTGCATCAATATAGCTTTGTTGGCAAGCTATTTCAATATAATAAAGTTTATGGTGTTATCTGCAGGCACTAGCTTATGGAGACGCATCTCTCTTTAAAGTCTACGCAAAAAAGAAAGCAAAACGTTGTTAACAAGCAAAATAAAAAATTGTAGATTTATTAGTCAACAAAAGAAGAAAGAAAAAGAAGAAAACATGTTCACAGCCAATCCATTAATGTCTTCCTTTGTCTTTTCTCATCTTCTAGGTAGATGCAGAGATTGCCGAAGTATTTTTGTTGATTATCTCTGTTTAATTACACTGCCACTATTCCAGTTGTCCTCTTCTTGACTTTCTTTGCAAGGCTGGAAACAGTTTGATTAGTGATTACTACCAAAAATTAAGGGATTGGGAGTTGAAAATTTAGTAAAGTCAACACTCAACACATAATGTGCAACAATTAGCCATGATTTTTGGAATTAAATATATCACATTAATAGTCAGAGTCCACAGATATTAATAGGAGCTAAAAATACAAACCTAACCGTAATATGTATTTTCTTTAATTAATGTTTTTCATTGCTTTATTTCACACGTCAATATTTAAATTTCAAATCAATCAGCCATCTCTATCTCCAATTTAAACACTTAAGTTTAACATCTAACGGATTGATGACAATTAATGAAAAGAAGGTTGTTCATTGAAAACAGGTTACAAAAGTAAAACCACACACAATTGCCATTCAAATTCAACACGGGATTGCACAAGATTTCTAGAATCACCCAAGCTGACCTTCATCGACAATCCAAAAACGTGTTAACAAATTTCAAACATCAATCTCTCTCCCAACTAGCTGTTTCCATTTGTTCTAGAGTTTCCCCAAATATTCCAATCAACTTCAATAATTTTTCTTGCTTGCTACACCAATTTGTTGATCTTCTTCAGGTTCATTGTCATTCCCTCGCTGCAAACAGGTACTACTTGAAAACTTTACGACTTTTGTTCAAATTTGAATCATAGATTTACTTTGTTATTGGTTTTTGTCTTTGGTTATGAAGAAAGTCTAACGATATATTAGACTTTGATCACTATAGTGGGTTCGGGTTTAGTGTGTAAAAGATTGTGGTTTTGACTACAAAGATGAAAATGTTGATCTAGTCAAGACATTGAAAATGATCAAAAGAATGAAAACAACATTAATGATTACAGTGAGCATCTTTGTTGCCGTTTTATGTTTTTAGTGCTTTATTATATCATGTTAAAGAATTTAGATTTGCGAGGTTTCACGTCATCTTTTGCATTTTTCACTTTTGCTTTCTCACCGGACCATATGCACTTGATCTACCCACATGCATTTCTCTATGTTTTTGTCCGGATCGAGATTGAAACATGGAATGCGACGAAGATAGACAATACGATTTTGTTTTTTAGTAACCAAACTTTCTTTCAATTTTGAAAAATAATCCTGAAATGAATTTAAGGGACATATTCAATTTAAAATTTTCTAAAAATTTAAAAGATTTTAAAAATATGACTATATTCAATTAAGATTTTTGAATAGTCAAAATTTAGGTGTATGATTTATATGAAATCTACATAAATCCATGTATGTTCAAAAGTCATTGATTTTGTAAACTATATTAGTGATAAGTAATGAAATTGAATGAATTTTGATGACTTTAAAAGTCAAAATTTATGCATAAAAAAGTCTATCTAACTTCAATAAATTTTTGATTGAATATTCCTACCTAAAATTTGAAATTAGTTTATGTGATAGAAAAATCTCTTTAAGTTATTTTTAAGTACTGGTTTTCAAATGTATATAATATATAATATTTACTTCATAAGATTGTGTAGATGAAGGTGGAGACTGCTATTATTCACAGTTGGATGTTGGATCAGTTTAAAACTTAAAGGAGTAGATTTGATGTAAATCAATAAAGAAACCGTTTGACTACAAATGACAAATTTGGAAAATAATATTAGTTTTCTTATTTTTACGATGAAAACAAACTTTCAACGTCCACTTGTGGGCATCTTTTTCAACGTCCAATTTGAAGCATCAAGCCTCTATGCAGGGTGTGACCTACTATGAAAAACATAACATATATATATATATATACACACACGATTCCACGAAGAAAAGTGATATCAACGGCACGAAACACATCTTATTTTAATAAACGGTGGTGGGTCACACTTCATAGATAGCTTTTGAAATAAATAAATAAAAAAGGAAAGAAAACTGGTTGAGGTTGTGGATGAAGAAAGAATCCCATGTGACTTGTGGGGTGAGACTTTGACGCAGCTTCCGGTGTCCGGTAAAAGAGGGACTACCGGGCCCACAAAACCCCACCTCTTCACTCAATGACTTTTGCATTAAAAGCTGTTAAAGGTCAACTCTACCTTACTGTCTCCAACTAACCTCTTTCTTTCTCTCTCTCCGATTTTACCGAGTCATCAATCTAACGGGTCATCACAACCTTTTGACCTTATCTCACACACTCTCTCTCTCTCTCATCATTTTACACGGTCTCCCAACCGGTTCATCCCGTTAATGGGACCCATCATTTGAACAGAATGGTCAACATCCTGACAAAATTCGCCACGTGGGACGACGTTACTGGAGGTTTGGTTTGACGGCAAGGGAAGATGAATACAAGCGACAGGTCAGTCATTCGATGCCTTGCATTACTAGAGGGCATCAGTTTGACTCGAATCCACAACACCCTTTCTCTCTCTCTCTCTCTCGCCCCCTTTTTATTATCATCGTCTTTAACAATAATTTCACGCCCTTTTTCTATTATTTATTATTATTGTTTTTCTTCTTTTTTATATTCTGTTGCTTTCTCTCATCATCATAAATTATTATCCCCGGGTTTGCCTTCTCCTTGTCTAACAAGCTCTGCTCTATAACTCTCTCTCAAGCGTTGTGTAATATATATATATATATATATATGCACCCTTTTGTAGTTAGTATTGCATGGTGTTAAAAGAAATGGCTGTGGAGCTGATGATGGGTTATGGTTGCGGTGATAGTTTCCCAACATCGGCGAAAATGGAAGAGAATGCGGTAAGAGAAGCTGCATCTGCGGGTATGCAAAGCATTGGTGAGTTTATCAGATTGTTATCTCGAGATCAACAACAACACTACCAGGAAGCCTCCTCTTCTTCAAATCCTGAACCCGAGAAAGAAATCAAGGTTGCTGCTGAAGTTGCCGTCAACAATTTCAAGAAAGTTATTTCTCTACTCGGTCGTCCAAGAACTGGCCATGCTAGATTCAGGCGAGCTCCTGTGAGTCCCCTTCCTGTTGTCCCCCCAAAACAAGAGAAACATGAACCTGCAGGGCCCTCTACTCAATTTACCAATCCCCAACAATCAAACGAACAGGTTTCTGCTTTTAAGGTTTATTGTCCGACCCCTGTCCACCGTCTGCCTCCTTTGCCTCACAATCACTCTCACCAGCTTCACAAGAACAAGAATGGTTTCACAGAGAGAAATGAAGCCCCAACAACCATCAATTTCTCAGCTTCTCCTCAGATTTCTGCTACAAATTCTTTTATATCTTCTTTAACAGGGGACACGGATAGCATACAGCCTTCGCTCTCATCTGGGTTTCAATTCACCACCCCATCACATGTCTCATCTGTTGGCAAACCGCCTCTGTCTTCTTCTTCGTTGAAGAGGAAGTGCAATTCCATGGACGATGCTGCTCTCAATAAGTGTGGTTCATCTTCCGGCCGATGCCATTGCTCCAAGAAAAGGTAGTCGTCTTTAATTGTTCTAAATCTTCATGTAAGAGTTCGCTTGATTGACGAATGGTTATTGATTTAATTGTTATATTGATTGATTAATTGAGCAGGAAATCAAGGGTCAAGAGAGTGATTAGAGTTCCTGCGATTAGCTCAAAGATGGCTGATATTCCACCGGATGATTTCTCTTGGAGAAAATATGGTCAGAAACCCATCAAGGGCTCTCCTCATCCAAGGTTGGTGTTTTTACACCTTCAATTTTTTGTGTCTTTGTTTCTTGTTTCAACTCAGTTAATGACCCGTTCCCTGACTCGACAATTGCATAGATGGAAACGTTTGACTAAAAATGTCCAGCTCCGTATACTGCCATTTGGTATTAAATGTCTTTTGTCCAGTACTCTATCGTTTGTCATGACTGATGACCCGTACCGCATTTGTGGGGCTGTTGCATTTTGACTTTTTCTATTGTAATTATTCTTGAGTTGACTCGTAAACCTAATTGAGCGAGTCCAAATCAACTCAGTACTGAGTTTCGTTTAATTTTTACCACTTCAGGGGCTACTACAAGTGCAGTAGCTTGAGAGGGTGTCCTGCACGCAAACACGTAGAACGTGCACTCGACGATCCAATGATGCTGATTGTGACATACGAAGGTGATCACAATCACGCCTACTCCGTCCATGATTCACCTGCTGCCATGGTCCTTGAATCGTCTTGATCTTTCAAGTCAAACGCATCCAAAAGGAGTTCTTCAAGATTTTGAATCAGGCCCGTCCAAAACTGGGAAAAGTCAGGGACGATCAAAGGAAACCGGGATCGGATGGTCAACGTACTTGCTGGGCACTGTTTACAAGAAGATTGATAACAAAGTGGGTAACCTAGCGGTTTAAAGAAAAAGACAATATAGGATTCCTTGTTTTTGGTTTCTCTTTTGCCATGTTGAAGACTTTTGTTTAAAAGGGATAAAAGAAATAGTAAAGTGTAGAAATTGTTTATTTTGTGCGAGTTGAATCTTGCAAGTAGTGCTTTTTTTTTTTTATTTTTAATTTTATTCGTATAATTATTTTCTTTCATGTACTTAAAGGAGTTTTTGTTTATTTATATATATATATATATATGTATATAGTGGTGGATCTTGCTAGGATGCTTACTTTAATTTATTCCAGTCTCCACTAAAGTTATCTACAATTTATTTATGGGGAAAATGGGGTTTTAGTCAATGGGCACAGAAGAATGTTTATTTAGAAGATGTGTCGTATATCAAACGGTTGACCCTTTTGATGCCTAATTTAACTATTATAATAGTGGAAGAGAGAAATTTTGGTGCTAGTGTTGTCAAGTTGCAATTAGTTTATTTGCTTCACGATGTTTATTATTAATTATTGTGAATTGGTGAGATCGGAGTTGCAATTATGGATTCCTGGTCAGATTTGGGAGTGAATTAGATTTTTATTTTTTTTTTGGGAAATAGAGTGAATTAAAATATTATGATGTGGGTTGGGATGAATCTGTATGTGTGACCCACTTAAAATGGGAATTATATTGCGAAGTCAATGTGGCCGGTTGGGGTGATGATAATTTGTCCCCCACTTCTTTTTGGGTTTTCAACCTTTCCACTTTATGCTTTTAGTCTGTTGCTGGATTTATGCAGAAGAAATTATAATTCAAAGATGCTGCCTTTTGAAGTTTTGAAATTGGCTAAGCAACAGAAGTATCCTACAAAATTAACTGACTGTGATAGGTTATTACCAACAAAATCTATGAGAAGTCTGGATCACTCTTTGTGACTTTTGGATTAATATGGTTGTTTGCTTTCTTTTTTCACATTGCGGTTATGTAAGGTTTTTTAAGCTAATGGAAGACAAATTTGAAGAGGTCAAGGGGGGTTTCAAAAACACTAGTTGGACTTGAGAATCTTCTCGTTTTATGCAATTTGTAAAAGCTGCACTTGTACTTCATGGCTTGGCTTATTTAGTACCTTGTATCGTGACCTTACTGGACATGTGCTTTGGAATGCTCAACGCTATTCATTTGGTCAACAGATTTTCCTATCTGAGTCAAAAGCAATCTGGGCCACGACTCCTAAGTATCTTTCAAGCATATCCAGCTCAAGTTCAAGCTAGACTGGGCTAGATTTTGATGGACATATTTACACCCCTTTAAATATATATATATCCACCCCAAATTATTATTATTATTTTAAATACCACTTTCAATTATTTTTTCTTTCTCTCTCTCTCTCTCTTTTTTTTTTTTTTTAACCAATCGCTACAATCCTTATATGTATATTCTCTCATAATTTAAGTGATTATTATATATTTCTGTCACATCTATATTAAGAGTTCAAGTCTTAACATTTACCTGCATATACTTTGTGGAAATAATTATCTCTTAGTATTATATAAGCAGATTTCTTGATTAAGCTGCACTTGTAGAATTCTAATGCACATAACTAAATTAGTTTATAATGTGTTTATGAGGCAATAGACGTCACAAATGAAGATTTTAATCTTCTTTTTAAAATTTGAAGTTGACAATATGAGGTTGATTTGGTGGGATTTCCTCTATATCTACACTATTAAGGTTGAAACTTCATATTAGACCCTTTACTAAAATTAATTGTAATAGTTCAAGAAAAATAAAAAACCTTGTTTTGAAATTCATGGTTGTGCTCATCGTGATTTCTGTTTCTTTTTGAATCTCCATACCTTTGTGTTTATAATTTTGGCAAATCTTGAGAAAAGTGAAAATATTTACATGTTCTTGTAATAGCATGTGAACTGAAAAATCATTCAAGTTTGCTACAAATTCTCTCTTCTTTAGTGTAGTAGTTGATTATTTTTGAACAATGATAAAAGCTAAAAGTAGCTAACAAAATTAGTTGTTAATTAACAGGGTTTAGTTACAAAATTGTAATTCGATAAAATTAGAAAAGATATTCTTAATATCAGGTGGGGGTTTATACGAACTAGAACTTTCAAATTATAAATGTAGTATACTAACTAGTACATACCATCTTAGATGGGTGTAAATATCTCCGCTCCAAGATTTATGAGTTACGGACATAAGCATCGCAGATATTTCCAATTTTTAAACACATCACAACTTTATCATCTAACGTAATTTGATGTTAAAGAGCCCTTACAATAAGATATTGATGTAAGTTTGAGTTTCTATACCATAGGTGATATTTCAAAAAAATAAAATAGATCATAACTTTTTGTAATTGACTTTTTTAAAAACACTCTTTATCATTACTAATTTTTACAAAAAGAGAGGATAAAAATATTAAGAAATTAGTTATGTTAGCTTGCTTAAACTTTTTACTTAAAATGATGTGGGATATAAGTTATAACTAATACATCATTCATCATATTGTTCATGATTTGTTTAGTGATGTTTTTATATAGTGTCGATCACTTTTCATAACATATTATTTAATCCAAAATTTAGTTAAATATTTTGGAGAATCTCACATCACTCTTTAGGAAAACTTGCTTGCACGTTTTGTCGTTACAATTACGCATTTCATTCACATACATTCGTACCAAATCCGGCCAACATAAATTGTTAACGGACCAAAGCGTGTAATTAATACAGTATTGTTAACGGACCAAAGCGTGTAATTAATACACTAGCACACGTGGCTTAACCAACACACGAGTTACTGAATCGGACAAGGCCCATATGTCAATAAGAAAGAGTTTACATGGACTAACCTGAAGTGGGCCACTGACCCTAAAAAACGAACAAACAGAAATGAATATGTAAAGAGAAGAGTGTACTAGAAATAGCAGATACAGCATGAACATGATACACGCCAGCTTGCTAGGCTTGATATATTATAAATTATTTGGAGATTTTACCTAACCTTATTTTCCAGTCTCCCCTTTAGCTTGCTTGGTTGTAGCAATAATTTGTAAACAGATAGAATTCAGTGCATGTGGAAACATTAACCATAAATTTTCTTGTTTTTAAAATAACTAATAGTAATTTAGTACCTTAGATTGTACCCCGTAAATTGACTGAAAGCGACCAGACCATTGTGCTAGCTGTAATCAATATTGTATTAATCGTTACCAATTACAAAAAAATTTGAGTCCAGTAGCTAAGCAATTAATAAAGTTCCAATAAAATGAATTTGATAATTGAGAACACAATTATAATTTTTTCTTAATGTTCAAGTAATTCTGACATCTGCAATATTTTTTTTTTCACTAAATATAAAATTCATGTTAAACTTTGCAAAGGAATAGAATAAACCATATTATGGATTTTATAGAAGCATACCTATGACTTGTGTGACCTATATTCAAATTTCTTACTTGGATCTTATTATGATTGATGGTTTCTTCAAAATCATTGATGCCGTTCGTATTGATTACGTGCACCTAAAACTTTCTTTTATTTTTTTGTCACAAAACTTTCTTTTATTTGTGATATTAAAATGTATTTTTATGATAAACAACCTAATATATATTTTATAAATTTGTAGAAAGTGGAGCTAAAAAGAATAAAGTCAAGAAAAGAAAATAAATCCAAATGAAGTGAATGGGGCACACTGCTGTTTTAAATAATTCTTCCTTTCTTGTTCTAATAAGTTTCCCCTGGCACTTGTTTTTTGCTGGCCACCCCACTACAAACCTTCAACAAAACAAGCACTACAATGAGAAGCAGCACTTCCATCAATATTGAAGTCTCTCTTCTCTATTGCATCCTCCTATCTTGTCTTCTAGTAAACACAGTGGCACAAACTACAAGCAGAGAAACACTGGAAGTTGCCATAGGTGGCAGAGGCAGAGGCTGCAACCATAGAAATCGTCACATATCCATTACACTCCAATGTCCACCGCCAACAACTTCTCTAGCTTTACCACCTCTCCCTTCTCAGCAAGAGCTTCTACAATTTGTAGACAAAAGGCTGGCAGTTGTGTACCCTGTAATCCAAAAATTCAAGTCCATTATCACGTCTGATCCGCTTGGCGTCACAAAAACTTGGGTGGGATCAGATATATGCAATTACACAGGATTCTACTGCAGCAATCCTCCGGACAACAAGACTGCTACTACTGTTGCTTCTATTGACTTCAATGGATTCCAACTTGGTGCACCTACTCTTGATGGTTTTCTTGATCAGCTCCCGGATATTGCTCTCTTCCATGCAAATTCCAACAACTTTGCTGGTATTATCTCTCCAAACATCGCCAAACTTCCCTATCTCTACGAGCTTGATATCAGCAACAACAAATTTTCAGGTCCATTTCCTTCAGCTGTTCTTGGCATGGAAGGCCTTACATTTTTGGACATTCGGTTCAACAACTTCGCTGGTTCAGTCCCACCTCAAATATTCGTCCAAAACCTTGATGCTCTCTTTATCAACAATAACAACTTCATGCAGATGCTACCTGATAATCTTGGCCGCACTCATATTCTCTTGCTTGCTTTGGCCAATAACAAGTTCAGTGGTCCAATCCCAAGAAGCATTTTCAAAGCTCTGTCCTTGGTAACTGAGGTTCTGTTCTTGAACAACCAGTTGACAGGCTGTTTACCCTATGAAATTGGGTACCTAACTGAGGCCAGAGTGTTTGATGTTGGCAACAATCAAATAACAGGGCCATTACCATTCTCATTGGTTTGTCAACAGAAGGTGGAGCAGCTCAATTTTGCTAATAATCTTTTATTTGGTATGGTGCCAGAGGTGGTATGTGCGCTGGGTAATTTGGTGAATTTTTCGCTGTCCGGTAACTATTTTAGCCATGTAGGACCTCTGTGTAGGTTCTTGATACATAAAGGTGTCCTTGATGTTAGGAACAATTGCATACCTGGTCTTCCGTTTCAAAGATCAGTGATTGAATGTGCAAAGTTTTTTGCTAGCCCGAGACTTTGTCCCCACATGTGGTATTTTGCTTATATTCCTTGTATGCCTTACATGCCTGCTATGGCTCCTTCACCTTAGACCCTTTTATTTTGCTTGTAATGCAAAATCCTGGATATTGCACTTGTCTTTTTGAAATTTTCACGCAATTGTATGCATGATCAATCAAAATTTCACTTCACTCTATGTAATTAAGTATTCTGTTGTCCTAGTAAAGGTAATCCTGTCTTGCCATCGTGTTTTGGTAATAATCCAATATCGTGCATCACGTGATTGTAGAATATTTTCTATCGAGTTATCATTCAACTGCAAGACTAGCGATAATATTTTGGTCTTCGAGTTTGCCTCAGCCACTATGTCGACAACATCCTTGAGTCTGTGGTGGTGTGATCTATGTGGTGCGTTGTGGTTGAAAACCATGATTTTAGCTTAAAAGGATACAATTCTTTTGTCATTATCTTGCATTCCACAAACTATCCCACATCACATCACACTACACTCCCAAGCAATATGTATTAATCCTAATTTCAATCTTTGAAGTCAAGGAAATAATGGGCGTGATGTCCAAAATCAAAATGGCAAGTCATAATAAGCATGGAAAATTCTAAAGTTTGCTATCTCAAAAAATATGATCCATTGGTCCTGAATTCATTTGCACATACACTAATGAAAATGGTGTACCATCCTTGTGCTTTGAATCGAGAACATGCTAAGTGCTGGGCACTGCAGGTCACTTTGCAAGACACTATCTCTTGATTCTCACCCCATCCTTGGTTGATAGTGACAGTAGCAGGAGGGCATTCATATATAATTATAACTCATCAATCAACCCACTTTACTTCTCCTACTGCAACCAAGTGGTCCAGCTCAAAAAGTGGCCATTAAAGAAAACATCATTAATTAAAAAAAAAAAAAGTATTTTTAAAAGGCATAGCCTTGTCATTGGTCACTGTTGTTGGTTTTGCTAAGTTCTAATTTCTAAATGCTAATGGAGAGCTGCTGACACCAAATTGGAAGTTTTATATTTTCTTGATAACAGTGGAGAGCATTATTTCATCGGAGCAGGCACTTCGCTTTACGACCTCAAAAGGCTTATTAGTACATATAATGAACAACGAAAAGGTTATTTGACAGTGTTTATCCAGTTTCTTCATGCCAACTTATATGCACTTCTATTGGGTTTCCTTTCATGAAGTTATTTAACAAACTGCATTATCTTATGTTTGCTTGAGAAGTTAAATTCATTTTTTCTGTGTCGTATTGACCTTTTCTAATTTTCTTTAATATTTTCTGATATAGTGAAGTGCAGCTATGGTTGTGGAAAACTTGCTTGTTGAAGCGATGACGCGAGTACTATTTAGTGGCAGGTGATTAGGACTCCAAGAGAATTAAAAACTTGTGATCAATGGGATGGAAAGCGACCCAAGCTCCATCCAAGTTAGATGTAATAATTACTTACTTATTGGCTATTGCCGAACCACATTAAATTCATTTTAGGCGATCAACTCAATGTTCTCCCAATTTTCTGTTTTTTATTTTTATCTTCCTTCCAATTTTACATTTATGTTATGGATTATTATGCATGTGGAATTTAGATTACATAGTATTTTTGTATTAGTAACAGGATTTGTGTCTTATCTTATTAAATACAAGTGTTCGGTGACCATTCCCTTATGTTGTAGTTCATGTGACTTGTAGAAATAAATAGTATTTCCCGGAAGCAAAAGATAAATAGTTTTTGATTCTAATAGATCACATTGGACAAATGATTTGGTCTTTGCTATTCTTGTCGCTGGAGAAAACTCAGTAGTGGTGGCGGTGGCGTAAACAAGCAGTGTTTGGGCCCAATTCAAAACCAATCCCGTCTCTTATGAATATGGTCTATGTGTATACGAAGAATGGCGCTATTACCACCGCTCAAAAATGGTATGTACACCCCAAAATAGTATTATTTTTAAATATACAGTATTACCCTTAAATAAAATTATAAGTATACTTACTAATTATTAATTAAAATATCATTTATATCATAAATCTTTCTTACTCTCTCAAACCCTAATTTTTTTTTTGTTACTCTCTCAAACCCTAACTTTCATTTTAAATTCTAATATTGAACACC
Organism: Litchi chinensis; assembly: GCA_019925255.1. Classification (NCBI taxonomy): domain Eukaryota; kingdom Viridiplantae; phylum Streptophyta; class Magnoliopsida; order Sapindales; family Sapindaceae; genus Litchi; species Litchi chinensis. The sequence goes on from CM034468.1 coordinate 10,394,689, forward strand.
AAATCAAGAAATACATTTTGATTGTAAATTATGGAGAATTAAATAAAATCTTTGAATGAAATTAGTTGTGAAATGGTACGTTTTACATTAATTTTAAGATTATATAATAACTCGGACATGCCTCAATAGTCACATTAATCCACACAATTACTTTTAAACGGTCAGTTAATTGACATGAAGCATTGTATTGAGCAATACGTAGGAACCTTTGTCTTCTATAATTATGGTTCCAGTCATGTTGTTCAAGCTATTCACTAGTGCTTCAACTTCTTTATTAATGTTATTGTTTCTTGCAAATCTAGAAACCTTCCTCACGACTACACAATGACTTCTCCACTTATCAATCTGCACATTTAGTTTTGGATTTGGTTGTGAAGGGATATAACTGTAAAGCTTGAATCCTAATGAACCGAGGAGATTAGTTGAAATCCAACTTCTTGTTATTAATTTAGTTCAGTTTAAGTTTTAGAAATAAATAAATTTATAGATAAATATTTTTTTGATGGATATTTTTAAAAGAAATCAAGAAAGTTGATGTAAAAAGAAAAAAACTACAGAAAAAGGTGGGGAATAAAATGTAAAAGGCAAAAAGGCATGATGTTAGTCAAATTAGAATGCTAAAAGGAGAGTAACCGAGAGATGAGAGAGACATGAGATACACATTATGTTGGAATTAGTGGGTCATTTCTTTATAAAGAAAGAGAAGCAATTTTTTTAATTAAAAAAAATGAAGTAACGAGTTCGGACAATTATGAGAGAAAGAATATGGTGACAATTTTTTTAAGGAAAAACGTAAACAGCTGTTGGTCATTGACCATTTAAGCTTAAAATAATAAGAATAATAATAAGAATAAAATAAGGGGTAGGTGTTGTTTAATCATGCTTTGCATGATTTATTTTGTTTGCATAAGAAAGAGAGAATTAAGATAAGAACAAAACAAGGAATCAGACAATTGAGAAAAACAAGTCAAGAGTTAGTGGCCTAAATTAGTGGCAATTGAAAGGACTCGTCTTGACTTCTCTTTTGAGTTTGGAAGGATCTTGTAAAAATTTAGGTTTTTTTGATTAAAATAAAAATTTAATGAAAATCTTTTAGCAAAATTATAATAAATTTCATACTTTTTTTTTTTATAAATATAAATTGAACAATTTTTTTTTTTTTAAAAAAATTACATTTCTTGTGTTGGACCTATGTATTGGATATATAAAATATATTCATAAAATATGGAAAGATATTTTATTTCTAAAATTATTCTTGAAATACATTTACAAAATCTGATTAATTAAAATTAATATACCCTGATATAAAATATTTCTACTTAAAAATAATATGAATGCATTTGATCATTACAATATGGTCTTTCTCACGATATGCATTAACCTACATAAACCTGCAATAGATATCTAAAAAAAAAAAAACAATTTTATAAAAAAGTGTGCACTAACGTCCAGTGAGTGAATATAACTTTTCTAAAATAGTTCTATTAAAACTAAATATATTGCTGGTAATAATAAATAATTCTTATATCATAATAAAACCGTAATTATCTGTATGAATAATTTTCGATAATAATATAAAATAATTCTATAATAATATAATTTATAAAACTTTTCTGGAATCTTTTTATATAGATTTGATTTTCTGTAAATTTCTATCTATACTAATCAAACTCAGTATACAATATCTGTAATCTAAAAATCTACATTAACTAGTACCCAAGAAAATCTATTATATATGATGAAGATACTCAATACACATGTAGAGCAAGGGATAAAATCTGTTATATATGTCTTAGACAACTCAATGACTTTAAACATATGTTATACATGCACTAGGTGACTATTTCAGACTTACACACATGAAGTCTACATGACCGTTAAAAGGGAGGGTACGACTTTGGTGTTCTAAAAATCTCATTTTATTTGTTTCTGTTATACCTATTTTTGGGACTGTAAAAATGGGCTGGTAAAAGCCCAAGGAAAAGGCCCAATGAGCGAGCCCAAGAGAAGAAGCCCAGAATCCTCAACACCCAGCTAGCTAGCTCTCAGCTCCTCAACTCGCAGCAAGCTAGCTCGCAGCTACTTCCAGCTCAGCTAGTAGAATGGAGCTCACAGCTCTTAACTCTCAACTCCTCAGCATCCAGGTCGCAGGTTGCAGGTCGTGAGCTCGAGCTCGCAGCTCTCAGCTCGAGCTCGCAGCTCCAGCTCGCAGCTCTCAGCTTCAGCTCCCAGCTCCAGCTCCTCAGCTCTCTGCTCGAGCTCCCCGCTCCAGTTCCTCAGCTTTCAGCTAGCTCAGTCTGCAGCTCTGAGCCAGCTCCAGCTCGCAGCTCCAGCTCGTAGCTTCAGCTCGCAACTAGCTCAGCATTCAGCTCGCAGCTAGCTCAGCCTTTAGCTCAGCTAGCAGGATGAAGCTCTCAGCTCTCAAGTCTCGTACCAGCGAGCTCCATGTTATTCCAGATCCCGATGAGCAATTAATGCAGTATGACTATGACAGAGTTGTTAGTCAATGTAATAAATGTTATGTCAGAGTAGTTGATTTCTTTACGTGTACTTCACTCCATTATAATCCCTCATTCTCCATAAATAGGGAGGGAAATTCATTGTAAAAAAGGTTGAAAAAATACTAGTGGAACAGTCACTCTGAAAAATAAAATATTGAGAGTGACTCGTGGATGTAGGCACCATTTTGGCCGAACCACGTAAAAAATCTCAGTGTTCCTTCTCTTGTTCTTCCTCTCTCCTTTCTTTGGTGTGCTTTCTGATTGCAGGTATTGGGCTTTGGATCATCCGGTTGACCGAGACCAAAAATCGACGTCAACATCTTTTGGCGCTAGAGGAAGGGGGGCCCAGGCTGCAATCTTGAATTTTCAGCAACCATGGCGAAAGGAAGAACAACCAGAAGTTCAGACCCGACAGCTAATCCACCTGAAAGGCAAGCAGATCAGCAAGAGCGTGATTTTCAACTAAGAGAAAATGTTGTTGTGCCAATATCAGGTACATCTCACGCCCCCATGACAGTGTTGCTGTAGGTATGCCTCCAACGACCTCTCACCAGCCAGCACCAGCAGACTCTATGGCTGGGGGGCTGCATGCATGGCACCAGCGGTAAGAAATGTTAGAGGATACAGTGCGTCAGCTCGCTGAGGCAATAAGGGCGTTGGTACAAGCCCAGGCGCCAGCCCCTGATGGACCACTTGAAGATCAACCACGACCTGCTGACTCAGTTCATTCCTCCAGCTCGCATTCAAGAACTGAAGGTCGTCGAGCTCGTAGAGCTAGGAGCTCACAAAGGTCTCGTCTGGAAGGCACCTCAGATAACAGCTCTCAAGATCGTGAGCTCAAGGGAGGCTATAACCCTCAAAACCCAGCAATAGAAGAGCTTCTTCAGAGGGTTCAGCAGCTGGAGGAGCAACCTGGACCCGAGGATCTGAAAGAGCAGTATGAGGAAAGAACCCCTCTCACTAGGAAGATCGAGCTACAACCTCTCCCTTCCAGATTCAAGCTCCCTAGCATTCCACCTTATAATGGGGACAGCGACCCTTACGATCATCTGGACGCATTCAATATCCAAATGGATCTTCAGACGTCCAGCCCCTTGGTAAAATGCCGTGTTTTTCCAGCCACCTTAGGCGATGTTCTGCGAGCTTGGTTCAAGCGTCTCCCAGCTCGTAGCATAAATAGTTGGGGGGAATGTGAGCAAAGATTCATCAGCCAGTACCAGGCCTTAAAAAAACAGCTCGCACCACCTTGCCACCTCGCTACAGTATTTCAGCGACAGAGCGAGCCCTTAAAAGACTATATTACCAGGTTCAGGCATGAGATCGCTAACGTGGAGAATCCCTCGGATGACAACATCTTAACTGCGATCTCAGCTGGCCTTCGTAAGGATGGGAAGCTCTATAAGAGCATATATAAATCCCCAGTAAAGGACATGAGTGAATTCTATGAACGAGCTGCAAGGGAGATTAGATGGGAAGAAACATTCGGCCCTAAAAAGTTTGACCAAGTGGATGGACCAAGCAGTCCCAACCAGCTGAAGAAAAGAAGTAATGGTGAAGATGAAAGTGAGGGTCAGAATAGAAGCTCAAGGCACCAGGTCGCCAAAAAGGCCAAAAATGAGCTCGGAAGTGAGCGACCTCAGCATCAAAGGCGTCATGAAAGCTACAGCGTCTTGTCAGATACGCAAGACAGCACATTTGCAGTAGAAAGGGGTAGAGAAGACTTTGGGAAGCCTAACCCCATAAAGACCCCTACTAAGTTCAGAGATAAGAACAAATTTTGTGCATATCATGATGAGATTGGGCACAATACTTCAGATTGCTGGAAGCTAAAAGATGCTATCGAGGACCTGATCAAACAAGGCCGTCTAAAAGAATATGTGGTGCATAGTAGCAGTCCCAGCGAGCTTCCAAGTTAGACATGGATCCTCAATGCATTCGCATTACAGTTGCTCCCAACAAGTCATGTACCTAATTTGTAATTTAATTTAAGAAATAAATAGAAGATATGAACTTTCTTCAATGATTTATATTACAATTGCTTTATTGATTTCTTGAAATCATGCCATGAAAAAGTGCTTAAGCGACCTGTTAGCTGAGGTCGCAGCCCTCTGGACAGCTCACTAGCTCGTTATCTTAGCTGAGGCTCTGATCCACTGGAGATAGCTAGCTATAACCTGTTAGCTGAGGTTGACCTACTGGACAATTCGCAAAAGTGAGTCATTACGATATGAGAGGTTATGACCCACTGGACAACTTACTATCTTAGCTAAGGCTTCGATCCACTGGAGATAGCTAGCGTTGTTAGCTGAGGTCACAGTCCCCTACGTAGTTCGACAAACTGCTGTAGCAGGCGAGGTTTCGACCCCCTGCGTAGCTCGCAACAATGTTTTTTATATATTATACTGGCTGAGTTCCTGAATCAAGTTATGATCTGGAACCACAGCCCGTGATGGTCAAAACGACCTTCCAAGCTCTCATAAGGTGTTTTTACCCTTGAGCAATACAATGATTAACACATTGATCACCTAGATTTTTCTATTCGTAGGAAAAAACCAGGGGAACGAAGCACAATCATAAAAGGCCTCAGAAAATATATCAAGCTCAGCAACTTCAGTAGAGTCACCACAAGATGGGACGAAATCTAAAAAAATGTCAAGGTAGGATGAAATACATCAGCTTTTACCAGTGAGCTCAAGCTCCCAGTCTGAAAATCGCACTAGGAGCTGGGAGGCTTATGTTATACCTATTTTTGGGACTGTAAAAATAGGCTGGTAAAAGCCCAAGGAAAAGGCCCAATGAGCGAGCCCAAGAGAAGAAGCCCAGAATCCTCAACACCCAGCTCTCAGCTCGCAGCTAGCTAGCTCTCAGCTCCTCAGCTCGCAGCAAGCTAGCTCGCAGCTACCTCCAGCTCAGCTAGTAGAATGGAGCTCACAGCTCTTAACTCTCAACTCCTCAGCATCCAGGTCGCAGGTCGCAGGTCGCGAGCTCGAGCTCGCAGCTCTCAGCTCGAGCTCGTAGCTCTCAGCTCCCAGCTCCAGCTCCAGCTCTCAGCTCTCAGCTCCTCAGCTCTCAGCTCTCAGCTCGAGCTCCCTCGCTCCAGCTCCTCAGCTCTCAGCTAGCTCAGTCCGCAGCTCTCAGCCAGCTCCAGCTCGCAGCTCCAGCTCGTAGCTCCAGCTCCAGCTCCTCAGCTCCAGCTAGCTCAGCTCTCAGCTAGCTCAGCATCCAGCTCACAACTAGCTCAGCCTCTAGCTCAGCTAGCAGAATGGAGCTCTCAGCTCTCAAGTCTCGTACCAGCGAGCTCCATGTTATTCTAGATCCCGATGAGCAATTAATGCAGTATGACTATGACAGAGTTGTTAGTCAATGTAATAAATGTTATGTCAGAGTAGTTGATTTCTTTACGTGTACTTCACTCCATTATAATCCCTCATTCTCCATAAATAGGGAGGGAAATTCATTGTAAAAAAGGTTGAAAAAATACTAGTTGAACAGTCACTCTGAAAAATAAAATATTGAGAGTGACTCGTGGATGTAGGCACCATTTTGGCCGAACCACGTAAAAAATCTCAGTGTTCCTTCTCTTGTTCTTCCTCTCTCCTTTCTTTGGTGTGCTTTTTGATTGCAAGTATTGGGCTTTAGATCATCCGGTTGACCGAGACCAAAAAGCGACGTCAACAGTTTCCAAATCTTAAATCATTTTCATATACAAATTGTATAACTCAATTTCGAAATATAAATATAATTATCAAAAATAAATATTTTATAATCAAATCATAAATTGTAATACATAATTAATAAATCAATAAACTAATTAAATAATTTTATTCTAATAACAATTAAATAATATGAAATATATAACTGTAAAAAATTAATTCGATTTAATAAATAATCCACTCATATAACTCCTTTGTTCATATCTGGATCTAAAACGAATTCTTATCGAACTTCTTATAATCCTGGATCCACCTTAAAATCATATAAACTTAATTTAGAACTTATTGTAAAATTTACTAGTTTTCCAGATTTCAAATTTCATTAAAATAAAATTACTTATCTTAAGAAATTGGTCACTCATATATTTAGATTACCCACATAAAATTTTCTCATATTTTTCTTCTACTGCCCAGTTCTATGCTGCATTGATTTCTGGTCACTTCTAACAATATATATAAATAAATAAATAAATAAATATATATATATATATATAGCCACTTTACTCTTTTCATTCTTACCTGATAATTGTCTCTATTTTAATTCTATTATTATTATTATTATTGAAAAAACCCACCTGCCATTTGACTTCATTATTTTTGTTGGCCATCGTATGTAAATTTTCATTTTGCACCTTGTGATATTTTTCCTTTATACCCCGTTTTCTTGATTTTTTTTTTTTTTAATATCTACAAAATGGATATTTATCCATATATATTTTTATTTCTAAAATTTAGATAGGGTCAAATTAATAACAATAGACTACATTTTAGTTAATCTCTTGGTCTATTTGGATTGGGATCTTACAACATTTTTATTAAAAAAAAAAGGTGCAGGTGACATTTATACAATTTGGATAAACCACATTTAAAAGAGTATATGTAAGAACTGTGAGAATTAGAAGCAAATCATGCACAAAACCGAAACAGAACACCAAGAATAAAAAGAGGAAAAAACAAGAGACTAGTAAGCTGAAGACAAGAAAAGAAAGGAGAAATAATTGGAGTTGATTTTTGGATTGATTTGGTGTGCAATCAATTCGGTTTCAGGTTTGATTTTTTGGTTTAATTTTTATAAATTCTAAATAATTCTATAGTATGTTTAGGTAGGGTGGAAATCAAGGGTAACACAGGAGCTATTGATTCGAAATAAAGCTTGAAATTTAATCAGTGAGTGAATTATTTTATTTAAATTGAATTAATTGTTTATAGTTATCCATATTTTAGATTTTTTTTATTAATTATGGATTATTACAAATGAATTATTCTCTAGTTAATTATATTTTTGGATTGTTTATTTCAATTGAATTAATTTATTTTAAATTATTTAAATTTAAGTTTTTATTTACTTAATTGTTATTAGAAAGAAATGATTTTATTATTTTATCAATTTTATTGAATATGGATTACGAATTATGGATTACAATTTGATTATAGACTATTTATTTATATTATGAGAAAAGAATTTATTGAGAATTTTATTTATATTCAAAAAAGAATTATACAAAATTGTGTATGAAAATGATTTGAATTACGAAACGAATGAAATGAGATTTTTAGAACACCATAATTGTACCTTTTCCTCTGATGGTCAACAGGCTTCACGTGGGTAAATCCTAGAGAGTCGTCTAATACATGTATAACAGATGTCTAGAGTTATTGAGTCGGCCAACACATATATGGTAGGTGTTTTTCTTCACTTTGCGTGTGTGTGTTGAATATCTTTACCACATATGACAAATTTTTCTCTAGTTACTAGATTGGTGTAGATTCAGATTTTATAAATGTGTAGAAATAATCTATACAGATGCTTTCGGTTCATTATAATACGAAATAATACAGATGCAATTTCAATATTGTTTTTATATATGTTTGAATATGGATCATTGAGACTTTATTTTTCTTACTAGCTTTATGTTATGTTAATTATTGTCGAAAATGATTTATTTAGTTTTCAAAAGTTATATGCACTTATTGGGTTGTTAGCACTTCCCCTTTTATATTTTAAAACATTTCTCATGTAACCATAGGCTTAAAAAGAAAAAATCTTCTAATAGGAAGAGGTAGACCACTTCATCGCATAGTGTTAAGAAATCAGATTTTGATATTGTATATATATATATTTTGTATATTATATGACATTTAGGTTTGTGTATGTATACTTAACATTTTAATGTTATAAAATATTTGTGTTTTTCTCAGTTTTGCTTATGTTTTAACTTCCCAGTTTGACAATCATATCAACCTACTTTATAGTTATGTTCCTATATGAAAACAAGTTTTGTTTTATATGTTTTATATAATATTACTTATATTTGAAATATTTTATAAGTGTTTATTTCGATTATTATAGAATAGAATTATTGATTAAATAGCAGTTATATATTATCAAAATTTTTATTAAACCATCTTATGCATTGTTGAATTTCCAAATGATTTCTATTAAAAAGTTTAGAATTGCATATAAGTTTTCAGCATATCATAAAATCTTCTTAGATTAAAGATAGGAGTCTGGGAGTATCCCATGAATAACTGTCATATATGTTTTTATAAGATACATCAAACTGTTTGTTTTTGGGATGATGCTCATTGTTATGACTGGAGTAGTCATGGCAAAATCAGTAGAGTTGATGGGATGTATTTACAAAATATATATAATAAAATTACGAGAAAATGATAGTTTTGATATTAGGTGGGGTTTAAAAATAGATTACAAATATTTTAAATTTTTTATTGTGTGTGCAAATAAAAGGGGTGTACATACTATTTTTGAGGGGTGTAAGTAACGCCGCTTGTATCTGAAATATGGATTTGCCATTGAACCAAGGGCCTGGAACTCTTTCTGGAAATCTATCATATTTATATTGAGCTGCTCATCTGGGCCTAACTGTAAACTTCCTGCATTAATGTGCCTGCAGCTAGTTGGATTGCTGCTCTACCTACTAAATGAATTCCATTTTTGTGTTGCTTGTCATGAGCTGAAGCATATATTAATAATAACGTTAATTTATCCAAACTGATGTCCGAATGTCATCTTAAAAAATAGAAAGATCAAGTAATCAAATTTTAATTTATCAATATTAATTGATTAGTTTTTTTCATTTTTGAGAATGTCACATCATCCTAACGTCTATTTGGATAAAGTAATATATATATTTTTTATTAATGCTGTTTGTACCCAGGCGAAACTTAACCATGAATAGCTTCTGGTATAGCATGGCCGGAGTACTTAATTCTGATTAACCAAGCACGGACTTCATGAAGGTGATGAAATACACATTAATTGTGACATGCAGGAGGGCAACTTGCACTTGATCACGTGTAAATGCTCTTTTGGATATCCTGTATACTATTCATTCAATTATCTGATTCATTTCCTATATGGCTGGAAATTGTTTTAACAATGAGTTGACGTACAATGAGAGAGCAAGCCAAAAAGGCAGCTGAGACTACGACTTTGGAATAAGCGGTCAGAGTTGAAATGATAGACAATCAGTCAAACTATTACCATTTACCTACCGTTGCAGCTTAACTGAATTCATCATGGCAATAGAAAATTGTATCAAAATGTTCAAAATTAATTAAAAAACAACAGTATGTATAATATGTGTTATTCTAATTATAATGATGGGTATATCAGTTGCTTCATGTTCTCCACCGTCGCTTGCTATTATATATTTAATATGGATTGATTGATCATGCACCAACCGAATCGAAATTAGAAGCTGCTTAAGTAATAGTTGCTTAGAAAATGCCAAAGACAAAACAAAGCAATTGGGAAATATTTGAGGCATCATCTTGAACTTTCCACTAATTATAATTACATGCATGTACCCTCAACTTCAATAATTAAAAGGCCAGTGATATGGTGCAAACAACGACTCTTGATGCACAAAGACATAAGCATACTAGTATACTAGATAATGGGCCCACGAAATTGAATTGCCGAATCTAGGTCATATTTGATTTTAATGAAGTCTAAATAGCCGAATCTAGGTCATGTTTGATTTTTGTGAAGTCCTAACACAAATGAAGTAAAGGCTAGTTAGTAAATAGTAAATACCAACTGTGAAGTCACGTGACACCGTCCATAGGTCAAAAAGTTTACCCAACATGGAGTGACAGGTGTGACACAGAAGAAAATTTTAAAGAAAGGCAAAAATTTGAAAAGCACTTGAGAGTGGGACTCGCAGGCTAGAGAACAAAAAAAAAAAAAAGAAGGGACCTTGCTTGCTTTGGCGGGATAACATTACTATCTGCCATTTATAATTTGCAATGGCTATACTAACCGTACATGATTTTGGATTGTCAGATGAGAATTTAATAACTTTTGCCCGTTCTCTTTGCTTCACGTGACTCTGAGCTTGCAGTCCCCGACATCTGCGCCTCACTTGTTACATGCTTTGTCACGTACTCAAAACCCAACTCTCTTCCATCCCCATCTAATCTGTTTCACTTTCTCTTTCAGCTTTCATGTCTTTTGCCCTATGAGGGAATGTAGTGGACCAGACCAGACCAAACCCAACCTGTTGAAGAAAAACGAGAGAGATTCACTTGTTAGCTCACTGTTCTCTGTTTCAAACAATGCTTATGCATCAAAATTTCTTGTTTTTACTATCAAATGCATTTCTACTGATATCATCATCGCTTGTTTTTGCTGCTTATTCTCCACACGCAGTCAGCTTGTTACTACCGTCTGATGCTCAAGCGCTTCTTGCATTCAAATCCAAAGCCGATTTGAGAAACCGCCTCCTGTACTCGCCAAAAACAAGCCTGCATTTCTGTCAGTGGCAAGGTGTGATATGTTATCAACAGAGAGTGGTGCGTTTGGTTCTCGAAAACTTGGATCTTGGTGGCATTCTCGATTCCGACTCATTGACCAACCTTGACCAGCTGAGAGTACTGAGTCTACAAAACAACTCGCTGACCGGGCCGGTTCCTGATCTTTCCCGGCTCGTGAATCTGAAAACACTGTTTCTTGATCATAACTTGTTCACTGGTACTTTCCCTCTCTCAATCTCTTCTCTGCGTCGACTAAAAACCTTGGATTTGTCTCACAACAATCTCACTGGACCCATCCCGAAATGGTTAGCTTCGCTAGACCGGTTATACTCTCTCCGTCTTGACGTGAACCAGTTCAACGGTTCGATTCCTGCACTAAACCAGTCATCCCTTCGGACATTCAATGTGTCAGTCAACAAACTGACTGGTGCGATACCAGTAACATCTAGCTTGTTACGTTTTGACATCTCCTCGTTTCTGTACAACCCTGGTTTGTGTGGTGAGATAATACACAAAGAATGCCGTCCTAGTCCACCCTTTTTTGGGCCATCAACGGCGGCGCCGCCGCCACCGGTGATTGTTCTCGGGCAAAGTGCAGAAGTTCATGGTGTTGAGTTGAATCACCCGGGTCCGAAGAAGAACAAGAGAATAGCTGTGATCATTGGGTTCTCATCTGGGGTGGTAGTTTTGATAGGTTCACTAGTGTGTTTTGCAATGGCAGTGAAATCCGAGAAAAGCAGTAAAGGATCAACGGCTGTGATCACATCAGATGATGCGGTGGCGACGGCGCAAGCAGCAGCTATGATCCAAATGGAGCAAGAGAACGAGTTGGAAGAGAAAGTGAAGAGAGTGCAAGGCATGCAAGTGGCCAAGAGTGGGAATTTAACATTCTGTGCCGGTGAGGCGCAGCTGTATACGCTGGACCAGCTGATGAGAGCTTCTGCTGAGTTACTAGGAAGGGGGACAATGGGGAGCACCTACAAGGCCGTGCTTGATAACCGTCTGATTGTTTGTGTCAAGAGGCTTGATGCTTCTAAATTAGCCGAGACGAGTAAAGAAATGTATGAGCGGCACATGGAATCAGTGGGTGGACTCAGGCATCCGAATCTGGTGCCACTCAGAGCTTACTTCCAGGCCAAGGAAGAGAGGCTTCTCATCTATGATTATCAACCCAATGGCAACCTCTCCTCACTCATTCACGGTAACCTCCTCATTGCCTACAAATTTCTTTCTTTTTTGATGGTTGCTAGATCTGTTTGATTAACTACTCAGCGAGTCAGTCAGACTCGGACTCAGACTCCGTAATCTTTGCCGTCAGTCTAGGAAAAAGCCAATAGGCTTGACACGTAAACCTAGAAAATCTAGGAATTGTTAAAGTAGAAAATCTTTGATATTTTAAGTTTGTGTTAGAAGTTTATATATGGATACTTATGTTATATAATCAGACAAGAATAATTAGGTAGCTGAATACACGTTCTCATATAGCAATGGTGGTGCTACTCTTTTTGGTGGCTTCTCAATTTTTTTATCTGCAGCACCGAGAATCTTGCTTCTGAGTGCCGACTGGCTTTGGAAATTGGTCTGAATTTTTTTCTTTAATTACTTAATCAATCAAGCAAAAAGCATTTTCTTTACAATTGACGTTGGGCAGTGCTCCTCCAAGTAGAGCGCGTGGGCAGGAAATGTATACGACACGAATTGATAGCCACGTGTCATGTATTGACTGCTTCCTTGATGAAATGGCCGTCAATCGATCGGTCAATAGGAATCCAACTGGACCCCACAAATGTCTTCGAGCTATGTAGATTTACTAATATTACGCGCGCAGATGCGCGCCTGTCAAGTCACGTAATTTTCGTTGGGTCCCATAGCGTTTTAAAAAATAGAATATATATATATTTTTGGGGATAGACACACTTTCAACTCAATCTAGGTTACATGACACACATACAAATTTATATTTTTTATTTCACTTTAGATATATAACTTATCGCAATTTTCACATTTTGTGTATATATCAAGTCTAATTAAAATATAAATTTATATACGTATCATACACAATGAAGAGTGAATAAAGACAGGGAGTTGAAGATTGACTTTAGCTCTTTTTTTTTTTCCTAAGATGCCATTTGTGACTTGATGTCCCAAATCTAGATTATATCGTTTTGAAATACCTTCTACCCGTCAAGCCAATGAATTTGGGTTACCATTCAGGTTAAATACGAACCCTCTACGATCAGCAAACATTGGTTGGTGGTTCTGAAATCTGGATAGATTATTCACATGCTAAATGAACTTTTATTCACCAAGACACAATGGGGCCATTGTCCAAAATTTCAATATATAATTTTTGTTGGGTCCCATAAAGTTATTTTCGAAATAGAACCTTGATTCTAAAATCTTAATAGGTAATTGACTATGGTCCAAAATGTGCATGTGCAGGTTCAAAATCAACCAGAGCGAAACCACTACACTGGACTTCATGCTTGAAAATAGCAGAAGATGTAGCGCAAGGCCTCTCTTATATCCACCAAGCGTGGAGGCTTGTACATGGCAATCTCAAGTCCTCTAATGTCCTCCTCGGCTCCGATTTCGAGGCTTGTCTTGCGGACTACTGCCTCGCTGCCCTCTCCACGTCACCACCCGACGATGACCCAACCAATCTATCATATAAAGCCCCTGAAACTTGCAATGCAAGTCACCAAGCGACCTCAAAATCCGACGTGTACGCCTTTGGAGTGTTGTTGCTAGAACTCTTAACGGGGAAGCCTCCATCACAGCACCCAGTTTTGGTGCCCAATGAGATGGTGCAATGGGTTACTTCGACCAGGGAAGAAGATGCAGTGGAAGATGATAGATTAAGTATGCTACTTGAAGTGGCCATGGCTTGTATGTCGACGTCACCTGAACAAAGGCCTACTATGTGGCGAGTGTTGAAGATGTTGCAGGAGATTAAAGAGGCTGTAGTAATCGAGGATGGTGAATTGGACTCGCGTTCTGGGATGTCCTAGTTGTGTCGTCGTACTACAACATGGCTAAAGCATAGAGAAAAGTTAGTATATATATATATTTATATTATTATATAGTAGATGAAAACTAATGCAATTTGAATTGTTTTACAATTTCTTTCCACGTTATTGCTCATTGACTCTACGTTATTGTGGTGGCGGGTGGGTGCCTATTTTTCTCGGCATTTTCTTCAACCCAAAAACAGGGATTACATCTACTGCCCTTGAATATGATATTTTCAAAAATAAAAACACAATAAATAAATAAACAAAATTTAAAAAAAGTGGAGATCCATATTGGATCTCCACAACTATGAAATCCATTATCATCATCTTCAACCTCCCACAGTTCTTTTCATCATCAATCGCTCATAATCATCAAACATCAATCCCCTACAATCATCAGTAAACACTATAAAACAAAAAATCTAATCAATAAAAAGAAAAGAAAAACCACCATCTCCAGTGGTCTCCACTGTGGAGACCATCATCATGTTGAACCTAGCACTCATCGGAGATGAATCAGTCGCCATAGAGGGAAGAGAGAGAGAGAGTGGTCGTCCACCATAGAAGAGAGAGAGAGAGCGAGCGAGCAATAGAGAGAGCAAAGAGAGGCAAGTGGCAAAACGTCAAAACTGAGAGCAAAGAGAGGCAAGTGACAAAATGTCAAACCTAACACTTACCGGCCAGAGATAGAGGCAGAAAGAAGATGAATCGGCCATCTTAGAAGAGGGCTAGGGCAATCGGTCGCCATAAAGAAGGGAGAGCGATCAATACAGAGAGAGGCTTGAGTAACTAAAACGTTTTTATTTTTTATTCAATATTTTTGTTTTGTTTTGTTTTTGTTTTTAATTTTTAAATAAAAATATCTTTGTTTTTATATTTTTATATTTAATATGATTAATGATTTATTTTGATTTTTCATATTTTAATTAATTTTCTTTGCATTTTCATTTTTACCCGTGGAGTCAAACGATCAATCATATTTACCTCACAAAATTTGTTACTATCAGTGATATTATCGTCTTTTCATATGCCTCCAGGGAGTATATTGAGTGTTTATTTTAAGAGAGCTTTTTAAATTAAGTTCATAACAAAAAAAAAAAAAAAAAAAACGTTTTTGACCCATTTGTTATAAAAATTCCTATTTGACCTCTTAAATAAACTAATTGCTATCTATACACACATTACCCAAATTATCCTTAAGTATTTTTCAGTTTAAAATTCCCTTTATAACCTTACCCGAAATTACCAAATTGTCCTTCTTCTTCTTCTCTTTTCTCTTCCATAAGATTTTTACCTCTTTCATTCTCTACAATTTTTTCTCATCCATTCAAGATTGTTTGTACATGCATTAAATGTTCTTTGACCCCTAAAAACAAACATTCAAGATTTTTTGTCTCTAACAAGCTCCACATTTAAGTTTTTCTTCAAGTTTGAAGGTACGTGATTGTTGTTGATTGATTTTTAATTTATTTTGTTCATATTGATTAGTTAAAGACCATAAAAGTGACTTTTGGTTGTGATTTAACCTTAGTAAAATCTGCAGAAAATGAAAAGAAAAAGGGAACTACAGTTTTCTGCGTTTCGTCCGGTTTTGCGAGTCCACGTAACCAATCTGGTTTTATGGGTATATATAACCCGATTGGGGTTACGTGTACTCACATAACCTAAAAATGGTTTTTTTTTTTTTAATTATTCCTTCTGTTGTGTATGTTTGGTATTGATCGGATAAAGTTATATTAGATTAGATTTTTGTGAATTTAGCAATATGAAATTAGATATTAAATATGACAAGAGTATGTGTGAGACTAATTTATTTTATACTTTAAAATTTATAGGAATGGTTGAAGTGATGATAATAGTCAAATGCAACAAAGAATGAAATGAGAATAACTATGTTATAGGTAAAACATTCATGATAGGGCCCTCTAAGAATGTCAATTTTTCTCGATTGGTAGAATTTGTTTACACAGTGACTGGCATTGATAAAAGAATATGAGATATTCATTTGCATTATTTACTCCGAACTAGAGAAATGTTCGTAGTTAAGATACCTATTACACTGATTTGAGTGTCTAGGGTGTGATTTCAGGCAAAAAAGTTGATTATTAGGAGATTTATGTTGACAAGATTACAAGAGATTCTGGAGAAATTAGCTCTACTGTCCCTCCATTTGTCATTAACACAATACCAGATCCAAGACATGTGGAGGCACCTACGGATAGAATTGTAAGACCGATTATGGGTGAAGGTCAAAATTGTTTTGTTTCTTTTAGTGGCAGTAATTAAGTCTTAGCTTCTGTCGTCGCATTTACATCTCTTAAAAGTCCAATGTGTGACATTGATTTTGGTGGTAATGATTGTGATGATGAAGATTGGGACACAGATAGTGATAGTGATTAGTCATAGAACAGTAGAGACAATAATGAGGAAACTATAGCTAATGACATTAAAACTGGAGCTGATGCAGAGAACACGGAGTATCCAGAAGTTAGATTTTCGGGTTCACAATTTAAAACCAAGTCTTTACAACCATACTAGATTGTTCCTGGTATAGATCAGTGTGAAATTGAGGCTACGTCAACTGTTATGTCGACCTTCATCTGACGTGATACATTGTATAGAGGTGCATTTTTTGATAATAAATATAAATTGAATATGACCGTTGGAAAATGTATTCTTAGTTCCAAGAATTAAAATAAGGTTAGATGTTCATGCACGGTTAAATATGAGGTCGATTGCAAAGATCTGACCTATAACTTTGTTGTTCGTGCAAGAAGCAAAAAGGGTGGTTCGATGTGATATGTGTATAAGTATGTGTCGAAACACACATGTTGTCAGGACGCTTACAAGTCAGATAGACAGAGTGTGAAGACTGTTGTCATAACAACGTTGTATAAAAAAAAAAGGGGGCTTGATAGTATAACTCCTCAACTTTTGATTGCAGAAATGTTAGAGCAGTATGATGTATAGATCATGTATATTAAAGCTTGGAGGTTTCACAATATGCAAAAAAACTAGCATATAAAAAAACAGATGAGTCATTTCGGTAGTTTCTTTCTTACTTTCACATGTTATAGGAAACAAATCCCAGTACAGTGATTGCGATTGAGATGAATGAAAACAATCGGTTCTTATACCTGTTCGTTGTACTTGGAGCTTCAATTGAGGGTTTTCAGTCCTAACATCAGATTGGTTATTGCAGTTGATGCCACTCATTTGAAAGATCAATACAAAAGGGTGATTATTGTTACAGCTTGCAAAGATAGGGAGGAGATGATTTATCCTAACTCTTTTGGATTTAGTAATAGAGAGTCCGACAATTGATGGCCATGGTTCTTAAGTGGATTACGAGAGATTATCGGTGGGAGGCAACATTTACCATCAGATTTGATTATTGTATCTGATTGTCATAAAAGCATTGCGAATGCGATGAGTGATGTTTTTCCTGAAGTCCCACACGTGTTATGTTTCTTCTACTTGAAGTAAAACCTGAAGAAACACTATAGAAAGCAAAAAGATATGAAGGATATGTTTTAACTTGCAGTATATTGTTATACTAGGCTAGATTGTAATAGACATTTGGAACAAATTCAAAGGGTATGTCCACAAATGCATGAAAAATTGGTTAATATTGGAGTGACAAAGTGTTCATGTGCATATTCTTCAAAAAGGGATATGGCATGATGACGACTAACATTGCAGAGTCACTGAACAAATGCATGATGAAAGCACGTTGACTTCCAATAACAACCGCACATGAATATCTAAGACATATATTGTAGAATAGTATAATGATAGATGTGTTCGTGCTGAGAAACTCAGATATTCGATTACTAAAACTACGGAGGATCGTGTGAACTCAATGACTAATGAATCGACGAGTGCCATGGTATCTCCCATTCAACAATCAATTCAATTCGAAGTCGCACATGAACTAGGCTATGGGTTTATTCAGCCTTTTGAGCGGTCATGCAATTATTGGTTTTGAGACCTAGATCAACTGTCATGTCATCATGCAATTGTTGTTGCCAGATATCGTATTTATACTTTATTGTTATTTAATATCATTCAGTAATATTCTATCTTTGTCATATGTATCAGGGTCAACAGTGTTCACTATTATACACTTTATTATAATTATTATAGCAAAGAATGGCTAGAAGCTGCATATGTACATCTGATCAATCTTGTCCCTAACCCCAAAGATTGACATATTTCTTCGGAAGTAAAACGTATGATTGTACTATCACCCGAAGAAAGACGACAAGTAGGTAGACTGAGAGAGGTACGAATTCCTTTAATTGAGGGAAGTTGTCGAAAGAAAAAATGTGGAAATTATGGTGAAAGGGGACACAACCGTTTTCGTTATCCTAACCCCTATATATCTACCATTGGAGAGATGAGTGTAGCTCATGTTGGACGTGCTGGGACAAGCACAGAAGCTACTAGAGATGTTGGGACTAGCACAAAAGCTACTGGAAAGACTGAGACTAGCTCCACCGCCACTTTTGGAGTCGCAGGTTAGGTTATGTCGTGATAATAAAAAAACAGAGGAGGTTTTGTCAAAATTGGAAATTTTTTGTGTTTGGATCACTTTGGCTTTGGGCTAAAAAAATCGAGTAATAATAAAACCCGATATCAGTTTGTCATTGGAAATATTAACAAATAAAAAAAAACAAATGAAAGAAAAATTAGATATTAAAAAAAAATAAAGGGTCGAGTTTGATATAAACAGTCAAATCGACATTGGTTTTTGTCAATTAATTAAAACCGACGTCGGGTTGTGTCGGTCAACTAGAGCCAACGTCGGGTTTCCAGATAGCTGTTAGTTTGTGATACGTCTAAACCCGATGTGGGGCTTTAAAGGGACATAAACACCAATATCGGGCTGCGTAGAGCCATAGAATCCGATTTTATTTTATTTTTTCATTGTTTCACTTGTTTTTAATGTTGTAGTGGCTCAAAAGTGCTTTTCATTAGCTTCAAATTTCATTAATTTAATTAAATGAATGAAACGTATTGTAATATGTACTATATTGATCACATTGAATTGTGAGATGTCATAAGACCATTAACTCGAGATACATTAGATAATGTTTGTCAATATTTTTATGTTACAGTTATACATAATATGAAATTTATAGTTTTTTAACCTTTCTGATCATTTGAAACAAAGATATGGAGAAAAATTATGTATTATTAGTAGTCAAATATAAAATATCGCATTGCAACAGCCAACAAAACTCGACGTCGGTTTTGTGTCCATATTCAACCCGATGTCGGGTTAGAGAGCTTACTAAACCCGAGTCTTTTAATCGTGTTATATAAAACAAATGAACTTATTGTTAGTGTATCTTTATATGCTGAAACTTATGCCGGTTTGAGTGATCTCACATAACCCGATTTTTTTTTTTTTTTTTTTTTTGGTTTTATAACTCCTTCATTTTTTTATATTTTTATATTTTATTATTATTATTTTTTGAACTTTTGAAGCATGAGATCTTGTTTTTGAAATGATTAGACCGATCATAATATTTGATCATCATAAACTGCTCATAAGGTAGTTAAATCGCTCATGATATTTACCTTTAATGTTTTTTTTTTAAAATTTAAAAAATGATTTTCCTTTGATTGATTTTGGAAAAGTTTTGGTAAAGTCTCCTCCGTTTTTTTGCAAACCAAGTAGTTTAACTTGCATAAAAAATAACACTTCATCTATTTTATCTAAAGACTCAGTCTCTCTGTCCACCACGGTACTATCACATAATGTTTTAAATAATTTATAATTAAATAATGAATGAATCAAATATAAATGAATATCCATATCAATTATATACAACTTTGTCGTCTTTATCTAATGTCCATCGACCCCATTCGTTTATCATGTACCTTTGGAGTGGAATACATATATATATATATATATATATCAGACGCTATTTGTGCCCTTATTTGACGAGTGTTTTCCTTGGTTTGGATAGACTTTTATTTACCATTTAGAAAGCATAATATGTCATGAATGTACATTACATAATATGCCCTGCAACTAGTCATGTATTACAAACAGATTTGGATCGGGTAATTTATTAAAAACATTATTTTCTAAATATATGATTAAAAAAGTGGCATTTACCTATCAGGTTATTAAGGCACATCCCATTTATCTACATGCTCCACATCCTATATTTATTCTACATGTGGCATTTCTGTGTTAGTCTTCTCATAGTAATCAATCGACCGCAAAATTAACGGTATGTAGCATACCAATGGCTCAATAGCATTCCTCTGGTGTTCAAACTCTATATCTATAGGTGGATCATATATGACAATCTTTTGCTCTCTTAGGCATACCTTGTACACTTTCTGATGGGTCTAATGTAGACTACACAAGAGCAACAGCTGTATTTTGAAGACGTCAGTGATATAGTTTTGATTTGAACGATCAAATAATAACTTTTAATTGTACGATGATGCTTACATTGTGAATAGACCACTAAGCGATTTTAGCATCTTCCAAACCGTTAACAAACCTTATCTAGTGTGGTGGGATCACAGTCGTAGCGGGATAAAATGTCTTTCCTTAACTGACGTATTCCTTATTCATAACTATTATCATGTCCACTTGCAAGTGAAAAAAATTATTTACTACTTAATAAAGATGATAAAGATGAAAAAAAATAGAAGAGCAATTTGAAATGTAGACACTCACAAAAAAGGTCGATTTATGTATTGCGTATCTTTCATCATGAGCCTCATCTCACCACCCACTTTCTTTGATCCACATGCACTACAAATAATTGTAGATATGCTCTAAAGTCAACTAACTGTCCTCATCTTCAATGGTATGAAACTCTTTGGGGGTGAATGCCATCGGATAACCATTGATGTAACATCTAAAATAAAAACAAGAATTAAAAGTTAATCATATTAGATTAGTATTCAGATTAAACAAAGGTAATAAACATTTTTATCAATACCTGAGGTCTAAAGAAGAGGAAGCTTTGTACTACGTGTACACATTCTCAACCAGATCATCCAATATTGGCACAGTCTCCGCCACCTGTTCCTCTAGCACTTTTTTATTCTTTTTTACGCACTCAAGATTTATGTATGGTGACAATAGATATACCAATGGTTTAATCTTTCGTGCAGGTCGTGACGGTTTCCCTAATAATATTAAGAAAATCATAATTTATAAGCACGCATTTATAATAATAATATGAAAAACTAACTTAAAACACAAAATAAACAAAAATTTTACCTGATCAATATCATGCTGGGATGGTGGGTCATGATAGAATGGTAGATTCTCATGGGGTAATGGGACCTCGACCTCACCCAGCAGCTGCAATACTAAGTCCTAGACCTCCACAATCTATAGAGATCAAAAGTTGTAATTACAAATTTATAATGATTTGAAAAACTAAACTAAAACATAAAAAAAAAAATACAAAATTTACTTGATCACTATCATGTTGTGTGGTGGGTCATGATGGGGTGGTGAAATGTCTACTGATCGTTGTCTTTTTAGTGATGGTGATATTTTCAATGGTGATGGTTTTTTTTTTTATGGTAAAACGTGATTGATGTGTTTATCCCAGATAGAGCTTTCTGTATCATCATCATCGTCATTGTCATCGTCATCATCATTGTCATCGTCATTCGGGTCATCCCTACCATCCGAAGGCTTATGGATTTTCAGTATCCTCTCAATCATATCCAACCTCTCGTTTTACTCTTGTTGTGTTTCAAAATAGACTCCAACAATACCATAATCTTGCATACCTTCGTTTGAGACTCCTGTAAAAATAGTTAAATAATAATATAAATTAAATGGATAATCACATAAAAATGAAATAGAGTAATATAATAATACAAAATTCGCACTTAATGCTAAGAGGGTCCAGGGGCCATGCTGCGACCCTGTGGGATTGCGATGTCATTATGCTAATCCTCACCTCGCCCAAACTCGTGCACTCTTTTTGTCCTTACCTCTGAATATGTAGTCTTTAAGTTGACTCGGGGGTCTGGGATGTGATAATGCTGCTGCTGCTCATCCTCTTCCCTAGTCGACTCCCTCTCACCCTCCTCCTCCCTGGTTGACTCCCTCTTACCCTCCTCATTATCGAAATCATCATCTTTAGCTTCATCAGCACCCCCTCCACCGCCTACTTTATAGGTATTTTCTCTAACCAAATGACTAGGGTTGAAGGACTTTCAATAATTCTTTTCTCCATTCGCAGTAGCGAGCTTAAGGGTACTACTCCCTCCTATTAACTACACAATAAATATAATATACTTAATTTCAATTACAAACAATAATAGTCAATAAATGAAAATAAATGTAAGTTAGTTTAAACACTTACACGAATAAGCTCATTAAACCAATTGATTTTCTTTCTGTTATTATAATCCCAATTCACACACCTTGACAGCAACACATCACCACCTATAACTCTCTTCTCTACCCTATTTTTTAACCACAGAAACATTCCCACTAACCACCACTGTAATTTTCATCAGATTAAACAAAAATTTGATAAACATTTAGTTAGTGTATATATATACACAAAAAAATTTTCATTATTTATAAAGAAAGCATATTAAATATCGTACCTGAAATGTCCAAATAAAGCCATACAAATTAATGTTACGTCCAGTCATAAATTGATCCTCATCAAGCGCCTGACGAAGGCCCTCTATAAGCCTACTATAGCCGACTGTAGCAAAGGGAAACTTATTCCACACATTAAGATCTCTATCAAGACTCACAGATAATCGTCCTCCTTAACCTGATCATCATAACCGCAGAATAAACTGAAGACGATGATTATATTAGCCAACTTCAAAACTTCCTCATCACTTATATCATTTCCCCGTACCCTTAACATATGCATAATTTCACCCAATCTCGGCGATTTTATCATTCTCGCTTTGTTGTTTCCTCTTAAGGACACATAGGTCGACATGTCCGAATTGGAGTCTTGTCGCTAATAAAAACTTTTGCCTTCCAAACCTATATGTCATTCCCTCAATTTTGAACCACATCTCATCAGACATGAATTAGAATGCACTAACTCTCTAACAAGAATGACAAGCATAAGAGGAGTGGCTAGTAGCTGTTGACCAGGTATTTTTATAAAATGCGCGAAGGAGCTCTCCCTCTTGAATCTTTCGAAAAGCTATCTCCGCGAAAGAAATACATTTAGACAACCAATATGTTTCATACTACTGTGTGTACTCCCTGACATTCCGTCTGGAACATTTTGTACAACGTGCCTATAATTGAATTGCATCTGTAGGAAAAAAAACAACAAACGGTTTGTTAAACTTTATAATTTAAATGTTAATAAATAAATCAAATTAAACTAATTAAAATAATTGTTAACAAAATAAGCATATCAACCTTTATTGGCACACTTAAATTGACGTCGGTCAATGATTCTAGACATAAATTGACGTCGAGGCAAATTGTCCAATATAAGGTGAATCGACATTTGTTGATCTATTTGAACAAACGTCAGTCGACGTTTCCAAATATAAGTCAAATAAGCATTTGTTGGTCTATTTGAACCGACGTCGGCCTATGTTTCCAAACATAAGTTGATCCTCGACTCAATCAAACCTGCATTTTCAGTTCAATTCTGACCACATTCTAACCAAATATAACATAATCCGACCTTAACCATCAATACCTAACAAACACAAATTAAATCTACCAATCGCTAAAGTCGATCGGCTTTTGTTTGTCAATTTAAGCTGACGTTGTGGTAAATTATCCAACATAAGCTGATTCGGTATTTGTTGGTCTACTTAAACTGACGTAGGCCTATGTTTCCACACATAAACCGATCGTCCTTGCACATTATAAGCTTTACTAATCCTGCATATTCAGTCAAAATCCAAACACATCTTTATCAAATATAACATAATCTCACCTTAGTCATCAATACTGAACATATAAAAACACAAATAAACTCTACAAATGGCAAAAAATTCTATAAGTCACAAGATTATCCAATGAGATATCGAATTGGCGTACCTTCACCAATGGAAGAGGACGACGAGCTTGCTGACAGTCTACAGTGGTTACAGGATGATGGTGATAATGTGAAATGGTCAGTGATTGTGCAAATGTGTCATCGGAGTACGTGGTTTGACAGAGAGCTGTGGATGTGTTGGTTTTCAGATCGATTTTCCATCTTATATATACAAGAGCAGTTTCATAATTTTCGCTTTCTCTCTCTCTTTTTTTTTTTGAATTTTGAAATATAATGACAATTCTATAATTTTTGGTTAGAGGCAATTTAGATATCTTGGATATAAGGTGCAAATTATTTGTTTGAGAGGTTAAAATGGAATTTTTTAAAATTTGGATGGTAAAAACGTATTTTATGTTTTTTAATTGGTCATTTTTGGTATTTTTAAAAGATTATTTCCTAACTTCTAAAACTTCCATCTAATGCCTTAGAATCGAAAACGAATTCGGATCTCACCAAATACCCATTTTGGCCATGACTTTTTCTCTCTCTCTCACCCATTTTTCTTCCACCAAATCACCCACAAATCACATCAAAATCATTCTCACAACTCCCTCTCATCATCCTTTAACTTAGATTTGAAAAAGAACCAAAAGATAGAATGAGTTTTCATATAAAACAACAAACTTTAAACTGACATAACTCACCAAATAAGCGATCTTTTCACTTCAAATTTATTGGGTTAGTTAGAGGAGGTGATAAGGAACAATTTTCGTGAAGAAACCGTGACGAAATTCCAACCGGATCTCCTTCTTTTCTCCCCCTCTTTTTCTTGCGCGAGTTCGGCTCTCATTCTCGGCAACCAATTTCTCTCTCTCTTTCTTTCTTATTTTGCACGACCAAATGCTCCCAAATAAGACAAAACACACACATATATATATACTAATGCTCAATTACAAAAGAATCCCTCAAGAAAATTTTAGTTAATCACCTCAAACTTCCAATAATCTTACTAGTGCCCAAAACTATATAATTTTTAATTCTATTGGTCCACTTGACATTTCCTCATCCATTTATCTATTCAACCATTCACTAGAGAACATGTGGCACTTCCATAACCATTACTTTTCATGCCACTTATCTCTTTTCTCATTGGTTGAATTAAAATATCATTTACTTTATTTCGTGAGCTCACCTCGCTTGATTATCACATAAAAAATGCTAATCATTTTGTAATCGTATACCGGGGTCAACCAAACGATATCCGACTTGCAATATGAAAATATAATAAACCTCAAATAACACTACTGGAGGCATACGATTCGACCGTAACTCAATTCGGAGATTTCTAATACCATAAAATAATAAATCTGTGTGAGGGCTTACAAAAAGTGTCAAATTAGTCTCTTTCATAAGTTAATTAATGGTCAAACTTAACTGATATCGTAGTGAATTGAGGTAAAATTGTCATTTCGAATCATGATGCAGGATAATGACACATGTAAAGTGGCGATAAAATGAGAAAAAAAAAACTTCAAAAAAATTGAAAAATAAAAAGAGAGTAATAATTTCAAATTGTGACTAGACGAGCAGCACCTCAGCAACACTCTTAACAATACTCTCAACCCGTTTCAACGACCCGCACCCTACCCTGTTCAATGATCCATTCACCCACGACGGACCATCGACCCTCAACCACCACTGTTACCGTCTGATGGCCATCCCACCCAAATCAAGAACTGTTGTCACTCCTTTCCATCGCCACCTCCTCCGCCTTCTCCTTCCTCCTCCGTCACGAAGCCCACCTCCGCCCCACCCAAATCTTGTCTCTCGAGTTGCTTCTCTTTAGTATCTCTTGTTGTGTCCCCTGCCCTCCCCTCTTCTTCTCGCTTTTCTCCCTTGCTGTCAACCCCCACTGGCCCCGCTTCTTACGCATGTCCAAACAGACCTTCTCCCACCTCCTCCACACCCTCATTCTCTCTATCTCATCCTTTTTTCCCCCTTCCATCTCTCCCTACTCTGCCCTCGATGCTGCCCTCATCCGCCTTTCTCACGCCTTTTCCCACAACTCCCTCGCCCACCGCTTTACTTTCCCCTCTTCTACTGACGGCCGTTGCGTCTTTTACACCATCTGCAAGGCTATCAATGACAAGCTCGCAACTTTGGTCGAGTTTAGAGACAATCTAGAGAGGATTGTGGTGGGGTTTGGCTGGATTTCGTTGTCGAATTGTTGTGGGGTTCTTGAGTTTGAAAGGTTTGACATTGATGGTGAGCTTTTGGGACGAAATGGTTTGTTGTTGGTTCAAGCTTTAGTGGACTCTTAAGGTAGATTTCTTGATATCTCTGCTGGTTAACCTTGTACTATGAAACCTGAATCCATTTTGTATCAAACCAAGTTGTTTGTTGGCGTTAAGGAGTCTAAGGAACTGTTGAATGGACCTGTTTACGAGTTTGGTGATGACAATTATATTCCTCAGTATATATTTGGAGACTTTTGTTTTCCTCTCATGCCCTGGCTTATAACACCTTACGTGAGGAACAATGAAGAGGATAGCTTTAGCTCTGCTGAGAAGGAGTTCACTGTAGTGCATAGTCGCGCAATGGGGTTGGTTGGGACTGCTTTTGCGAGAAGTTAAGTCACGGTTGCAGCTTTTGGGGAGGAGGCGAAATGAAGAGTGTATTAAGTTCTTGCCTTATGTAATTGTTACACGATGTTCGCTGCATAATTTCTTGATAAAGTTTAGTGAGCCATTGGCTGATAATGATGTGGGGTGTTTAAAGGAAGAGGAACTTCCTGTTTAAAAAAATCACACCCATAAACAAATAAAAATAATAAAGATTTAAGAAAAACATTTATTGTAAAGGTAAAATAGTCATTTCACAATAAATGAATATACATTAGGATTGTCTAACAAAGCTGTGTGCACACAAAAATTATTTAAGGGTAAAACTATAATTTTATGGAAATTACATAAAAACTTATCAAGGGTATTTTGGTAATTATATATATTGTTGTAATATTTAACTTTAGTCGAGGGTAAAATGGTCTTTTTATCTGTTTTAACTGTGTCCAAAGTTAAATTAATCTTTTCATGTTTTCCATTAAGTTTGATTGTTAGTTGACCAATGAGAGGGACTAATTTGACATTTTTTCAAAAAGTTAAAATTCATTTTGTCTTTTTGAGAAACATAGTTAAAAATTTGATCATTTCCCAAAACTTAGGGACCAAAATGATTTTTTCCCTTTTGAAAATAAAAACTTAATTTAAAAATAAAAAATAAAAAACTAGTGGGATCCAGTCCGTTGATGGAGATCTGGATATCCACTAGATGGGGGATGATAAATAGCTTGAAGAACAAGCATGTTCTTAAAAAATATTTGTTTTTTTTTTAAAAAAATCAGTTTTGGGTTCAATTGAAGAACTCCACAATTGCTTGTTCTTTGAAAAAAAAAAAAATTCAGTTTTGGTTCAATAGAACTCCACAAACTCAACAAACCATAAATCAGAGTGAAGAACAAACCGAGAACACAACTCAGAACACAACCAAGAATCAAATGGAAGAACAGACCAATAACACAACCAAGAACACATATCAAAATCTCCAAAAACAGGACCAAAGCCACAATAGAGCTTTGGTTATGGGATCGATCGACCTCCTCAACTTGCCTCTCTGCCTCTCATTAAACCCCACCACCACTGCAAGTCCCGGCACAAGCAGAAGCCCTGGAAGGAGTTTGATGCCATTGAAGAAGAATGACTTCTTGATGGAGACACGATGAAGATCTGGTTTAAGATGGAGAAAGACAATCTCTTTGTTTTTGGTATTTTTGTTTTAGCTTTGATTTTTTATTTATTTTTTTAAATATTCATGTAAACTATTTTTTTTTCATTTTTTTTTAATGTAATACTTTTTTCAAAAAATCCACCGTCCATCTCATGAGATGGGCCATGATTAGGGCTGACAATTTGGAACCCGACACGACGGATCGACACGAAACCGATACGATTATTACGGGTTAGGGTTGAGTATTAACAGGTTGGATAAATAAACAAGTTAACCTGTCTAACTCGTTTAATTATCGTGTCGGGTTCGGGTTCTATTTAACAGGTTACGGGTTGACCCGTTAAATAAGGGTAAAAAAGTAATTTTATTTTAGAAGGGTAATCATGTAATTTTAGTGGTAGATATATATACCCTTCAAAGTTCAAATCCTAACCTAAACACAAGTCTCCAAACTTCATCTCTACACTTCATCTCATCACAAATTATCATGTAGTGGTAAAATTTTATTAGTTTTGATAAAATATTTGTTAAACTATTTTTTTCATGTATAAATGTATAATTTCTTAATTAGTTAACTTTTAATTATTATCTTTTGATAAGTTTAGTTTGGCGGATGTAATCAACGCTTGATGTTGTTTTTCTATTATAAAAGACTATATAAAAAAAATTTATGTTGTTTTTTTTTTTTTTTTTTTTTTTTTAATATGAAGGACTATATTTGCAAAGATATTTTTATAATCATCTTTATAAATATTTGTATTTTTATGGTTTGAATTGTATTTGTAGATGATTGTATTTTTTAGGTCTTATGTATCTTTATTTTAATTTTGTTTTTTATTATATCTATATTAAAATTTAAATGTATTAACAATCATTAAATGAGTCATAAACGGGTCGATTAAACGAGTTATTATTCGTGTCGGTTAAACGGGTCATTAACATAACAGTTAAACGGGTCATTAACGGGTTGACCCGTTAGTAACCGTGTCGTGTTCGGGTTGAGGGGGTTCAACCCATTTCCTTATCGGGTCGTGTTCGGGTCGTGTCAAAAATTATCGGGTCGGGTTCAGATCATGTCCAACCCAACCCGTCAACCCGGATTGCCACCCCTAGTCATGATGATATAAGGAATTTTTCATTATTTAATTTTATAAACTTTTAAAATAAATTTTTTAATTTAATATTTTATTATTAACCCTTTAATATTTTATTTTTATTTAATTTTTCTCAGTTAAATCTCTACCATCTATCACAATTTTGATAGTTGATGAAGATCTAAAGTTTTTTTCTTTATTGATTTGTTAATGGATCAAAATACCAAAATACTCTTCTAACTATTAAATTTGACTATCAGTCAGCTGATAGAATGATTAAATTGCTGAATTTCTAAAATGTTTGGGATGATAGATATTTAAAATGCAACAGTTAGTAAAAAAAGAATATTTCGCTAAATGTTGCAGACTAAATTGAAATTTATCTTTTTATTTTTTCAAACATTGATTTCTCTTTCAAATACTAATTTCAAATATCAAATAATTTTTAAGGAAACAAATCAATTGCAGAATACTTGGAATAAATTAGAATTTGATAAAATTATTGTAAAAAAAAAAAAAAAAAAAAAAAAAAGGGAAAAAAATGGAAAACATGTTTGAAAGAAAAAAAATAAGAACATATATTGAGAAGTTTGTTTTATTTCAAATACTCCATAAGAAATCAGTGATCAATTCAAACTTCTTTTTTTCATAACATAATACATTCGTTGAACCAAGATAAAAAAATTACAACTTAATCAAATAATAAGAAATTTGTTTGAATGCTATTATATAACTCCAAAATTAAACCCAATTCAAAATTAATCCGAGATAAAATCCTTTATAACTTTTCAATTCTAACTTCTCTAAATTAATTGTATTTTTTTTTCAAATACATTATTTTTAATAAAAAGAATACAAATTAATTGTAAAGTGTGAAGAATAATTTAAAATCTTCTTAAGAAATTGATTGTAAAATAATAAACTTTAAATTTATTATTATTAGATAGAAATTATAATCTACTTACTTATGTGTTGGAGAAAAGATATTAAAATTTTAGCAAAATAAATTAAATAATAAAATAAATGTTGTGAATTGTATTTATAAAAATGTAGTATAAAATTAATAAAAGAAAGATAATATTGATATTAATTGGAGTTTATTTATAAAATTAAGATTTTTTATAGCTTCAATAAAGTATACTTATCAAAGGGCTGTACACACTATTTATGAGAGGTGGAAATATCACCGCTCATTGTGAAACTACGCTGTGCCACGTTTGGATTTGAAACAGAAGTAAGAGAGAGGCCATTCTCTTAAAGTGGGCCAAATAAATACGATCCAAAACAATGAGCCCACGGATCATGAAAGAGAGAGAGAGAGACTAAATAAAGCCCAATGAATTGAAACCCAAACTCAACAAAAGTGTATTAGAAGACAAAGCATGCACAAAGCTAAAAATCCGAGTGCTGCCAGCGACAGCAGAATTTCCTAGAATCATCTAGTAATAAACGAAAGTGGAAAGAGAAATTTATAATTTTGCTTTTTTTTTTTTTTTTTTTTAAAAGGAAGCCATATCTAACTGAGATTACTTTAATAATTATTAATCAGAAAGATATAAATTGGAGCTGGAAGAGTAATTAAACGAGAAAGCGGATCCCCGAGACGACAAATGACATGGATCGTATGGACACTGATATGATGGAAACGGAGACGGCGACGCCGGCGATGCTGCAGCAGGAGGACCACAGCAATGTCGCAAGAGAGCTGCTTACATTGGCTCGCCAGCTCATTAATCAAGGCAAGCCTTCTCAGGCTCTGCAAGCTGTAAGTTGTTTTCTTTCTAGTGATCCTCTCCATTTTCTGTAGATTTTTTTCTTATTTTTAGTTATTATTTGTGATGTGCATCAATTTGTATTTCTTCGTGTGAGCAATGATTGGTTTAAAATCGTTTTAAATGATCAGACCTAGTTGAGGTATAATAAATATTGGATTTCTGATTAGACTTGGCAAACAATGACAACTTTGTTGGTCAAGTTAGTTTCTTTGATTGATTAAATTTGAGAGAAATCACAGTTATGTTCTCCAATAGCATCAGTCTTTGATTTGTATTATTGTAGGACTTTATTTTAGGGATTTAATGGAGTTTGGGTCAACATTCAAAGGATCCATGTATATTCATAGTGTTGTTTATTTAATATTTGAAACAGGTGGTGATGGCGATGCGAACGAATGGTGGGGAGGAAGCTGTATTTCAATCTCTTCACCGTGCTCGTGAACTATACAAAAGTAGAATGCAAGAAAACACTACTGTTGATCAGTTGGCGGCTATATTTGCAGAGTGTGCAATTGCTGAAGCTCAGCCTTTGAATGTTGAGCAAGCATCGCTACAGTGTAATGTTAGCAACCCGACATTTGTGCTGCAAGCTGATGGAAGTTCTATACTTGCGGAAACTGGTAGGACGCAAATTGTGTTGGATGCGTTCTCTGATGGGAGCAGCTTTATCTGTTTACAGTGTGGTGGTCTTGTTAGTAACCATCGCAAAGACGAGCACTATGCGTTCTGGTGTTGCAAGATGTGATTGCGCAGGTATCAGGAATGGATATTTGCTCGTTGCTTGATGGGGTTGCATCCCAGTATACAATAATATCATATGGCTGTTGTCCTACTTGTGTTGCGATTGACTGCATATTTGCTTTTCATATGAGCACACATTATGGTCAGATATGCTGGTCACCAGCTGGAAAACTGCTGATTTCCTGATCTAGGGATTAGAGGTCATGCATTAATTATTCGAAGGGAAGTCGATACTACCTTGTTAGATTATCTTCCAAACCTGTACTCTTTCAGTGGCGAGTAATATCTATCAAGCGAATGGTGATGTATCATACTAGTGTATAGATATCATCTGTACCAAATGATCCTGGGAGTAATGCTTTAATTTATAGTTGTGTTTATTTTCCTTTATTTCCTTCATGCGTTTACGAATATTTCAGTATTCTAGCAGATGAAGATTACCTGAAGAGGAGGAATTCCTAATTTGGTTATGTTATGCACTTGTTGGTTTAGTTGGTGGTCTTTTATAGGTATGTAAGACATCTTGAGATCAAATGTTGGTTGTGTTGTCATGAATTTATGTTGATAAAAGATTGTTTCTCGCTTGTATTAAATAACTGCAATATTGTTGTAGACAGAGGCAATGAAATATAGCTCATGTGTTAAACATGAACTGAAAAGAGTGGACGCGAGAACAAAACAATAATCAGGAAGATCAATTTTAATGAAATAGTTGAGTTGTGGCAGGTAATACAGAATGAGTAGCATTTCTGTTTTAGGATTTTTGAATGCATGTAAGTTTGATGTGGTCAATGTTATAATGTTTCAGTTGACTGTTGAGGGTAGCACTGAAAGGAAACTAGTGAAAACACTATATCACCGTCATTGGTACTTTAAGAGTGAAAGGACTCTTTGTGATGATTTCAGTTGACGGAAAAACAGAGAGTAAGAGGAAAATGTTAAGATGAGTGCATCTGGCAGAGAACACAGTTATTATCAGGATGTTATAATAAAGCCGAATGTCATTTAGACTCGATATATACATATACATATATATGTATGTGTATATATATATTTTAACTGAAAAATCTCTTGATTTTTCTTTGTAACAATCTTAAAACAGAGAAATATTGACAATGTTACAACTTTGGTAGTACAGAAATTAGTGTAATATGGTGATTATATGGCCTCGGAAGTATGAACCTACGCAGAGGGGTTTTTTTTTTTTTTTGAAGGAAAATGAGCCTACGCAGAGTTGACAAAAAACAATGTTGCAGACGTCTGTAAATTACCTGTATCATGCCGATTGATAGAATGGTTAAACACTTGTATTATGAACATAAGACCTAGTGCCCCATTGAACACCCAACTCTCCTGGAAAATCGAAGGGGGAAAAAGGGTAGGCGTCCAACTCGTATAAAGCCATTCTGGTTCACAAATGGTTAGCAACGGAGATGGACAAATTTCTTTCACATCAAAGCAATAAATTGGTAATAGATACGTTCTCTCTCTCTCTCTCTCTCTCTCTCTCTCTATATATATATATGTATGTTTACATTTCATCAATAATATTATTGATGTATCACAAGATACTTACATTTTATCAATAATATTATTGATGTATCACAAGATCTCAAAATTCTTGGTCCATGGGAAGCACCATATTCAATGCAGATAGGTCACAGGTGGAGAACCACTCTAAATCACGTGTTCGATCTGTACTCGGTCAACTTCCTCACGAGGTGGCACAATCTAAAAGTATGATCCGATGGAATTCTATAATAGTTGATATTACAAATGATGAATAATATCTTTTTATTATGATTTTTCCCCGGTTGTCATACACATACAAGGACCAGTGTCCAACAAAGGAAGCCAACTTACAACACCTACCCCAGACTCCTCCTCATCCAGGGCAGAAACGGAGAAATAGACAAAAAAATGAGAAATAAAATATGCATATACACTGAAAGAATTTTCTTTCCCTGTTATGTAATGGTAGTTGCTAGCTACAGCTCGTTATAACAAAATCAATATTGTGCTTACACACAATTACACCAAAACATATTAGACACGAAAACTATTACAAGGGTGAAAAAAAAAAGAAAGAAACAAAATAGCAATTATAATACTTGGCCTTTAATAAAACTTTCTGTGATTCCATTTGTTGTTATTGACAACATGTACCAAAATATAAAAAATAGCAGGTGAGATACTCTCTCATGAATGCAACACACTCGTGCCATCGCAGTCTCTGGCATCTCCTTATAAGTATCTGGGTGAACCATCGGCAGCAACAACACTCCTATACAGATGCTCCGAATATGATATATATCACAGCAAAAATTTCCACGATTACAGACCTAAGTTTTCCAGAATCAACTTATCCAAAACAGCTATAAGCAGAGCTCCTTGACAGCAATTCACACTGCATCTGTTCAAAAAGTAAAAAGTAATAAATTTTAATTCTGTGTAGTGAGTTATGACACAGCATTTCTACGCCATTGCAAGTTCATTAGTATCCAACAAAGTCAGCACATGCACCCAAGTAAAACATTTGTGTTTCAATTTTTCAAGATTTAGGGGATGTTCAGTTCATGTACTTCAGAATCAGAGTTAACACCAAAATTATCGGAAATTGTTCTTCCAAAATTCTGTGATTAGTTTTCCTGTGAGTGAAAAAATTTGCATACAACTGAAACAGAGATACATATTACAAAAGCTCATAATTATTGCCATGTGCCTTCCAGACATACATAGGAGAAACTATTTAATGATTATTGGAAAAAGGAAGAATCCACGGCATCAAATGATGCTATAAAATATGTTTGCATACCAAGGATAAAATTGAAGGAAAAAAAATACCTTGGTTCCTTCCTAGGCTCTTTTTCCTGTGCCATGGGTTGGGATCATACTTATTGGTCAGTGATTAGTATATGGCAACGATAAGCTTATGAGGAAGACCATAGAGCATCACACTGCATGTAGCAGAGCCTGTGGACGAGGCTTTGACCTCACAATTGTTTCATCGCTGTGCCTGATCCATTCTGAGAGTCTCCATGGCTTCTGCCACTTCCATTTGAATTGCAAAAGCCACTGGTGGTGACTTCTTTTCCACCTCCATAGCTTCCCACCTTGTCCTACAGCTGCCAATTTTTTCATTGACAACTGCCCTAGTGGTATCATCTGCTCTAACAGATAATTCGTCAATCCCAGCCAAAGTGAAAGGCAGGTCATAATCCAATAATTACGGATTAAAAAGAAGATTAACCTTTCGATTTTGATTGATGAAAGCTGCTGACTCCTTTACCGAGCCGTTAGCAATGCCTGGTGTATATTTTAGCTGTTTCTGTGCTGGCACAGGTATTGGTGATGGGGGACCACTGATATCATCAGTAAAGTGTTTTAGCGAATTGGGTGAGATCCCCTGCTCATGGACAGCCTGAGAATTAGGTGTAATAGTAACAAGTCCAATGGAAAAACTAAAAAAATGATACACACACATTAGTCCAACATTAAAAATTAAAATGCCCACCACAGCTTTGTAAACCAGTAGAAAGGATCTCCAAGTCCCAGAATTTTGCTAAAATCATCTCAAATTCCTACTTCAGTTGGGATCACAATTTTTAAGTATTTCTGGAGGGAATACAGGATGGCCACGGATGAGTAGCATAGGGGCTTCATAAGATACACTACTTGGGATAAGAGAGATCCTTTATGCAGTTCTGGTTGAAGCTTTGATTTTAGAATCTATCTTATACATAAAAGATAGGTTGCGTCTCAAATTCAAACAAAGTACATTAAAGCCTCGTCCAATGCTAAAGCACTTTTACATCAGAGGTTTCAGCAAAACTGACAAAAGCTTCATTAATGAGAAGTCCAATAGAACTTTATTTATGTGCTCTTCTACTAAATAAAATGTTAGGTTCGCACTAAATGCAAAAACTAGTGCTTCTAAACGTCTAAGTACTAGTATTAAGCTCTAACACACCCCTGTACATAGATCAATGGGCTTGTCATGTGGACTAAACCCAAACACGAATACAGAATTAGATGTCAAACAAATTTAGACTCAAGCCCATGATTTCTGCTAAAACTGCCTCCAACACAGTGTTAAGTTACCACAAACCTAAAAACTTGGGCTTGTAGTTAACAACTTGAACAATAATATTAAGCTCTAACACAAAATTAGTCTAAAGTAGTCACTCTAGTTACATTCTAAATGTTTTTTAAGATGCACAAGAACAAAGCTCAAAATCCAGAAGTCTAACCGAAGCAGATGTAGCCAGTGCAATTGCAACAGCCTGTTCTCTTAATTTTAGCTCTTTCTCTACTTCCTTTCTTCGTATCTCACTCTGTCGCAACAAACCCACAAGTTCTTTAAGTTGCTCTTTCATTTCCTTGATTTCTAGTTCTTTCTCCCACAATTGGCACCTGTTATAAGCACACAAACAGTTATTTGGAATTTTGACAAGGCAAAAGAATTCTATTAACCATAAAATGGAAATGAAAATGTAAAGTAGCTGTTTAAAAATTTATGGTGTAAGCAAATGAAAAAATAATTAAGTTGACAGGATCAATTCACTGGATAATCGGCATAGCATAAACAATTTGTGCTTTTATGGTATGGCAATCGAAGAACTAGCTAGCTGATCCTCGAGTAAATTTTTTAATAGTAGAGTTATATATATATATATAAATAAATTTTTGCTTGAGTGAGCAGCCGCCCTCTAATCAAGAAAATTTTTGCTTGAGGGCGGCTGTTCACTCAAGCAAAAAATATATATATATATACACACACATAAATGTATGTATGTATGTATGTATGTATGTATGTATATATATAGTTCTTATGTTTCTTGACTGGAAGGAAGCTGTCTACTCAAGCCAAAATTTGAACTTTCGGACCTCCGGCTAAGAGAGAACAGATTATATGATAGACATTAACAAGGGAAGAGGGAGAGGATGTATAATGGTGAAAAGTGTAATGATGCAGCACCACTCCAGTAGAAAATGTATAGAAGCAAATCACTCCCCTACCCTGCTCCAAAAGATTCCAAGCGAAGCTCTAATATTCACAGGAAACAGCTAGATATTTTTTAGGAATGCAGTGTAATTTAGTGTTGCACCAAAATCCTATCCCCATATTAATATTGGTGATTTCATGGAGTTACGTTTTCTGATGAAGACACTATTGACTAACTTACTTCCAATTTTCTTTATTTCCCATTACTCTTAATGAATCTTTCATTTATTTTGAGCAATGTTACATGTTAGCTATATATAAGATGCCTAATGAACTTTCTAAACAGGAAAATTATAAAATCATTTAGATCATCACTGAGTCACTGAAAAGAACCTTGAATCTGCAAGAGAATTGAACATGTATTGAAGCAAGTTCTTTGCATCTCCCATTGAACGCAACTGATTCCAACGTCCACGGTTTGTGAAGGCACGCTCCCGCTCTTCTGCCTCGGAAAGTTGTGAAGCCATTGATACAAGTGAATTAGATGAGATACTCAACATGTTCTCAAGTGACAATATCCGGGCCATTCGTGCATTTGGTGACATAGAGGATGCTCTGAACAAGCAGTAAAAACACATGAAAACTTCGTGTTATTCTTCAGCAATCCTACACCATAAAAGGGGACTAAGTTGACAATTACTATATGAATTATTTTCACAACTTATACCTAGCAAATCCATTCTTTCCCCTTGGAGGACTAAGTCCCTTTGAAGCAAACTCATCCACTTGCTTCAGCACTGCCAATTCGTCAGCCAGTGCAGCACGCCTGAAATTGTGCAATAATAAATTAAAGGAGTACGAAAATGTTTATTTCACTGGACTACTACATATTTATGAATTAACGTACACTTGGCTCTGTTTCTCATATTCAAAACGAACTTCATGCACATTCACCATGACCTCTAGCTCATGATCGAGCCACCGTTGTAAGGATTTCTCATTGTTCTACAGGTACAAATTAAGCCAGAATCAATTTAAGACTTAAAATTGAGAAAAAATGAAACCAACTTGTGAAGAAGAAATTATCAATACCTGCCCATTTATTCCATTTCCATTCGTAATAGCTGGAAGATGGCACACAATTAGCAAAATTGGAGTACAAATATGTATGGGTCATGGTCTAAAATCTCATGTTTCTGGTAAACCTCCACCACAGTAACCACTGACTGAGTAAATGTGATGAAGAGTAATCGTGAAACCTCTATTGAAAACAAAGGCTTTCCTGGCAGCATTAAAGACGTCTACTACTCAAAAGTTATAAAATTTACCTGAGTGGTCACGGGCAGAAGATTTGCGGGCTTCTAGCAACTCCTTCAGCCTCTTGGTGGCCATCGCAGCCTCTTCTGTCTTTCTCTGAAGAACCTGAAAGAAGGAAATTTGTTCATTACTCGTATTCTTTAAAATTTTTTTTAGTGAAACAGATCAATTATATATCCAACCAAGAGAGATGTGTGCACCATTTTCTGGCGTTGATTCAAAGCTTGCAGCTTATGCCTTTCATACTCATTTCTCCTTCCCTCCTTCCGTAACTGTTTTTGTCAATTTGTAATTAGCATATATATAAAATACAATCCAAGCAGCATGGCATCAAGTTTACAAGTAAACAATATATGAAGCAACAATAACTTTTATGTTTATACATATATACTTCACGTATCATTTTCACTTTGTGTGACAACATATTCAAGTATCTAAAACACGATAAGCTATGAAACTCAATTTAACCACCTTAACTATGCTCTTCTTTTAAAGATGAAATGTAAATATAAAATATAATTTTGACAGTTAGTGCGAATCTGAGTCTATATGACCAATTGCATAATTGAGTAACTAAGAATATTTAGTCGGCCAAATAATTAGACAGTGGCTTGCCATTAGAATGAGGAAAACCTTTTATCCGCTTCATCAGTCAGTAGCCATCAAGTATGTAGAGTGTTTGAAAGACAAATGTCAGAGGAAGGGATAAATTGGCAACTGTGGTATGATATGTAAACACAAAGAATAATTTTAGTTGATCCTTAGCTCAATTACCAAAAGTTGAAAATTGATATTATTGTCACAAAGACTAAAGCTACACCCCACAAAATTATGACTGGTGACAGTTGTATATAAATAATAAGAAGTGTTTGCTTAGGAAAAAAATAAAAATAAAAAAAGATAAAAAAAGGTACAATTCTTATTATTCCTACTCCTTTTAGGTACCTTTTAAATGAAAATCTAAAAGGCAATTTAACTTAAATGGCAAGAGATAAGAATTGATGGTGTTGTGCATGTTCCAAATTATTTATTTCCAAAGGGATGAAGTAATGCACCTGCAAGAGTTCCTTCTCACGTGAGGCTTTCCACTGTCGAAATTGTTCTGCCTCTTGTTTTATCCTATGCTGCAATTGAACCTGTGTAGAAGCAGAAAGAAAGCAAATTTAGCTATACATTGAGTAGGCATAATAAATAGAGAATGTAAATATTTAAAAAAAATGGTATTAAAGACCAAAATGAGATTTAACCTTTTGTGCCTTTATAAATTGAATTTCATCTTGGAGTCGCTTTGCTGCTTCATCACTCTTTTGTTTCTGCTTCAAAAGTTGAACTTGGTTCTCTTGTTTTTTCTTGAGATCCAGAATCTAGTGACCATTAATTATGAAGATAGGTTACTACTTGAATAAAGTTGTATTTTTCAATCCAAAAGCAAATGGAAGTTTGGCCCAAGCTTACTGTTACCTGTGCTTCAAGGGATTTTAACTTTTGGGCATGGATATCTTGCATTTTTTGTGCTTGACCATCAGAACTGGCGGCAAGATTTTCAACTTCAGTCAACAAACGATCCCTTTCTTGCTGCAATAATTAAATTGATGCTAAATGAAAACATGGGTTATTTAAAAAAATAGAACCCAAGAATTCAAGAAACTTTTTTCCAACCTGCACAGTCCGTTTTTCTTCTTCCAATTCTGTGATTTTCTTTCCAAAATGTTGCTTTAGTGCCACAGTGTCACTCCCACCAAAAAGTTTCATCTCTGACTGCTCAGCCATCAAATATGAATGTAAACATGAAGAATTAAGTTATCAAGAGTGCTGAAACTATATATATTGCTGTACATATAGCTACATTTGTTAAAAGAGTCACAGTGTTCCATTAAACAGAAACTGCAGGGGACAAATTTTATCATCCTTCAGCAGTATGGAAACAAATGTTCAAACAGCATGAACTTACAATTGACAATCAAACAATAATAAAATTTTCTACTTCAATGAAAAAAATACCTCTTTCTCCTCTAAACGCCTATTTAACTCGTGTAACTCTTTATCCATTGAATTCTGCAGAAGTGTGTGCTCCCACTCTTTTGCTACTTCTTCATCAATTTCTCTAGAATCGCCTGCTCATAATTTAGAAAAATGGATTCTCATTATCCTATTTCCAACTGAAGGATACTTGAATTTAAACA
The DNA here is from genome assembly GCA_019925255.1 of Litchi chinensis. NCBI lineage: Eukaryota > Viridiplantae > Streptophyta > Magnoliopsida > Sapindales > Sapindaceae > Litchi > Litchi chinensis. The sequence continues at coordinate 10,434,514 of CM034468.1, forward strand.
GGATATAATTAAGGCAAATATCTTTGTGTGTGTCCGAGAGAGAGGAAAAAACACTAATAGAAAGCTACTGACATTTATGGAGAAACCTAATATTAGAAAGCTAATGATTCTTTTGCAGCAATATGAAATGAATTTCATACCCACTTAGACTAACGAATAAGTATTATCTTGTTATGAAATCAAACAAAGTGTTGTACCTGTTATAGTTTCACCCATTTGATAATCAATTGGCTCAATACTGTTCAAGCTCCGTTTTAGTCCATCACTTTTCACAGAACATGGACTGCCATCCTGAAAGATGAAGTGTCAAATTCACATAAGTAGTGTATCACCAATAAATTGAATCTATCTCTGATGTTTAATGAAAGGAGAGAAGGATAAGTATAGAAGTTCAAAGAAAAGGGCAAATATTATCTCATACTTGGGCATCTGTTTCACGCTCGTCCACAACTGTGCATCTGCTGCGGTATTCATGAAGTTCTCGGCAAAGGTCTTCATTAGCAGCTTCAAGCCAAGCAATCCGTTCCTTAAGAATCTATACAAATAGTAATGACATGATTTAGACAACTCAAAAATGAAAATTTAAAATATATGTCCCAGAAAGAAATTTGACTAGTCCACTTAACCCAAGCAATCCTACTAAGTTCTACTGAGAAATCTGCATAAGTAATCAGATGTATTTTGACTCCAAGAAAAGATAAAATGATACTATTAAGATCATTTAATGATGAACAAAAAATTAGATACCTGAACTTCATCAGATGAAGTTCCTCCTCCACGGGCACATAGTTCTGCCTGCAAATACTCTAGTTGCTGACGCATTTTTAGCATCTCACTGGACATAGGATCTCTGTTGACCTATTGAAGACAAAACTCAAAATTGAAAATGCATACATGAAGGAAGCCTAACAAAGGGAAAACATTGAAACAAAGAATTTTCTTAAAAACTTACAACAGGTTTATTTTGAATATTTCGAGCACGGTTTGCATATTTGAGAGTGTTGAGTGTTTCCTCAGCATTAATATCAGCAGGACTGATACAGGCTGTAGAAGGTAAAATTTTAATAAGGAATGACATGAAAAAATGCCAATAGGGTGCAAATCACAAAAAAGGTAAGGAAACTAAATTGGGCCATTGAAGATATAACAGAAACAAAAAAACCTAAAATTCAATTCCTAATTTTGAGCATCACAAACCCCTGCAGTGCCACATAAAAGATTCTGAAGGCCAGAGAACTGCCTTGAAATATGTTCATATATTTGATACAGAGACAATTAGATGCCAAAATTGTGTTAAAGAGTGTTGACATTAATTGGTAATAACCAAATACAATAGTTGGAAATGACATAACATCTTGTGAAATCTGTAGTTTTTTGTACTCACTTCATTCACCACAACAATAAGGAAGAGTATAAATGTTTAGCTTATTTATGTAAACAGGTAACCTTTCTGGGGCCTGAGAGAGAGTACTATCTGTTGAAGTCTATGATCGCTTGAGGAAATGATTATCACAAGGGAAGAATGGAACAATATTAAGTATTTCGTCTTTAAATTATAGTTGAGACATGATAAGAAGTTATAGCTATATCATGCCTAAGTGTAATAAAATAAAACAGTAACAATAATACAAGATATTACAGTCTGCTCAGCTCCATTGCAACATAGAACACCAGTTTGAACAAGCACTATAATTTCAAAAATAAAATAAAAGAGCAAGAGAAAAGGCTGGGTGAGTATATGATTCAAGGAAAAGAAAAGTTACCTATCATAACAGTTCTGCTATTACCACCCAGTGAATCCTGCCAAAGTTCAAGAACTTAGTTCAAACATAAAAATATAAAAAGATGAAAATATTCAGATAAAAGATGAAAACTTTAAGAAATAAATTTTCTAGGATTATTAAACGCTTCCCAGTGAATCATACCTCTATTCATTGGTTATGTGACGAGTTAATACTAGTCTTTTATTAAATCCTTAAAACCAATTTTGAAAAAACATAAATTTAAGATGAAAAGGAACTTGAAAGTGTCCAATACGTCAAATACTCTCACAAGTATCATGATAACTTGGACAAACTAAAAAGATGGGCTTTGCCTCAAGTGTTGGACTCCCATGAGTCCAAAATGAATCTACAAAAAAGAGAGAATGAAGGTGTATATCCTAGTCCAATATCAATATTGCTAATAATTTGAAGGTGGCTAATTTTCCCCCTTCCCATGAGCTTAACAAAAACCTATATGGTTGAACGAACTCAAGGCTCATATCTTAATGCATCACCATTGCTTGTAATATAGAGGTTATGAAGTACGCCACAAAGGCCCTTAGGACCTCACCTATTCTTGAATGTCCACTGAACACTATCAGATAATGAGCTGGTTGTGACAGAAAATGCAACTGTTAGAACCCACTGTGCTTTAGCTCCAAGCAAAGCATTCTTAACTCACAAGTTGCTCATGGACTCATGCAAACATTCTCCAAAATTATGTGCCTCAAATGCATCTATATAACTGGGAGAACCAAGAATCCTACTCCAGGATCATATTCGCTAGTGATGTGCAATGTTGCATGTTTATATGTCTATTTAATGAGTTTTTGAAATGAATATACATCTCATATTTTAACCTAGTATTACCATAGTAAATTGATAGGTTGATTCCAAAATTAGTTTCAAGGTTTTGGATGGAAATTATCAAACAACAGTTTAATTCATTTCCTTACCACTTTACTACATAATAATAGCAAGGACAGCTGATCCCTTAAATGAACTCTTCAAATATATTATACCTGCAAAAGCCGGGTAAGTTTACTGTCACGATAAGGAACATGTACGCCTTCTTTTCGCTTCTTTTCATCACCGAGTGCGCTGATGACATTACCAAGTGCAAGAAGGCCCTTGTTGATGTGAACTCCTGTTTTGAAAATAAAGATGTTCAGTTGATTATTTTTTGACCAAAAAGCACATTAAGATTCAACAAGCGATCAACATATCCACCAACCTTCCTTGAAACGCAAGCCATCAGAACCAGTTCTTTTAGCCCTCTCTGATCCAGCAAGATCTACTAAATGCAACTTGGCACATAGATATTCTTCATTCATATTCTCATTAGGACAACAATCACCCACAAAAACTGGATTGAGCTTACGCATTTGCTCTAAGGTGATGGTGAAGATCGCATGTGAACGACTGTAAGAACATATACCAGAAAATGCACATATTAACGAAAGCCTTGATAGTTACTGAAAAATTACAGTAAGTAATCAGGAAAATGCAGTTAGCAATTTAATTATGATTCCAGCATCTCAATTAATCGATCGAAATTTTTTTAACTGTGAGAGCCATAACTACTTAATATTTGGTTAACTGGAATTTATAATGAGATCCATAATCTAAAGCAATTCCAGGTTGCTGAATGAAATTTGAAATTTTAAAGGATCTCTCCTTACAACAAAAAATATAGTTAAATATGATCTATTTGTAATGTATGAGAAATAAAATTACCAAAAAACATATATATAATTAATGAAGAAAGGAGAACTGTGATATAAAATTAACCTTGATTGATTGTTCATGTTTGTACTCCCTGTAGCCCTGCTGAGCGATCCTTGCTCTAGGCAAGTAGACATTTCTTTTAGTGAACTAACACTAACTTCAGTAGATCCAGCCAACGTAATAACACCATTTGACGATTCACGGATTTGTATTGGTGGTTTTCCAGGGACTGTTACTTTTCCTGTGTGCCCATTTGCAGTATCTGGTTTGTTCAAACAAGTTGGATCCAGCAAATCTCGTACTTCTTCTTTTAGAATCTTTTACATAGCAGGTTTTCAGTTAGCAATCACCACAAGAATGCAAAACAACTAGCAGTGCATAATATTGTTCAGAAAATAGTAACTGTAATGAAACTGTCAAACAGTGGCTTTACGTTAATCCAATGGAAGCTTAAATTAACATGGTCTAAGTTCAATTTGGTAAACAAGTATACACTATTAATTGTAATGCTTTTGCAACTGCACATCAGTTATATGATGGATATATGAATCATATTATAGAAAACAATAATCAATTATATTCCAACAGAATATAAAAATAAAAAATTCTGGACCAAAAGTAGCTTTTTCATGGACCCATACTCCAAAACAGACACTGTTCATCTCATATAAATACTTGATAATTGACAAATATGTTCTGCACCAGTAGCAAAATTTTATCTAATTCTGCTTGAATACAATGAGGATGATAAATCATTGTTGTTTCTATGACATGCATTTTTGTTTTCCTAGCTATAAACATGGAAAGTTTAGATATCTTTTATGCAATCCATATTTAAGATGCATGACTATTTTTGTACTTAAATTGATCCTTTAGGAGAACAACCTATAGGTTAGATAAGTGTAGAGAGAGATAGTAGCATAGAATGTGACTGATGGCTTATCATACAAATTATTTCACACAAAGAAGAAGAAAAATAAAAGAAAAGGTTCAACAAACCTCAATGAAGGAAACGTGCAATTGAAATTCTGTTTGATTCTTTAAATTCTCAATTTTTCTGAATAAAACATTCATAACTTGAGGAATTATTCCCATTTGGCCTCCATCTTTGAAGCCAGTACCCATTGTATATGTTTTCCCTGATCCTGTCTGCAAAATAATGAAATGTCAACTGCAAGCAAGTAGGGCAATCAAACAATGCATAAATATGATTTGCTCCATTTGAGCAGTTTTCATAATCATGGGATGTACTTTTTACCTGACCATAAGCAAGAACAGTAGCATTATATCCTTGAAACAAACCATCAACAAGTGGAGCAATACATTCTTCAAACATGGCAGATGAAGGCGAACCGGTGCTCCCATATACATGATCAAAAGTAAACGAATGTGCCCCAATTTGTACCTGCAGCACAATTAAAACCAACACATCACTCAGATGAATTACATTTCAAACACACAGTGCACACAGGCATACATACAAACCACAGACTTTAGCAATTCATCGACAGGCAGTGCAAAAGTTTATTTTATTAGCATGTATCTCATACACCTTACAAACATTATAAAAATACTTGTGGGAATCATTTCAGGCCACAGAAAGGGACACCGCAACTCACCAGCTAACATCTATTGTAACCCTGTAACTACTCCAATCTATTAAGCCAGCATGTGTAAGCAAATAATACTTAAAAAAAAAAAAAAATCCAAATGTCTACGTGAACTTACGTTCCAAATAAAGATTGCAAATGCAAAGACAAGTAAAATACTCCTAACAAGTGTAGTACTAGTGTGGTATATTTTGACTTCCTGAAACCCACTCAAACCAAAAAAGAGAGGGAAAAAAAAAAAAAAAAAACAGGTTTATATTTCCAAAATGGCTGGAAGCTTTGTGATCTTAAAAGAAAATACAAATTTGCATATGTAATCCAAACAAAAACAACAAAAACATTAACTGCGAATACGAAAGCTAAACAGACTAGAGTCCAGATAGCAACACGAATTTGCAGTTACTTTTCTACTTTTTTATAAAAAAAATAAAAAAATAAAATAAAATTCTATCTGAAACTCAACTAAGGACCACTTTGGCGCTGAGCTAAACACAAATCTGTTTGCATTCATAATCTTAACCGATAATTTCGAGCGAAAGCACTGACTTTTCCAACCATCTATCAATAAAAACAAACAAAGCCTGCTGATTGAAGAATTCCTCTATTAGAATCACAACAGGAATTGCTGTCAACAAATTAATAAAATGATTATTAAAAAAATCAGCAAAATTCACCTAATTTAATCATTCATTCTCGTCAATTACAACGCGCCATCATGAAACTATTCCAATTAAGGAAGTAAAAATTGATCACTAAATTAAATTCTTATCCAAAATCAGACTTTTGTGACACACAAAAACAAACACACACTCTCTCTCCTTCCAAGTCAAACAAACATGCAAACAGAGCTTTCAGATTTCTCAGCTTCCTAAGATCCAGATCTTCACAGATTCACCAATCAAACCAACAAACATCTCTTCGTCACGTAAAAAGGCCACTGGAGACTGAACCAGTTACCGTGAAACTTCTCACACAAAATTGAGAGTCACAGAACTCTCTCAGAATTCAACATTTCTCAGTGTGACCATACCTGAGGCTTGCCTGGAACGACAGTGACGCAATCTTTACAACCTTGTGCGCGCTCATCACCGATGAGCGGTCTCACGTGAACCGCAACCTTGACGCAGCAGTCCTCCGCACCACCGCCAGCTTCCATATGAAGCAATTTAAAAGACTGTTGAAAATTGTTTATAAAAAGAAATAAAAGAAACTCAGGATTTTTGTAAGAATACAGAGAATGAGCGTAGTATGGTGTTGTAAAAGATCAATATTCTTTTCCTTGGCTATAAACCGTTCTCATTGTCTGCGAATTTGGAGAATTGTAGACAAAGAAAGTGATGCCACAACAAACAACAAACACAACGGGAGCAAAATAGAAGCTGTGAGTCAAGTCCGAGACAATGCGTTGAAGAGAGAGAGAGAGAGAGAGAGAGTTAAAAAAAATAAAGGGTAGAGATTATAGAGGGAAGGAGAGAGGGTAGCTGAGGTAAATTAGAAGAGGCATACTAGTAGCCAACAGTTAACTGCAAAGACGACAACCACTATCATTTTCCTTAGGCTTCACTGCACCACAAACCAGCTTGTACGTTTTGTGTTCTGTGTCAAAGTAAACTTGCACTACCCTCTTTCCCATTTTGCCCTTGGCACGCACACTGCGCCCACAACGGCTTTATATTTTTTCTTAAAAAAAATACAAAGGACATGTTTTTTTTTTAGTACAATAAATATATAGAAATCCAAAAATCGGGATCTTAATCGAGATATAATACTGGTGGCACGATCAGAGATTACTCTCAATTGGGAGGGATCCACCCACACAGAGATAAAAGAGAGATACACACTGAAATGGAAGAACGATTCACATAATTGATGAAAGATAAATATATTTATAGATATTATTATACTATTATTAATATAATTAATATATGAATTTATAAATTATATATATTATTATTTGGATATGCACATCGAACCCACACCAAAACACAACGTGAGGCTACTTTACGTGCCAACAGTCAAATGACCAAAGAATAGAGCATGTTGATCGCTAATAGTGTCTGACTAATCACGTAATCAAAAGATCATTACTCCGATAAAAAGAGATTTTATTTACATCTTATATTTTAATAGAATAAAAATATAACACCAATTTTATTTTTTAAGAAAAAATATTAATCATTGTTAATAAAAAGTGATATATAACAAAATTTTTTATTTATTTTATTTTATTTAAGTAACAAATACTTTTATTTACCTCAACCGTATGTATATAAATTGTGGATTTTATTTTATTAATTTGTTTTAATTGTGTTTTCGGGTGTGGCTGCCATAGGTGCCAAGACCCCGTATTATGATGTTTAGGTGTCATGATTGTCCCCAGAATATAGTAGAAAAAAGAGATGGCACAGCACACAAGCCACGTGATATGGAATCATATACGACTTCTTCTGGAGGCAGTTTTCTATGCACGAGGACGCTTCATTCTTGCAAGTTCCATCTACAATTTCTATGATCAACCAACTATTTTCTTGTTCTTCTCTCTCTCTTTTTTTTTTTTTTTTTTTTTTTTTTTTTGGGCATGTGCTGTGCAGATACGGTGGTACTTTTAGTTTCATGCTCAACGAAATCGGAATTTTTTTTTTGTTTTATAATTGAAAAAGTAATCCATTTTTGAATTAAGATTAAATTACTAAGCAAAGATGATTTACAAATTAAGGATACGTATTGTTACTTTCAATCCCCTTTTTTTAGACTGGAAATGGGTCATGGTCATTGATGTGTAGTTATAGACCCATGTGAGTTTATACTTACTATCCATAAATATGCAAACACAACAGAAATCAGCATTAAAGTTTCATTACCTACTTTCTGTATATTTATGTTAATAATTATCCTAATCTGTTACTCAATAATGAATATTAAATACCTGTCATATTAATCAAGGATTAACCTAATCTAAGAAACAAAAAATAGTTGAAAAATACTCTAATAAAAAAATAGTTGTAAAATAGGGAAAATAGAGAGGAAGTGGTGGTGATGGTGGTGCCGGTGGTGGTAGTAGAGGAAGAGAAGTAAAGGGAGGGGACGGAAAGAAAGACCCACAAAATAGACATTGCCAGCTGGTGGTCTCCTATCCTCACATGGCCTTTTTAGTGTCTATAACCTAGTGGACCCACTTTAACTCGGTCAGACTCAAGCTGGTCCCATGTTTTACTGATTTTGTGGCAGTGCATAAATTCATCTTTGGTATTTTGTAACTTTAAGGATCGTCCAATAGTGTGATGCCAACACAGCTCATCATCTCTTGTGGATGCATTAATCATGACGGACTATTTTGTTTTGTTTTTTATAATCCCCTCGATTTTTGATGATCATTTAGGCCTTTTACACCGCGTCCTTTTCTTTTCTTTGTGGTTAGGCCCTTTTATTAAACATTATATTGAGTGCCCCATTTGCACTAATCCAAATCAACGTCCTTGTAAGATTTTCATTTTGTTTCCAATATCAAATGTCTCTTCTGTTTTGAGGTTTGGCTTATGATCCAAAATTAATTTTTTAAATTGGGATATAATTTATTACCATTTCAAACTTCATGCCAGTCTAAAGCCCGATTGGAGAATCTTTGAAAAGGAGAGTGATACAGATGAACAACCAGAACCACAAATTGGTGCTTTTACAGTTGTGGTTTCATTCAATTATTCAATCAGTCTTCAAAAAGAGCAACAACCCACTTCCTCATCTTCGTACGTCTTAATTAGCATGTCCATAATAGGACGGCTTTGGCAGCCCAGCATGCATCTTAGGGTGTAGTTACAATACAATTTAATTTTGCCGAAACGCTGTAGCAGGTTGTTGCATTGATGGGTCGTTAAGAGGGGTTAAAACAAGTGTTCGAAGTAGCTAAACCACACTAATCAATGACAATAAATCCATCACCAAAACACTTTCTCAGCTTATCTTTTACAATGTAAGTCTCAATTACAGTGTTTGACAGCGACTGTAATCAGGATTATGGAATTGGATTACAAGCATGCTTATATTACGTGTTAGTTGCATTAAACAAACTTAAGGGGTCAAATCGTTTGATTACTGCTCAATTTTGTTTTGATTTTTCTCTAATGGCATTCACGGTCATTGGTGCATTAAACGATAAAATATGGTGTTGTTAGGAGATTGATAAGATTTCCCCACCATATTATGGAGCGTGCCTGACTTTTTCAAGTGGGCCTTAGCTGAGCCATATTTCCATTCTTGTAGGGTAACAAGCAGAAACTAACATTACTAGTTTGGAAATGAATACAAGTATCAAAATCTTGACAAACATTTCCCATCTACATCCACCTGACCATAAATGTCACATTTTCTTATTAACCATATCAAGATTACTGAATTACAAGTCAAAAATAAACATAAACACAGTACTTGAATTTTATTCTGTAAATACAAACTCATTTAAATGAATTCAAAATTCACTAACAGTATATTTTTCCTTTTTTTAACTCACATTAAAGTTTGAACTAATAAAAAATTTGTTGCAACATGAATATTTACTCTTCTAATCTAAAGAAAACTACTCATATAATAAGTGAAGAAAACTTTGCACATGAGCTTGTAAAATATATCTAGTGGAAATTTAATCTCTATTGCTTTAATGAATGAAAGAAATACACATTCACAAATACTAAGAGATGATATATCATTAAATATTATGAATTTTACCAAAACAGTCTTTTTTATATTATTAATATTTTCAATTTTGTCAAAACACTCTTTTTTCCAACTCTTTGGAAATTTCCAAAAGCCTCATCTATAATAGAGGTTGTCAAATTGAGAAAGTAATCGTAATAATAAAAACAAAAGCAGAAACTTGACAGTATTAGTATCTACATACAAGCTGTCATCTACATACAGAAAAAGAGAGATAAGATCATTCCTCTGCACAGGTGCCTTTCCTAGATGCGGTAGACTGCAAGCTAAGCAAACTGCCGCAGAAACCAATTGTTTCTACAGAAATCTTTAACTCCTTCATTTACAAGAAAAGAGTCAAGGAAAATAGAGAAAGCTGATGCGAAGATCCCAACTCAAAGCTTCGTTTTCTACAACCTAACTCTTCATTCATTGGATTTTCCATAGTGACCGTTAGCTTGGACGCACACCAAGCAACCACTGAGACCCCACTTCAAGTTGTGCTGGATCATATTTGTCGTGACATTGTAGCTTGTTGTGTGAATATGTGTTGATCAGCAAAAAGCATTAATTCTCATTTGATTTTCCCAATTTGAAACCATCTCACCAACCTCTAAATAGTTTGAAATAACTCATAACCTTAATATATAAATATTGCAAATCTTTTTCCTTTACCAAAAACACATGTATTTTTATAATAATAACCGAAGTTTTCTTCATCTCTGTCTCCTTGTGATGATGATAATAATAATAATCACAGTAACTTTGATAACAATGAGAATTTCATTATGACCACTCTTTGTTTTTCTATTCCATCCTTTATAATTTTCAATTTGCCTAACTTAGGTGAAGCCTAGATGAGTAGAAAATCCTAATCACCTTGTGCTACCTTTTTAATTTTTTTTCTTTCAACAAATTTGAGGAAGCAATTGATACAACTAGTAATCAGCTTTTTAGTCATAAAAGAGACACTAATGAGCTCTCATTGGAGTATTAGGAGTGAGGCCAACCAAATCCACATGATGGGAGTAAAATAAATCCAAATTTTAACCAAACCAAAGCAGTAGCTTTTAAGTTGGTTAAAATTCAGAAGTGAGCAACTACTTGTGCAGAAGTGCTTTTTTTTATTCCCCTGCTTCCTCCACCCCACCTTTTTTATTGCTTGTGCTTTCTACCAATGTGAAGCTTTGCATCACATGCTCCCACCCTCCTTTACATCACAAAATGATTCCTAACTCTTACTTTTTATCCCAAACACCCATCTTTCTGTCCCCTTTCATTCTATCATCTAATAAGCAACTCTTCTTTATTCACTAAAATTATTAATAACCTTACTAAACTAACCTGGACTTATCTTAGTGTCCAATCGCTTAGTTTCCGTTAATTAGAGCCATTCATTTCTAAGTACTTGACATAATCTAAGGTTTCATAGAGAGACATGAATATGATTTAACATAATTATAACTTTGGCCCTCTTGTCGATTCAAAGCGAAAAATGCAATCTAGGTTTGTGTTTTTTTATTTTTTTATTTTTATTTTTTAGTTTTATCACCATCATTTCTTGTCTTTGATATAAGCTGCAATTCTGCTGAAGTTCTCTCCCTTCTCCCTTGTACAGGGCTTTTAAAGCTTAAAGAAGCTTATGATTTTGGAGAGTGGAGACACAACATGTGCTACATTGCTAATATCCATCATGCGCATGCGCCACTGCGTGGACTTATGCCGGAGATACATATCTAGTAGTTGTGGGGTAGGCTCCAGTCTCTCCAATCTCAAGTTTCCACCCAACAAATGCAATCTGCTGTTGTTAAATAATATCTACCATCCAGTCACAAGTCATCCAATGGGCAGCATCGAATCGGGTTTGTCTGGTTCATATCTCGAATGTTGAACCAGGCCCAATCATTGTTTTTTGAGAGATGCGCCCAATTAGTTTTGATCAACCCAAATACAAATGATAGGTTTTAACCTTTCATCAATTTGGTTTGTGGGACTGTGACATCAAACAGAATAGAACACGATAAAGAAAATGCAACTTGACTCTACCTTCAAATACTTAAATTCCTTGTTTACTATTTGAAAAAAAAAAAAATTCCTTGTTTACTATTTGACTCTGTTCATTACAATTTTTACTGAATATAAATTGTTCATGTCCAAGTTTGGAACCTGGGTTGGAGACTTTTTTTTTTTTTTTTTGGGACGATAAAAATTGATGACTTCCTATTGTCATGTGATCATCTGCTTTAAATATCTTTATAACTTCTTTCATCGACGGACCGTTATGTGACTTGCAAATTGCAATATCAACTATGCAAGCTGTAACCTCATCACGCAAGTTACAGTCTACAGGTTCGTCCTCATTTGCAAGTTGACTTTTCTCTTTTAATACGTTAGGTTGCTTTATCAAGTTTGATTTTGACTTGTTAACGTCAATGTGACTTGGTGGTAGAAGCATTCATTCAATCCAGTAACGTGTCAAGTATGTGTCATCTATGGTGAATCCAGTAATGTTTCAAGTTTCAATTGCTATGCTATTGATGGTATCTTAAAAAAAATGTCAATTATTGATGTGTTTTTGACTTGTTAACGTTAACATGTAACGAGTGTTTGAAGAAGCTGATCCATATGTACGAGAGGTATAAATCATGCGGGCAGGGCCAAACCTAAAATTTAAAGGCCTAACTACGTTTCTCATATCCTCTTGACCTTTGGTTTTTGATAGGCCATGACAATGTTTGCACTTATTTGCAACATCCTTTCTAGTACTATAGGTAAGAACTAATTTAACTGTAAATAGTTATGGTTGATTGTCAAAAATTGGTAAAAAGATAAAAATGTCATCAATCAATTTCTACCATATAATTAAAAAAAAAATCTAAAAAACATAAAAATTATGCACCCATCTACCTTGAAAATGGATGGTTGAGATAAATTTTAAAGAAGTTAAAGATTAAAAAAATAAAAACTTATTAATTTTTTTTAAATGGATCCATACCGTCCTTCTAAAAATTTGGATGGTAGATATAAAAATAAAAATGAATAAAAATGAAAAAAAAAAAAAGGTCAAGATTGAAGAATTATTTAATATAAAAAATATAAATGAATATGAGTCTTTCATCTCAAAGATGAAAGGTTAAGATCAATTAAAAAAAAAAATTTTTTTTTTTTAAATTGATGACGGTTAAAATGAAAGTGGAAATCTGATTTGAATCTCTACTCTCTACTAACATTTTCCATCTTTGTTGATGGTTGATCAACAACACCTATTAATCTTTGTTGATGGTTCAAAATACCCATCAAAATCATCTTCGAAATCCTTAACGCTATCAATGCTTATCAATAGTCAACGCCATCCTCGGCCTTCTCTTCTTATTCTTTTATTTTTACCATTGTCGACAACATCATTTTCTTCCAACTTTCCCATCTTCTTTTTTTTTGGGTGCGATTATGAAGGTTTAAGGTTAATGGTGGTTTGATGGTGAGTTTGACGACATCTTCTTGTTAAGGACTAATTTTGTGATGCAGGATTTATGAAACTAGATTTCAAAATGGTTTCAAATTGGAAACCAATTCGAAATGGTTCTAACAAAACTAAGAAACCTAATGGATTTTGGTTTCCAAAAACTCGAAATCATTTTTTCTTAATCAATTTCAAAACTAACAAAAAAGAAATAACTAATTATAAATATTTATTATCTTTAAATTAAACAATCAATTTTGACTAGAAGTACTTGAAAAAAAAAAAAAAAAAAACACATCCTTAAACAATTGAAATAAAAATAAACATATTACATAAAAATAGGATAAAAGAGAATTTTCTTCTTAGAAAAGAAAATAAATAAGAGGTCACTACAACTAGTGGAAGGTTTCATGGAAGATCTCTTCTTTCGTGATGAAGATATGAAATCTCATTGAATTGCTATGGAGGTCACCGCCCACATTGGAGCTAGCCAGCCTCCTATTTTCATAAATACATCTTAAAAAATAGTTTAATTTATAATGATTCTCTATCCATAATTAAAATTTTTAACATTTACTTCAGATTTATTTTATATTTATAACAATAAAAGTGGTATATATTATGATTGCATGCTTTCTATTTCCAACTTTTTTTAAGAATTTTAATTTTATCTTTATCATTAATTACGAAGTGTCAAAAGGTTTCTCATATATCCTAATTATACTAGATCATACCAAAAAAAAAAATAATAACTAGAGTGATAAAATATTTTTACATCATTTTAATATCATTTTAACAAGTATTAAAAAAGAATAATACCATATAATTAAAAATAATTATCCAAAAGATATTTATAATTACTAATTTATCGTGAGATCCACTAGTAAATAATATAACAACTACAAATCACTTGGACAAAAAAGTTGGAAGAAATTTTCTTTTTTTTTTCTTTTTTTTTAAAAAAAAAAAAATCTAAGAACACGTTTTAAACAAAATCCTTGTAATAACGTCATGTGTTACGATGGAAAAAGAATATTAAATAGCAAAAAGAAGAAGAGGGAGCAGCGCATGTGTTGCTAGTCGTCGTCAAAGTGATGCTTGCAAGTTGCGTAAGCGGTAAGCCAGCCTCAACGTCCCACCTTAAAAAATAAAAACAAACTAGTCATTATCCCATTCCAACCCAGCCACTAGTTTTTAGTCCTTCTTTGTTCTTCTTCTGCAGCTAAACCCAGAACTGTTGATTGAGATCAAACATCCTGGTCAACATGTCCGGTGGCATCGCGCGTGGTCGTCTTACGGAGGAGCGTAAATCCTGGCGCAAAAATCATCCTCATGTTTGTCCATTGATTTTTCTCATTTCCCTTTCTACCCCTATATTGTGGCCTTTTTTTTTTTTGGCTTCTCTGTCACTTGATTTTTTTTTTTTTTGGTATTTTTTTTAGGGTTTTGTGGCCAAGCCAGAAGCTGGTAAAGATGGGGCTGTCAATTTGATGGTATGGGAGTGTATCATTCCTGGCAAGGCAGGGGTGAGTGATTTTTTTTTTTTTTCCCTTTTTTTCAATTTCTTTAAAAAAAATTTTAGTGAATTGAGAGAAGATAATTGATAGTTAAAAGTTTGAAACTTTGCACTGGTTCGACGGTAATTGTGTAATTATTAGGGTTTGGAAAAGAAGTTTTTTTTATTCATATTTCGTTTAATTTAAGAAATTACTTCTTGAAAGAGATTTGTGGTGTGTAACCCAGCTCAAGACTTGAAAGCTTTACATGCAGCTGCAATTTGTGAACAACTATATCGTCTGAGCATGCGCTCTGCAATGGACTTTTGACATCACAACTCCTGTAATTTTCTTGTCGATGCGATGCTAACATTTTTGTTTTTTTGCTTTTTATAATGAGACTCATACACTGCAATTTATAATATCCGCACTTTGGGGAGTATGCTATGGTGTTGTAGTTTCCTTTTTGATTTATCTTATTGTATTGTTGTCTCGCTCTTCTTGAGCTATGTGTGTAATTTGAATGCATAACATCTATCAAATTTATGGGATGTTTGAAAATGCATTTGTGTGAGTGTTGGTACTATGAATGTAATGAAAATTTTGTAGGAAAATATTGGTTTTTTTTCTTTTAAGATGCTGGCATTATGAGATGGTTTATTTAAATGGATATGAAACGTTCTGCTCTCTTTGAAACTCCTGATTTCGGTTGGTGTTGTGATGATACTTTGTTCTGTCTTAAGTGACTTTTAGACTTCTAGCTTTTATTGATATTTAACATTTGCTTTCTGTTTGGTGCCAGTAGTGCAACAAATTGGTATAAAACTATGTTCCTGCCTCATTTGAACTGTATCAAACTACTTAACTTTGCAGACTGATTGGGAAGGTGGCTACTTTCCGCTTACACTTTACTTCAGTGAAGACTATCCAAGCAAACCGCCAAAATGCAAGTTTCCACAGGGCTTCTTCCACCCTAACGTCTATCCTTCTGGGACTGTTTGTCTGTCTATCCTTAACGAGGACAATGTAAGTCTTATGTTAGATTGTGCCTATTTTTAGACTAGTTTCACTGAACATGCTATCTTTTCCCTAGGGGTGGAGACCAGCTATTACTGTGAAGCAAATATTAGTGGGGATTCAAGATTTGCTGGATCAGCCAAATCCTGCTGATCCTGCACAAACTGATGGTTACCAACTCTATATCCAGGTCCTTTCTCGTCCACCTAAAGTGTCAAGTTTCAATATCTGTTTAGTTTCAGTGTTGTTTTGAAGAAAAACTATTTTTCCTTAAACACAACTTTGACGTTGCAGGATCCTGCTGAGTACAAGAGGAGGGTGCGACAGCAAGCCAAGCAATATCCACCTAATCTATAATATGTGCTTGCTTCATCGGATGAGTAACTCATTTGTTGCTCACTCACATTGTTTGTGTCTAACTCTCGTTGCCAGAGTAGAACAACTTAAGTACCTGTTGTTCTAGTTAAGTGTTAAATAGACTATATTTGTTGGTTGTTCAAGTTTGAAGGATGTTTTAATTATATGTCATGTTTTTATTATCCCGACAATTTGAAAACTCTGGGTGATATATATATTTATGCTTGATGTTTTATAAAATTAAGGGTTGGTTTTCTACTTGAGCTTACCGAGTAGAACTAACAGGTAATAAACGAAATAGTGTTTGGTGGCTCAAATGTGATAATACTGTTCGATCATTGTCTCATTAGTTACTCCGTTTGCTTTGTTGTGAATCATGTAAGCTCATATTTTTTCCCCTTTTCTTTGCTTCAATTTTATGACATTGGAAGCTGCAAACGACAGTAGAAATCAACAGTGAAATGACTATAACAAAGTTGATGCATGAAAACACTAGGAACAGCAAGTAATGATATGATCATGGAAAGTGAGGGTGATGCTTGACTCAATTGGAAAAAACCAGTTTCTTGTTTTACAATGCTGTATATATATATAGATATATATAGATATATAGAGAGAGAGAGAGAGAGAGACACACACACACACACACACACACGCAATGCCCTATATTCGATGCTGGTAAAAGGGCTGTTTGCGGTAGGTAGAGGGTGAGAAACTTTCGTAAGTAGGGTCTATAGCTACATGTTTTTATTGCAATGCAAGGTCTGAGACACTTCCCCTGGGGAGGCAAGGGCCATATATTGGCTCTGTTTAGTCACTGGGGTGAACGGGGAAAGGGAAATCATCCTAGTAGTTTCTCATACAAAATCGGCCCAGTGGTTGCCCTGATTCAGGTAATTCACAATTGCTATCAAGTAAATGGTAGCTTGGAGCCTGTTTTCAACAAATAAGAAACTAATGGTGTATGTAGAGAGAGAATGGATTTCTTGCCCTTTATTACCTCTTTTTGATGCCACACACCTTGCAGTTATAGGCATTTCTATTCCATGGCTGCTCCTCCCCTTTCTAGGGTACAGGCTTTCTGGTATTAGCATTTGAATTAGATCACTAGTCAATCAATTGTTCAAAAATGAAAATGTTGAGATGCAAATGTTAACGAAAATCCTTTCATAAAATTTCTAGTTCACTACTGAGTTCTTTTTTACAATCTGATAATCCTATCTTGGAATTTTGGGTTGACTAAGGTTTCAACTATGTTGGACATCTATGATCGCCCTATCCAGCAATTTCAATTTTATCAAGTCTGTTTGTACAATCTGATATCCTCTATTAGAGCCGAAAGGTCATTGGAAGATGACCCACCTACTTCAACAGCCTTCTTTGCCATTTTGCTGAGACGCTTTGCTTTCGTTCTCATCTCAACCGCTAGATCTTCATTACCCATGACTGCAGAGACAGCATTCTTGATATTGTTTCTATTTATCAAAGGTGAGTTCTGTGTTGCCCATATTTTCCAAGTTTCATTGCCTACCGGCACTCCTATATTCAGCACTTGAGTTAGTAGCTTTTCATTGTAGAATTGCTCGGCAAAAATTGGCCAAGTGACCATTGGTATACCAGCACTCACTCCTTCTAGTATAGAGTTCCAGCCACAGTGGGTCAAGAACCCTCCAATGGCTGGATGCTCAAGTAACAAAACTTGTGGCGCCCATCCCCTTATGATCAATCCTTGATCAGTTTTGGTGATTTTGTCCTCAAAATCGTCTGGTAGCCAAGATTCTTGATGCTGGTCATCCTCATCATCGTCAGTGTCTAGAACTTTTCCTACAACCCAAATAAATTGGTGGCCTGATGCTTCAAGTGCACTGGCAATCTCAGTTACTTGAGCTTTGCTGAATCTTGTTAGGCTTCCGAAACACATGTAGAGAACCGAGTTGGGTTTCCTGGAATCAAGCCAACTCAGGCAACTGTGTTTGGATACGCTGGTCTTGTCCCCTCTATCAGCTTTATCCTCTGTGTTTCCATTGAAAAGGGATACTGGGCCTAAACTCCATGTCCTAATTCCTGTATGTTTTCTATGGTGATCTGCATAAGCTGGTTCTAACTCGTAAAAGCTGTTCATCAACACACCAAAACTCGTCCTCTCAGCTTCCTTGAGTACTTCAAACATAGCAGAGAATGCAGTTTTGGTTTTAACAATATCTGGCAGTTGTGATCTTGTGAGTTTTATTTGGTCTGGCAGGCCTGGAATGATAAATGTTTCTGTCTCGGATTCTGTATTATCATGGGGCTTGTAAACTTCGATGTTATGTGAGACACAAAGATTGAAATATCCACTGCCACTAAACGCAAGCCTTGGTATTCCGAGTTCTCTGGCTACTTTGACGGTCCATGGGAATAGATAATCAGATATAATGCAATTGGGATGTTGTTCACGGAAGAGGTTTTCAATCCGTGGCTGGAGCAGATCTATGGCATGAAAAAGCTTCATGCTCATTTCCGGGGTTGGAGTGGAGGACAAATTCTCGCAGCCTTCAGGGAGGCCAGCTTCTGCATAAGGAAAATGAAGAATCTCGATAGCAATATTCCGACCAGATCTAATATCTCGTTCAACAACATCTTTGAAACGAAGAGCATTGAAAGCTGTAACTATTATAGTGACTCTTACACCATTCGCAGCAAACAGCCTTGCAATATCCACCATTGGCATCATGTGGCCTGGTGCCATGTATGGAAGGAACATTACATGAAGTTGATTTCTTGAAACCATGGTGGAACTCAAATCAGATGGAGAATTCTATCTCAATAAAAGGTATGCTGATATAGAAATCCCACCTGGTTTCATCTACTTTCAAAGGATTGCTGTTGTAGCTTATGTAGTCTGATTGTTGTTGTAACTTATATAGTCAGACGTAGAGAGGTTTAGTTAAGCTTTTTGAGGCTGAGATAAATTTTTAACCATTGGCTAAAATATTTCAGGAGATAGACTGCCTATTTCTAAGGAAATGGGAAAAACAAAAGGACCCAATTCACCATCCTTGAATTAGATATGAGAGGATGAGAAATGCGTGCTGTTGATATTTTTTAGTCAATCAACCACCACACATTCCCGAAATGAGGGACTGATTGGTAGAACAACTAATAGTCGTAAGAATAGATGTGACTCTTAGATGTGTCATTCTATTAATTGAATTAATAGAATTCAATCTTATTTTGAATACATTGATAACTTATCACCAAATATAAACAAAAAGATTTATTATTTTTAAAAATGTTATATTATTTAAACATATAGTAGCTAATACATCATTTATGGCCATGTCTGGCAGCCCACATTGCATTGGAAAAAACTTCGCATATTGCATTGTATTAAATACTGCAAATATACAAGATTATTGTGTAATACGTTTGGGGCCTCTCTATCTGATGCAAAGAGGAAAGTGAGTTTATCTTGTGTTGGTATTTTAGTTCTCTTTTCAGACTTAACATCACCTATTATCTATCTTGTATGAAATTTTTTGACCAAGGCAACTTGGCTTATAGTTCCAACATTAATTGGATATAGTGCAATACAGTACACCTCACCAACCATGTGCTAGTCAATTGTGATATATAAGACGGGGGATAGTATTAGTGAATGAAAATAGCACTACTGTTTTTTACGTGCAGGAGGCATCAGTTGAATATGAAAAGCTGCCGAAGCTCATGAAGCAAAGCGTTGAGGTTTGAGTGGGATGAGCCGCCTTCTTTTACAGCAGCTTTGGCAATCGCAGAGAGCTCTTTCACTTTCTTCCTCCTCTTCTCCGCCTCTTCACCACCACCCAACAACTCATTCACTGCCTTCACAATCTTCTCCTTCTCAACGTGCTTACTACTCTCCTTCAAGAACGAAGTCCAAGACTCACACCCAACTTTGACGCCGATTCCAAGCACCTGAGTTAACTCCTTATTGTAAAACCGCTCAGCTCCAAGTGGCCAAGTGGCTATTGGAACTCCTGCAACTATAGTCCCAAAACCGAGTTCCGTCCACAGTGAGTCACAAACCCACCAACGGCTGGATGCTCTAAGATGGCCCTCTGTGGTGCCCAGTCCTTTATGATCAAACCCTACTTGCTCCTTGCCATCTTCTCCTCAAATTCTCTCGGTAGTATTTCGGTTTTGTTTTCTTTGTCTTTGTTTCGCACTACACAAATGAAAGGATGATTCATTGAGTCCAGCGCCTTCGCTATCCTTGAAAGCTGAGTTGAGCTGAAAGTCCACAACGTTCCAAAACTTAAATAAACAACTGAGTTAGGATTCTGAGAATTAAGCCAACTTAGAATGCCGTGCTTGTCATCATTTCCAGTTTCTTTTCTGAAAATAAACAAAGCCCAAGTTTCTTTTCTGTTCATACAACTCTAAATTGATCAAAAATAGTGGACATAACTTAAAATAAACAACTAAAAAGAAGTAAAAATAGAGAGAAATTTTATTTTTGGTTATGTTGAATCCAATTTATCCATTCATACTTGTTTTCCATAATCTGCAATTTTCAATAGGGATATGAAGACCCTTGTTCAATGCAACATTTCCATCTTATGAACAATCCATCACACCACAATTGCATCATGAATGCAACAACAGTAGGGGTACGAAGTATGAACCACAAATACAAAACCCATTATATCCATTATACTATCACCCTCATATACAAAACCTACTATATGTTCAAACACAGTTCTAATTTACCACAAGTGTTCAAAGATTACAAAAATCCCAAAATTTTTTCAAACCCTAATCCAAAAATCATCCACGACCAACAAACATTGAAGTTAATAGATCAACCATACAATCATGCATGCATGTTCTAATAACAATTATGACATATGAAGCACAAATATTACCCATAAAAAACCTCACCTTGCCTTCTTTCACCGCCAACAGCGCCTTCTCCCATTAAGTCTATCCTTCTTCAGATAACTTTCTAGGGGTTAGAAGTAGTAAACTTGGTTGACCACCATTATCAAATGTTGATGTAGTGGACATCATAAGTTTTTTTGGCGCAAAGTTGTGGTCCTCCTTACCAGATGACGGGACCACAAGTGAAGAGCATAGAAGGGCATGAAAATTTTGAGGAAGAAATGAGTTTTGTTTTTTTAAACTGGACCACCTTTCAAATGTCACACGTGGTGACATCTAAGTGGTGCTCATTTTATTTTATTAATAAACAAATTAGGTTGTGCTATTCAACTGGAATCCATCGCTCATTTCAATCTCTAATTACCTTTTTACCCTCACATTATTCTAACTAGTTGTTCAACATTTTCAACTTATTTGCTGGGTATAAGATGACTTTCTTTTGCCTAATTTTGCTTCAATTAGGAGGTAAGACATTTATTTATTTATCTATTTTTTACTTTTTTAGTTCTATTATTAACTAAGACTTTGTTTGATACTTCTCTAAGTAGATCTTTTGAAAAAAAAATTATTGATTATTTGATTGTCAATTAAAAAAATTCTTTTAAATTATAAACTATTTGGTTAAATTATTTTCAAAGCACTTTTAGATTGTCAATTTATCAAAAAGGATAGGAGTGAAAATAGTAGTGTATTCATTCTAATAATATAATGATTTCAACCTCAACCATAAAAAATTAATCAACAAACTAATTACAGTATATATATATCAATAACTTAATAACAAAACCAATTATAATACATATATATATGTCAACAAACCAATGACAAAACTAATTAAAACCAATTGTAATATGTATATATATATCAGTAAACCACAATAATAAAACCTATTAAAACCAATTGCAATATATATATATATATATAAAAGAATCACAATAATAAAACTAATTGTAGTATATATATATATTAATAAACCAATAACAAAACCAATTGCATTATATATATAACAAATATGTATATATATCAATAAACCAATAACAAAATCAATTGCATATATATATATATATATAACAAATATAATATATAATATTTATAACAATAAAAGTAAAAAAAAAAAAAAGTAATAAAAAAACATAAAATATAGAAAACTTAATGGTTAAAGAGGAGTTCTCAAAAGTTTTTATGAAATAAAAAGTTAATGAAAGTGGAGACTATGTATTTATATTTATAAGGAAAGTGTAATAGAGTTATAAGGTTATAAATATATTAACAAAATAAAATAGAGGCATAGTAGATATTTTAATCTTTTAAAAAAAAGCTCAAAAATATCTACTTTGAGAAACTTAAATTTTGAGCTTCTCCAAATAGACCATTTTTGTAATGCCCTTCACCCGATTCTCATTCGGATGGAAACCCGAGTTGGAGGATGCTACCTTAATCGGTGTATTTGTTATTAATTTACATTCATGCACTACAAAATTTTTTTTTTTTTTTTTAGAAAATCCGACAAAATTTCTTCTGTTTTTCTCAAAAACCCAAAGTTTTAAAAACCTGTAGATTTCAAAGAAACACTTCTAAAATACATTCATTTTCTCAACTTCCACTTCGGACTCTCCGTCCGACTCTAAAATCACTTCGCCACACAAACATTTATAACCATAAAATTTAATAAAAATCATATTCATCAAAATTAAAAACAAATCAAATGATAAATAAGAATTTTCTTTACAAAATTATTTTACAAACCAAAAACCTTTTTCTACCATTGATATACATTCTCATGTATAAAATCTTGTAGATTCATAGACATGTATAAGCATTTCCATATACTTAAACACCACTAAGCAATACTAAAAGTAAAACTATCAAGGATGGAGGGATGTGACTTGCAGAAAGCGCGACAGCTGTCTTCTCGTCTATCCTTATCTATAGTGTCCAAATTCAACGTATGCGTGAAAAATCCAACGCGCTAAGTATTTCTACTTAGTGGGTGTACACTAAATTTAAATTCTGTCAATTTCAAAGAAATAAAATTTTAAAGCAGGATTTCACAGTTATTAAATATTCATAATAAATCATAAAGGGATCAATTTACTAGTAAATTCATCTATATGAAATGCCTAAAAGTCACTTTCCAAATATGACCCTACAAAACCAGATTTCATAATTTTCACATTTTCGTCAGGAAATGAAATAAAAATCAAATCTCATTTCGTAGAAAATTATTGTGTTGTCAAATAAAATTCCCCAAATCTCAAATTTTTATTATTTCATCAAAATTATGTTATCGTAACACATAATTTCATAATTTTCAAGCTTTTATCAACATTCTTAAATAACTTCATTTATTAATAATTGCATGTATAAAACACATGAAATTGTTTTCAAACATATTAAGAATCAAACTTCCAAAATGCTCAAGCTTTTATTAAAATTCACAATTACGTCAATTTATCAAGAATTGCACATATAAAACAAACATTTTAAATTCCTCATTTCACAAAAATATTACAGTTTAACACAACATTTTTATGTTTTTCTCAAAATACT
Organism: Litchi chinensis; assembly: GCA_019925255.1. Classification (NCBI taxonomy): domain Eukaryota; kingdom Viridiplantae; phylum Streptophyta; class Magnoliopsida; order Sapindales; family Sapindaceae; genus Litchi; species Litchi chinensis. Next base: position 10,458,080 of record CM034468.1, read on the forward strand.
AAAATAATACCTAAGAAATTTACTTTATTAATAAAAACACATATAGATATATAAAAGACGTTCTCAAACATATCAATAAGATTTCTTTCAATTTCTACAACAAATCTCAACGAAAGCACATACTAACAATTACGTATATAAAATTCATAACAATCATTTTTCAACATAGTTACATGATTTTCATGTAATATATATATATATATATATTTCTCAGATACAAGGGTAAATCATTATTTTACAATTTTCGAACTTTTATAGATAAATTTATAAAGAATTCAAATTTTCATTCACTACACGCATAAACATATTTATTTTCATTTTCAAGTATGTCAGCACGATTTTTCTTTAATAATATTCAACGTCCTTTGTAAACACTGACACGATACCATGGACTGGAAATTGAGTTTCACGTTTTCCCCGGCATCGGACACTCGATGACTACCCACCGGAGCACGTTTCATATAATACACAAATTCTGAGACAGGACACTCGGTGCCTCGCAAGATCCATGAATTTCGTATCAACATATATAAGCAAATCGGTGCATTACTGCTAATATCACCCTATTGGCATACCAACCATCAATCCCCACCTACCAATGTTCAGGTTTATTCGAGCCCTTATAATTTCATTTATAATAAAAAATTTCATATTTTCACAACTTTCCTTTCTTAACAAAAATTCTCATTCGGAAAAACTCTAAACACTTTTTCAATAAAAAAAAATATTTTTTTTTCTTATTTTTTCGAAGCATTATTATAAACATCACAACACATCATTTTTCTTTTAAAGTTACTTATCAAATCTCATCAAAATCGTTATGCCCTTCTTCCGATATACATTCGGTCAAGGCACTAACGTGTTCGTTTTTCTCCATTTCTTTTTCGTTTTCATTCGAAAGTTATTAAAAATTACAATCCAATACCATTTGATAATAAATAGTCAAAATAATTTCACAACTTCTTTTAATTCCACATTCGGTCAATACTTTTTCTTTCACAAAATTTTCCAAATTTTTCATTATTCAATACCACAAAATTCATCATAATATCATTTGCACATAAAATATCACAGGATCATTCATGCTAAAATTCACACATAGTCTCAAAATCAATTTAATTAAAAATTGAACAAAAACACATATTTTTTCCCAAACTTTTTAAAATTTAAATATCAAGTACAATAAAAATCATTCATAACATAATTCGCATATTTTCATAGTATCTATTTAATTAAAACATAATAACTCATATATTAAATTAAACCAAAACCTCTATTAATAAAAAATAAGTTTTTAGGATAAGTGTAAACCAACCTTTTGGACGTTTTCTATAGTTTATCCACTTACATAACTCCTTTGATTTTCTTATCATCCTAGATCCACCCTAAATCACACAAAATTTAATTTATAATTCATAGAAAAATAAACTAATTTTCTAGAATTCAAATCCTAATAAAAATAAACTTACATACCTAAATAAATCGTATACCCAGATATTTTCTTCTCGGCTGCTGCTTCTCTCTATTTTTTTTTTTTTTTCTTCTCTTGCAGCTTGCCGATCTCTCTGATTTCTATTGTTTCTGAAGGCACACACGTACATATATAAACCCACTGCCACCGCCTCATGCATTTACTTCTTCTTTTATTTTATTTTATTTTTATTTTATTATTATTTTTCTTTCCTCTCACGCGGCAACCACTATCTTTATTTCTCTTTTTTTTTTTTTTCAAATGGGTCCCACCATTTATAATTATCTATATTGTTTATTTTTCCAACGGGCCCACCATCATTTATTATTATTATTATTTTATTTTAAAAAAATCAACACACCCGTTGATTTTATTTTATTTTTTATTTATTTGTTTTTTTAACACAAGTAAATTTTCACTTTAACCCTTATGACATTTTTCCTTGTAACCCAATTTCCTTAATTTCTTTTAAAAATATCCTCCAATAGGATATTTATCCACAAACTTCTGTACTTCTAAAACTGAAATCAGACCAAATTAATAACAATAAATTGAATTTCAATTAATCTCTTAGATTGGGGCGCTATTTGTACATATCATTTACAATTAAATATAATCATATCATTTTTAACATCTCATTCCTGATTTTTTTTTTTTTCAATTCAATCACTTAAAAGTCACAATTTAAATCTCAAAATTTACCACACAATCTTTTTAATTCATACTCAATTTACAATTCCCTGATGCCACATGTTTATAATTTTTTTCTCTTTTGATTTGACTTTTTCGGGATACCCGGATTCAGCTTTTCTGAAACTTTTTCGAAATCCTTTCAAAATTCACCAGAGTCTATATTTGGACTGCATACATACTCCTAGTAACATCGTTGACTCTTAAAAGTCATTTCATGCCCCTTTTTGGCTCTCCATAAATTCATTAAATTGTCTCAAGCGATTTCTGAATTGATTTCATTTCAATACGAATCTCATTCGAAAACGTCATTTGAGTTTCTAAAATACTTCATGATCATTTTAACACCCATTTTGACACTTCTCTAAATTTTCAAATTTTTCGAAAATCTTTCCGAATATCCGATCGGATTCTAAAACCACTTTATTTTACCTCAAATGAACTCATTTTTTTATCCATTTCAGTTACCTTAAACTCCATTACTTATTCCGGAGCTTTTCGACTTCGAGGTCCACTTTCTGAAAATTCACTATTCACACGGATACTATTCCGTTCAAAAACACTATTTATCCCGAAAACACTATTCATATTGATATATTTTCATTTCTCTTAAATAAAGAAAATTCGGGATGTTATAATTTTCAACTTTTTTAATTCCTCAAAAGTTTACTATGATGTCAATCAAACGATGCAAAAATAATCTAGTAGATCTTTTGACATTAAAAAATTACTTTTGGTCAGTAGATAAGCTATACCATGTAAGCCCTCACCCAGATTTATTATTTTATGGTATTAGAAATCTTCGAATTGAGTTATAGTCGAATCGTATAACTCCAATAGTGTTATCTGAAGTTTATTATATTTTCGTATCGCAAGTCGGATGTCGTTTGGTTGACCCCGGTACGATTACAAAGTAATTAAGAATGAATTATAAATTTTTGGATAATAATGAGATTATTGAAAGTTTGAGGTAATTAAATGAAATTTTCTTTATGAACTAATTTGTAATTGAGCATTTATATATATAAAAGTTGATTTTTTTGTCTCATTTGGAGACATTTGATCGTGAAACTAGAAAAGAAAGAGAGAAAAGAGCGAAGAGAGAGAGGAAGATCCGATCCAATTTTCATCGAGGTTTCTTCACGAAAGTTGTTCATTGTCATCTCCTCTAGCTAACCAACAAATTTGAAGCGAAAAGATCCCCTATTTGGTGAGTTATTTCAATTTAAAGTTTGATAGTTTATGTGAAAATCCATCATCTCTCTTGTTTTTTTTTCAAATTTGAGCTTAGGGATGATAAGAGAGAGTTGTGATGATGATTTTGGTGTGATTTATGAGTGATTTGGTGAAAGAAAAATGGGTGAGAGAGAGAGAGAAAGTAATGGCCAAAATGAGTTCTTGGGAGATCCGATTTCGTTTTCGATTCTAAGACATTAGATAAGTATTTTAGATGTTAGAAAATAATCTTATGAAGTTAGATTTCGAAAACGAAAAGTTTAAAATCAAATTCGGAGCCAAACGGACGAGTTAAAGGGTGTTTTCCGAAATCCTTCCAAATGCAACCATTTATTTAATCATGGTTGGATATTAGAACACTAAAAAATTTATTGTTGAAGTTGTCGGACGTTCGAAGCGAAAAGTGATTTTTATTAGTAAGTGAAATCGAACGAATTTCGTTCCGAGTTTCCGACGATGAAATTGAGTATATTGAGGTATTTTTAGGAAAGAATAAGTAGGATTTATATAGAGAAAACGGATTCGAAAACCCCGATTGAATAGAAATTGAAATCCGAAAGTTTGAACGTTAAAGGGTATTAATAGAGATAAATAAGATTTTTATTAATTTTGAATGTTATTTGAATAAGTTAAGTGACCCTAAATGGATATTTGATGTTTTAGGGTAAAAGCGGAGAGTTCCGGAGGCTTACGAAGGAGGATCGAATTATATCCGAGGACCTGTTGTGAATGGAAATACAAGTTTTTAAAGTTTCTAGTTCCTTAAAGTTTATTTAAAGTTAAAAGAATTTATTATAAATAGTTATCCGTTTATTAATTGAATTTATATTATAATTCTAGCATAAAAATTTTAGTTTATTATTTATGTATATGAGAATATGCTAGAATTAAAGATTTTAGGGTTATTGCCTTGAGAATTAGAATATTTTAGTGTATTAAGAAAAAGAAATTTTAATAGCCTATGGTTTACCCTAGCCCCAATTTAGTACCCGGCCGAATGCTTTATGCGTGATACGGTAAATGAGAGGAAGTCAGTCAGTGAGATTTGAGTCTAGTCGACTCTTGTGTGAGCGAGGCATGAGTGATCCGTATACACGTATAGAGTAGTGTAGTCGGTCCGTAGCGTGGGCCCGCTTTCGGCGACTATACATGGTAGATTCCCACTCCTAGTGGTTAGCTAGATTTTATATGCTACCACGCCAGGAGTAGATATTTCCTGGGTTACCATTTAGGCGAGCATTAGAAAAAATTTTAAGAAAAGATTTCAGAAAGTATTTTAGAAAAGAACTTTAGAAAGCGTTTTAGTTTTTAAAAATTATTTTTGGGAGAATATGTTATACAGAAATGAGTTTTAGTGTATATAACTTATACCACTCACTGAGTTATACTCATGTTTTTCTTAAAAATTCTTCTACAGGCGCAGGAGCTAGTCGTCCAACTAATAAGGTTCAGTCAGACGTGCAGACGGACAGATAGGACGACACCTACTACATGTATATATTTTGTTATTTTGATCATATACGTGTTTGTGTATATAGTTATAAATATTTTAAAAAAATAGTGAATGCATTAATTAAAAATGTTTTATTAAAGTTTTCTGAAATTTAGTTTTCAGATTTTATTCATCTATTTGCGGTTGTGTTGTGAGAAATGAGTCGGAGGCTCTGAAAGTTGAGAAATGAATGTCTTAGAAGTGTTTTTATAAACTGTATTTGAAAATTTCAGGGTGTCATAGTTTAGAAAACAAACGGCATACTGCCGAAATTTTTATTAAAAAACGAAAATTTTTTATCACTGTCACTTTGCAAAAGAAGTTAAAAGATCTAGCTAAATGATTTTTCGGTGCCCTGACGGGGTTCCTTCGGGCTGAGTATAGGGTTCGTGAGATTTTTTTTGGGGTGCTACGAGATCTTTCTCGGGTCCAGAGGAGGGATTCGGGAAGGGTCCCGTCATACCAAATGTACACTAACTTTGTTTATGTGTAAAAATCTTTTAGTTTGGTCAAATTTATTATAAGAAGCAAATTGTGAGAGTACTTATATGGTGCACACTAGTTACTCAATGAAATGATTGATTGAAAATTTATGACTTGAAACTTGGTGAATTTAAAGTATAAAATTTTAATTACTTGTTTGATGGGTTCATAACATTATTGGTTTGGTGTTTGATTTTAAAGACACATGTATTAGTTCTAACTTTTTGTTCGGTTCATAAAATTTTAATGCAAGACAACTAACTTTTTGTTGAGTGAATTTGATTAGTTATTGTGAATTTAAGGATGCATTTTCTACTTGATAAAATGCTTGTTTGAGGTAATTGTTCTCTCTATTTTAGTATCCTTTGTATTTGGTTGTGAATTTTGTTTACAATACGAAATCTATTTGGAAAATTTATAAATTTTGCTAGTAAACAAGCTTTCGTTTGTATTTTGCATAAGAGATTTGTTTTACTAAATTTATTATATTTTTCTTTTCAATATATTCATATTTTGTTTTTTCTATACATATGACAAAACAAATAACTTTTTGTTGAGTGAATTTGATTAGTTCTAGTGAATTTGATTAGTTCTTGTGAATTTAAGGACACATGTATTAGTTCTAAGCATTATGTTGATTGTGATTTTTTTATGAATTTTTTTTTTTTTTAATCTAGTGCACATGTTCACCAAGTGTTTGTTAAAATTTTTATTGAGATAAAATTATTCCATTTCATAATTGTGTTATTTTCTTAGATTTGGTAATTTAATCTTTGTTTTTAGACTTCAAATGAAGATATATTGATATAACATAAATTATTATGTTTTATATATTTTTTTATTGTATAGTGCTTATTTATTAGCACATCTAATTAGCATGTTGGATTATATAGATTTAGATGACATTTATGATTATTTGACAATATTTCATAATTATGATAATGATTTATAATTATTCTCAATACAGGTGATAGATGCGCAATTCTAAGGGCAATGAAAAAGTGCATAACGAATGAGTTTAATTGATTGATTAATTTTTTTGGTTTAGAAATATATGTTAATTTTGTATTGTATTGTCACTTGTTTTTGAGAAATAATTGTACATACTAGCTCATTTAGAAATTATGAAATGATTTTATTGTTAGATATATATAATTATATTAATGAAAAATATTCATTGTTATTGGATGAGTCTATATATTAAAATAATTGTTATCAGTAAAGAGCCAAATAAGATATTTTAGTAACTACCAAATAAGATATATAACTGATCTATGGTAGTGTGCATGCAATGTTGCCTTAAGATCAATAGCAACGTGCATTTGACGTTGCCGTAATTGACCTATGGCAACGTGCAAGCAATGTTACCTTAAGCATTAATAGCAATTACGCATTATTTTGCCTTCCACATCAATGGCAACATGCAGCCAATGTTGTCATAGACATTTATGACAACATTAATTGCACGTTGCTCTATAACCTACCGCAACATGCAGTGTATGTTGCCATAAGATTTAAGACAACGCGCATCGCACGTTGTCAAACCCTTCACTATGGCAACATGCTTATTAGCAACTTGTTCCCGCACGTTGCAAAAGACTACGACAACGTATTTTGCACATTATCATAGGCCAAATTTCTTGCAGTGAATTCATATTTGTACTAAGAATTGTAAAATATTATTCAATTCAATATAATACAAAACAATACAAATATAATTAATGCAGTATAATAAATTACAACACATTGCACCCGACCAAGCAACATATGCTAAGAATGGTTGCGCAACATTGACAAATATAATTTTTTTTTCTTACACAAGGCATTAGCTTGATAAGCAAAGTTGTCAAAGCTCATGAAGCAAAGCGTTGAGATTTGCATGGGATGAGCCGCCTTCTTTTCTAGCAGCCTTGGCAATCGCAGAGAGCTCTTTCACTTTCTTTTTTCTCTTCTCCACCTCTTCATCGCCACCCAACAACTCATTCACTGTCTTCACAATCTTCTCCTTCTCAACAAGCATACTACTCTTCTTTGAAGTAGGAGTCTACCACTCACACCTAACTTTGACCCTAATTCTCAGCACCTGAGTCAACTCCTCATTGTAAAACTGCTCACTCCCAAGTGGCTAGGTAGCTATTGGAACTCCTACAACTATAATCTCCAAGATCTAGTTCCATCCATAGTGACAGAAATCCATCGATGGTTGGATGCTTTAAGATGGCCCTTCGTGATACCCAATCCTTTATGATCAAACCCCTTTTGCTCTTTGCCATCTCCTCCTCGAATTCTTTCAGTAACATTTCGGTTTTGTTTTCTTTGTCTGCTTTTCGAACTACCCAAATAAATGGATGATTCATTAAGTCAAGGGCCTTCACAATAGTTTAAAGTTGAGTTGAGCTAAAAAAAAGACAAGGTCCAAAGCTTATATAAATAATCGACATAGAGTTTTGAGAATCTACCCAAAATAGACAACCATGCTTGTTATTATTTTCAGACTCATCTTTTGCAAGAAAAAGCCATCCAGGTTCAATGGCCTAAGACTTTATTCCTACGACATCTCTATAGTAATCAACATAATCTTTCTCAAACTCGTAGACGTTTGCCAAAACCCTATAGCTCGTTAAAATGTAATAATTTATTTTGTGCATTATATTGGTATGATCATTTTTCGTATTCAACCATTTAGGAATCTTTGATCTTGTCAGTTGCATGTGACCTGGAATCCCAAGGAGTATAAACAACTCCTTGTCGGAGTGAACTGTCTTATGAGGCTCTTGACGAAGAAGATAATCCTTAACACATATAGCCAAGTAACTCATCACATGAGACGCAAGCCTAAGGATCCTAAGATCCAAAGCTAAATCATTTGCCCAAAAGTGCATCATGTCGACAACAAGAAAGTTGGGTTTGTTGTCTCTGATGAATTGTACAATGGGTTAGAAAAGCGTAGAGAGGCCTTTTGTTATCTTGGACAATTCTTTAGAGGAAGTGGTGTGACTGTAGTTTTCAATACATTCAGAGAGACCAACCTCCTTGGATGGAAACTTGAGCTTGTGAACTTTGATGTGGTGGCCACAAGCGATGGCATTGTCCATGGATTTTTGAAAGAGAGTGGCGATGTAGTGAGTGGCGATGATGGTCACGCCAACACCACAAGCTGCAAACATCAACACCATGTCTACGTGTAGGATCAAGTGGCTTGTAGTTGAGAAGGCGGCAAAGTGGGCTCTTAGTGATCGATTCTTGCTTTCCATGGTGGGTTTAGAGAAGTGATGAAACTAGTTTTATCAAGATTTTTTTGCTAATAATATGGTGAAATAGATGGTTCTTTTATATATATATAGAGAGATATGATTAGGAGGATCCAATTCCAAAATGCAGTATATCTTTTACTTTTACTTTGGATTTCTCGTTACATCTCATCTGCATGTGTTGGCAATTTAAATGTATACACATTGGTTTCACGTTTCAGTTTAATTAGTTTTTACATCATTATCCGCGTGCCCTTCATGAATCGTAACTCAAATACCTCCGCCATATTATATTACTTGAAATATTGTGCATCACTAAACCATGTGTTTGATACAAATTGGTAATAAAGTATACACATTTAATTTTATGATAATCTAAACTCAAATTGTTGAAAAAAATATGAAAAAGAAAAATTATCATTTTAAAAATAAGAATTCTCTATCATTTTTTTTTAAAAAAAATATAATCTACTGATATATTAACATCAAAACATAGTATATTGGTAGGATTGTTATATTTTTCTCTTATATACATTATTCAAACTTAAACTCCTAAAAAATAATAATAATAAAAAAAAAACAAGAATTTAACAGAGAATCCTTGTTTCTTTTGAAATCAAGATAGTCACCATTTGTGTTTCTAATCAACACAAATTATTAATTACGAATTAAGTTAAAAAAAAATGATAGTATGAAAAATTCCCCTAGAAAGTAAACTATTTGAGATTAGCCTCCATATTTTTTTTTATTAGATAAATTGTCCTCTATTGATAATTTTTCATCCAAAATATTAACATTTTTCATCCAAAACAGTGAAATAACTAAAATACCCTTTAAATTATTAATTAATAATATTATTAAATTAAAAAGTAACAATTAAAAAAAAAAAAAAAAAAAAAAAAAAAAAAAAAAAAAAAAAAAAAAAAAAAAAAAAAAAAAAAAAAAAAAATAGAAAAAAAAAAAAGAAAAAAGAACAACAAAAAAACAAAAAAAAACAAAAACAAAAATAGAAACCCAGAAATAATTAAAAATCATTGTTGGGTGAACCCAGATTTTCATCAAATTTACTTCATCAAGAACAATGTTGGTTAGGCTTACTTCATTAAAAACCCCTCTTCATCAAGAACCCATAAACAATTAAAAAATATTTTTGAGTGAACCTATATTTTCATTAGCTTCAACCTCAGAATTGAAAAAAATAAATATAAAAATTCAACCTCAAACATTATCAAGAACCACCAAATCTTCTTCAAGTACTAGGAAAAAAAAAATCAACCTCAAAATCATATTCAACCTCAATCTATCATCAACTAATTGTCAAACGCAAAACAATCAAACCTAACCCAGAAAACCTAGAATATCTAACACATTCACCATTTCCATCAACCCTAAATCAAACACTAGCTCCATCCACAAACCACCCTAAACAAGTAACACACCACCACAAACAACCCTAAACAACCACCACACCCACTTAAACACCCAACTGCAATCATCTTCAAACCTAGAATCATCAATCATCAACCCAATCTGTAAAAATTATCAATTGTTTACTTCCTAATTCAAGTATTCCAACCAAATGATTCAACAAAAGCAAACTTCGACTTATTAAAAAGTGCTTGCTGCTAACGACCGTCAACAGCCTAGAAATCACAGCCATTGTTTTCTCTTTCATTACCAAACAGCTCGAATCTAGTAGGTTCACTAGCAACATAACCCAAACCCACCAATTCACATCAATGAGATAAGTAGAAGAAGAAAAAGAATAGAAGAAAAGAGAATGAGGGAAGAATTAAAAAGTGCTTGCTGCTATCGACCATCGATAGCCTAGAAATCACAACCATTGAAGAAGAAGAAGAAGAAGAAGACAGCCTAGAAATCATAGCCATTGAAGAAGAAGAAGAAGAAGAAAAGGCATGGATGGGAAGGGGAAAAGAGAGGAGAGGAGGCTGATGAGTTTGAGGATGATTTAGGGTTCGAAGATGAGTTTGAGGGGAAAAGAGAGGAGAGGAGGCTGATGAGTTTGAGGATGATTTAGGGTTTGAAGGTGATTTAAGAGATTTTTTAATTTTTTAATTTATATTTAATTTTTAATTTTTTAAAATTAATTTTCACCATAAAATTACTCATTCAATTACTATTATACCCTTCAATTTTAACACCAATCAGTTTTTTCAACTAGTATAGGATAGTTTATTTAATAAAAAAAATATTGGGGCTAATATCGACTAATTTACTTTTCAGGAAAGGTTTTCATAGTATCTCTATAAAAAATGCCATGCATGTGACGGAAGGTGTTCGCCAACGACACCACTGTCACGCCTTCACCTTTGTTTTTTCAAATTCTAAAGAAATAATCGATCAAAAATCAAAATCTCGAAGCAATCCACAGAAGGAACAATGGAGTTGTGCTTGACTTAAGAGAGCAATATACAGTTTCAACACCAATATACTAAATTTCTGCATCATCAACATCTCCATCTCCTATAATTAACTACAAGAAATTTATTGTTAAATATGTTATGGCAATTGAATTAGAAGAGTGAAGGTCTTAATCTTGACGATGAATGGTGCACCATTTTTCTTTCATTATCGTTAACTTAACAACTAAACATTAAAATTAAGAATCAGTAACTAAATGGAGCAAAACAGAGAAAAGCCGGAGGTCAGGAGGTATATGGATCCACGGGCGCAATACCTGATGTGCAATTCCATAGATTCAGGTCTGGCGGTTATGGTAGTGGAAGTGGAAGAGTGATGTGATACGGTGATCATGTATTATAACTATGTGTAAAATGAAGCAAAGTGATTACTAGAAAAATAAAGGTGTTCGAGGTATAATCTGAGCCACAAAATCAAAGGAAAATTGAGAGCTTGAATCGCCATTAATAGAGAGATTTTAAGCTTTTCATTGAATTAATTAGATTGTACTTCTGTTGACTACTTGACTATCAATATAACCTTCTAGAAGCCAACACGCACTTTTCACATGCTAAACTAATTTTCATGGAATTCAGGAATTAGACCTTTTGCTTTTGGTGTTGCTTTCGACTATTTAAAATCTAATAATTTAATAATTTTGATAACTTTTAGTCAGTGATGACAAATATCATTATATACGCTGTGTTGAGCATAAATTTAGCATGGAAGATTATCATAATTCTATGTAAGGACATTACGTAACCTAAAAATTAGGATTTATTTATTTCCCATGCCCTAATTACTTTTTTAATGTTTCTTATAGCACTAAAATTTGTATGAGTTTTGAAATAAGAAACAAATTATGAAATTTAGCACCTCCATAGTTGGATATTATAGCCTTATGTGAGCCGAAAAAGTCTATGGCACTTTAAGCATAAAATCAAATATTTAAAAGAATAATGCATAATTATTGTTTTTTTATCACGGTGTTTTAACATAATTAATCTTTAAAAAAAAAAAAAAAAAAGAATTAACCTCTTCTAGTAGATGACTGGTCTCCTTGACCTAACAAACGAAAATTTAACCAATTTTCCTTCGACGAACGAAAGAAGAAAGAAAATTATTTATTTTGAAGTAATAAAACGATATAAAAATTCTGATTGGGCGGTACATACAGAATTCATGGGGTGCCAAAAGCACCACTCCAATATTTAACCGTTCTGTATTCTATGTTCAATCTTTAATCAATGGGCTGGATACTACATGGGCCCCGGGTAGACAGTCACACAAGGAAACAGTATTCACAAGTTGACCTTCAATTTTGTTGACCAAAAGCTTGCACGTCCAAAATTAGGGTTTATTAAAAACTAACCCATTTAGAATTTTAAAGTTGAAAACTAACTCAAATTTGAAAACTTTGCAAAAGTAACTCATTTTCACTTGAATGTACAATTTAGCCCTTAATGAGATTTATTTTCCATTTTATATGTTTAGTTTGATTGTTAAGTTTCAAAAGTTTTCTTTATAATTAATTTGTTAATAATTTTTTTTATTAAATAGTAATCATATAGAACAATAACTATGATTTTATAATTAATTATGATGGTTACATGCATTTTAGGTTGAATGCATGTGAGTTTTCATGATTTAGTCATTTACTTCGATTTTTAAACTCCAACAAGAATCTAAACTCAATTTGGAATTCGTAACATGTTGTTTAGGATTACATAGAAAGTTAGAAAATCACAATTTAATTAGTTTAGAATTCTAAACTCTGTTATGAAATCATAAGTTAATTATGTGGTTAGACTGTTTTAAAAAAAAAGCTATGCAGTTAGACAACTATAATTTTTTTTATATTTGACATTTGACATTGATTAATTTTAATGCATTTAACTAGTTTTTAAATTATATCTATTTTTATCATTTGGATATATAAGCACCAAATTTATTCATTTTTCATTTTTTTATACATGCAATCAACCATAAAACTCATTTAATCCATGCAATCAATCTTTCAAATACGTATATAGATAAATTTGGTGAATATATATCATAATGAAAAATGAATATCATTTAAAGACTAGTTAAATGCATTAAAAAATTAATCAATGTCAAATGTCAAACATAAGAGATATATATATATAATTGTCTAACTACATGACCGAGTTATAATTCCATACGAGAGTTTACAATTCCAAACTAAGTTGTAATTTCTTATTGTATCTAGAATCCTAAACAAGGTTACAAATTCCAAACCAAGTTTAGAATTCCTAACATAATTGAGAAATTCAATGGAGTTTGGAAATCAAAATAAATAATGAAATCTTGAAACTCACATGAATCCAATATTCTAAAAATTATTTAACCAACATAATTAATTACAAACCTATACTAAATTGTTCTATATGACTATCATTTAACAAAATAAAAAACAAATAAAACAAGATATTATCAACACATTAATTGTAATGTAATAAACATTTTAAACTTAAAAACGAAACAAAACATATAAAATGGCCAATGAGGCATGTTAAGGGCAATATTGTCTATTCAAATGAAAAATGAGTTACGTTTGCAAGGATTTCAAATTCAAGTTAGTTTTCAACTTTAAGATTCCAAATGGGTTAAGTCTTTAACGAAACCCCTAAAATTGTTCGATTATATACTTCCAAAAGATCAAGAAAAAATTTAAGCAATAAAATTGTCAAAATCTATCAGGATCAAACACTAGTTGCATAGATGTCTCTAAATTGGAGACAACTACTTCCACAATAAAGGAAGACAACTACACAAGCCTTAACATGTGCTTGGTGATAATTGAGTGTCCAATACTTTAGTGAATAATAGAGGCATTCAATCATCTTCACTAAAAGATGACATGCAGGAGGGATTTTTTCTTAAGAAGGGAGAAGTTTATAATTAGACCCCAAGGTATATGGACTTTTAAGCACTCTTTTGCAGAGATCAGATCTCAACTTTACATTTACATGAACACAAAAGCTGCAAGTAATGAAAAAATAGTCACTGCGTTGATGCATTTACCTGATCAGTAAAATATGGTATCATATGGCATGAAAATACATTTGCTTGTTGTTATTAAAGATTTTCTGGCAAGTAAGATGGTTATTTCTACAACTACTTCAAGTAGGCATCGCCTGGCTTGGAGGCTATCTATTATGTTTTATTATGCTTCAGTAACTCAATAGAAGCTCTCATAGTTATCTCAAAAACAAAATCTTGTTTGATCTCCGCACCTGCTAAAACAAACAAGACATTAAAAACAAATTTCCATTCATTATTTTTTCTTCTTAATTTGTCATGCCCGGCAGGTTTTTATACAATATTGGTGTGTGGGACTCCCTTAATTAGTAATTCGTCATGCCATAGTTATTCTAGGTTTGACTATTGAGATCTTCAAATTTGCAAGCAAAATCTTAAAAATATGATGTGCTGTCTTCTCCATTGGGTACCTTCAATCATATATATTAATTTCATCACTGAACAGGCAGGCATCAAATGCTATTTTGAATCATTTTGTCAAGCTTTGGCCAGTTCCATCAAATATTTGAACCCACATTCGACGTTTTTGTTCTTTTAGTGCTTTTCTCATATTAATTGTCAACCAGGCCAATGTTTACACTGTAAAAGACAAATATTCCATGCCATCGAAAATGCCTGTTTTATGGTGGTTGATCATATTAGCCTTTATGCCAATGGTCCACTAGAGACATTTCTCTTGCTTTTTCCAGGAATCAAACACTCTCCTAATCGACTTACTGTGATTATGTACATGAGTTATTTGATTTAGACACTTTATTAGATCAATATTTTAGTTTTTTTTTAAATGATAAGACTGAAGATAAAGAGTTGAATCTTCTAATCCAAGGGCATTCCATCACAATATAAATATATATATATATACATATATATATTCGCAATCTAAGCTTCAGTTTGATCGTCAAAAAGCTAATCAAAGATCAATAAATTAGACTACATGACTGAAGCATTGGTATAAAATATGTACAAAGGAATGAATTGTTTCTGAGAAGGCAAAAGAAACATGTATCTGTACTCCCCTTAACTCATTGCAGAGTCTGTTTCTGTCTATGTATTACCAAGGTAAAAAAGTTGCTATCTACTCCAATGAATCCACATGTAGAAAATGCATGCCACTCGCGATAGAAACAAATGATTCGATGCCAAAAACAGGACAACTCGGATGACACTAATTTGCAAAATTTGTTGATGACAGTTATTGTATCTTGTTATCTACAAAACTGTGGTTGTTGGGGATCTGCCAGAACTGTCCAAGACAATTTCAAATAAATCAGCCTCAGATTCCTCATCAAAGTCTGATGTTCGATTATTAGTACCAGTGTTATGGCCACTTTTGGTTGAAGACCTATTAAGCCACTGAGAATCAATTCTTCCCATGGAGAAGAGCTCTTTGCTATCTTCATAGCCTAGAGCAGCAGCAGCAGGGGAATTTACAAGAGGGCCAATAAAGCATGGATTTGACGTACGTTGTGCATTTGCTGCTTCATATGTGAAGGCACTTTGTCCAAAGTTAACAAGTACTAAAACATCATTATTTGCTGCTAGAGTAGGGTAAAGAGGAGTTCCAAATTCCTCAGACTTGCAATGTATCACATGCACCAGCTCTGAATCTATTGTGAAGAACACCTTCTTCTGCCTAGGATCATACCCGCAACCAATCACCTTATCAGCTTGTCCCCATTCTTGCTTTTCTGATTCGAAAACAAGTTTAATCCCTGTAAAGAGAGGAAACATGTGAGCATTTCCTCTGTTTTGGGACCATGAAAGAATTCATTTGAGCACTAAAAACGCTCAAGCAAACTGTTTAAAAATTAATTTGTACAGATAATATAGCAATAGTTTATATGATCCTAAAACAGTTTGGGTCAACAGCTTCGTACCTACTTCATATACGATGAAGGATAGCTAAATAAAAGGATCTTAAGACAAAATGACAGGTATTATTCTTCTATTCCAACTCATGCCTATGTCATGTAGTGGGCCCTCTTTCATTATTTTTCATCAATTTTGGAGACCTTTTAGGTGCAAGCGAAGGATTTATTCATTAGTGGCTTCCCACTTTGTCACTGCTAATGCAGAGAATAATTCCATAAACACTATTTCACTTATAGAATTGACAGCACACAAAATCAATTTGAATGGTATCTATAGATACGAAAAATAATAAAAATTATAAAGTATTTACCATCAAGATAGACAGAACCATTGGAGTTGAATCCGATTGATCCCGGATAGCTTCCTGGAAGTTTCAAAGGAAGAGACCCGCCCGCGGTGAGTCCCACGGATAACATGACTACTTCCTCCTTGACATCATCTTTACCGGCTAGCTTCAAGTCTTCATTGATCCTGATAATTTTGTGATTGCTGGTGACATGGACTAAAGATTCTGAATTGGCATTTGCATTGGAATTCTCTCGTATGAGTTTAGTCTTCTCACCTTCCTTGGCCTTGCTGATTGATTCATGATCATCATGAGAATACAAAACTGTGATCTCAAAATAGGCCTCTTGTGGGAAAGCAGAGTTTCCCAGAGGAGGCCCTGGCAAAGGCAAAGCTGTTCTAATCACAGAAGCAGCAAACGTGGAAGGATTGTTGTTGTTGTTGTTGCTGCTTATGTTGGCTTTCTTCAAGCCTGAATTTAGCCTTATTTTTTGCATAAAATCTGCTGATCCTTGACAGACTTCCCAGCTTATATCCGTTTGTGTTTCTCCTCCATAATCACCTGCTGCACATAATCCGGCCAATAGGCTTGATCGAGCGGACGGTGAGGAGGACATGCAGTTTGTGAAGCCAAATCTAGACCATCCATTCTCAACAGCGTCGGTGATTAGTGATGGATGGTCAGCCCAGTTGAACAAAGGTTTTGAAGAGGCCCCACGTCGAAAAACATAATAGTTCCCTCGCCTCTTGGCATCCAAATCAAGACCGTTGTGTAGACTTCTCTCTTGGTGAAGTTGTGCAATTCCAGCTTGCAGGCTCTGACTCTGATCAGGCCTACCACGGCTCCTCACATCAACAAAATCTTTACGTTGTTTGTAGCAGCAACAACGCCAAACAAACACGATCAAGAGAATTGAAAGAAGTCCAATCGAAACCCCCACAAGCACAACATGTACCATCTCCTCTAGTTTCTTCTCAAAAACTGTCTTCTTTTTGTCTTATTCCGCTGTTGTTAAAGGTGGGTTTTTTTAGGAGACTTATTTTGTACAAGAACAGAACCCACAAGAAGAAGAAAAGGAGATATGAGAAAAAACAGAGGACACGCAGAGGCAGGCGTGGACTAAGACTGGTTCAATAAAAGCAGTAAAGGGGAACATAAAAGAAGTTACAGTTACGTTCCCCGAGAGATATAGCAAAATCACACTAATGTTTTTTCTTTAATTAAATTGTAAAAGCATTAAATAAATTTGTAAACCCACAGACCTTCCTCGGATAAGGGAAAAAAACAAAAAACAAAAACAACAACAACAATTTTATGTGTTTTCAATGAGTCATATAACATTTCTACAAGGCCAACGGACGTGTTACAATTGGAGGAATTTCACTATTTTTCATATTTGACTTGTCTGACTAAATGGATGTCTAGAATTGGAGGGTCACATATCAGACAGTGGTAAATTTACGGTGCGGGCAATCAGGGGGGCTGTCAATTTGTCAATGTTTTTTTTTAAAAAAATAAAAAAAAAAGTGGCATGAAACAAAGGAACATAAAATCTTATTGGAGTACGAGTTGGTAGTTTTTTGTCTGACTTGACAGTTAATCCCATTTTTTTTTTCCACATCATATAATTTACTGCATAACTAAATTAGATAGATATGATTTCTTTTGTGGGTTTATGGTAATTCAAAGAATTTATGTTCCTCTCAATCAATACCGTGTACAAGGAATATGCACTTGATATAGAAAATTTGTCTCATTTGGGATGGAAATCTAATGGTCTAGGTTTAGCTAAACAACGAAAGGCTAACTACTCTAAGCAACGCAATAACCCAGTGGAAGGGCACCCTGGCTTGATCCGATGCAATTTGGGTGCATGTGGGGACTACTATGTTCATATAATTTTTCACATCTTTTCATTGCATAATATTTATTCATTTGAGTGGGGTGGGTCGCCTCGCAACTGCGCTTGGCATGCATACTTCGGTGTGTGTCTAAATTCGATGCTCAGTAGCCACAAAAAATAATTGTGGCAGTTTCCCTCCACTCTTTATTGATTGGTCCCTCCTGTTTTAGGGAGATGATTCTCGAGCCATTTCAAAATATCTATCGCTATTAGTCCTAATTGTATCTTGAGCTAATTCCAGTCATCAAAGAAAAATTATTCATTTGTGGTGTGTTTACTTATGGATTAAAAAATGAGAATGAGAAATAAGAATTATTATTAGTGTTTACTTGCTCTTAAATCAATCCTTAATGGAAATGGGGTTATGAAATGAGAATCTCATTCGTTCCACCCCACTTAAGAATCTCATTATCATGTTTTTATAAGTTAAAAGGTCTTTTATGCCCTTTATTAAAAATTGTTTATGGATTACATAATTTTAATCAGGGGCATTTTGTTAACTTGTAATTCATTTATTTAAATTCCAAAGTAAAGTAAACATTTTAATAAAAAAATATTGTTGATTTCAATTCCGATTCTTGTAATTGAAGTAAATAATTTATTTTTATTCTGATACATCATTCGGATTCCAAGTTCAAATCATTTGATTTTAAGTCATTCAAATTACGTGCAGGTAAACGTACCCTTAAATAAGAGTAATATTACACCATCCAAAATCAATCTAATGTAATTATAACATTATCAATATATCATCCAATAACTAAGGTAGCTGTTACATTATTTTAATAAAAAATTTAGAAAAAATTTAGAAAAATATAGCATTATTCTTTAAATAAAATGCATATTGGGTTATAGATAAAGATACCATTCTTCAATAATATACACTATAAAATTAATCATGGTAATATAATGTGCAATTTTATTAAAAAACAAGCTTGTGATTTGTATGCAGTTTTTTTTTCCTCCATAATAACCTCTGTTTTCTTCTTTTATAAGCAATTTTTGGTGGTAAAGGCCCGAGATTCTTGGAATACAAAAATGTAGAACAGCCTTAGAAAAGAATTAAACATGCATGTTATTGTGAATTGAAGAACCAAGGGTGTACAATAAATTAATAAATTGTTAATATCATTGTTTTGCCTTTTTCCTCTTTATAATTTTCTTGAAGGTAGGGGTTATTTGTTTTTTTTTTCCACTTAAAACTTAATAATACTAAATTACACATATTAATTTATTTTCGTTCAATTTTTTTAAGTGGTCAAACCACTTAAAACTATCTAAAAATAAATGAAAAATTAAGGACGAATTTTTATTTTTTTACTTAATTGTAAATCACTTAATAATATTTAAAAGTTTTTATTCCAAATCTATCATCCCCAAAATAACATAATTTTAAATTTATTCTAATTTTATATTACTCAAATTTTTTTAATTTATTTTTCCTTGATACTTATAAAAAATATATTTGAAAAAAAAATTTAATACATCTCATCTCAAATTGTCTTGGAATTAAACTAATGTATTTCAATTTACAATTTAAACATTAATTTTTTTAGTTGTTTTTTAATATATTAATATTTTAAATACATATAGTTAATGCTACTATATTTTTTAATCATATTTTAATTATGAACAAAATATTATTAATATGTACATAAAAAAATGTTTTAGAATTTATTTAATCATTTATTTTATATATTTGTATTAAATTAATTAAAATTACATAATAATAAATAATTAAAATGATATAAATGTCAAATTTCAAGATTTTAGATAACTTTAACTTTAAAAACAAATAAGTTTATAGTATATTTATAGGTAACAAAAAATATATATATGATTTAGATTTCAAGTTTCAATCACTATTCAGTCTTCGGTTTTCAGAACGTTGTTAAGTCTTTAGATAAAAAAACAAACGATCTCTTAGTATAGGGTGAGAATCTGAATAAGTCAATTTAATTAATTTGTGGAATATTGCAGATGGATTAAATGCTAAAGCTTAAAAATGAAAGGTATCTTTAGCTTTTGGTAGGTGTTTGTTAACAAACCAAAAAGGTCGGTTATAGGCTTTAATACTGATTTTTTTATTTTATCCTAATTAGTTAAAAAACAATTAGCATTGACCCCAAACTCAAATATTAAAAGCAATAACTCAACCACAAAAGCCCCACCAAACTTAATTGCTTAATTCGTTATGATTCATCCCCTGAATCAGTTTAAAAGAATGAAAGCAATCATCAAATTAATTAATTAATAATAATCATCCTGTTCTCTAGTAGTTGATGAATAGTTTGACATCATAATTCTTAGCATAATTGCCATAATTCAAGGAAACATCATTAAAGAGAAATCAAAAAAGTTTGAAAATTCCTTGTTTTTTGTCGAGTCTAAAAAGCATTAAAGAAGGGAAATTGCAGTGCCATAGATAAATAGGCAAATAATGGAATATTTGTTGGGAACGGAAATTCCCATTCATTTTGTCATTTGTTCAAAAATCTTTTTTTCCATTTTTTATTTTTAAGAGGAATTTTTGTCCATTTTCTAAACTAGAGGGATCTTTCTATAAAAGAATCTGATATTAGAAGAGGAATATTAAATCTTTTATATATATATATATATTAATTTAGAATAGAATTACACCTGGGAATTTTGTGTAAACTGGAAGAATAAACATTCAAAACTACATAAGGGGGAAAATACAGTAGAATGCAAATGAAAACAAAATAAATTAGGAGAGATGAGATAGAAAAATAGGAAGAGAACAAACGATGGAATTAATTAATTATATGATTACATTAGTGAAGTCAATTAAGAGCTGGTCATCTATGTTTCTGTCTCTCTTAGCCTGCTGTGGCAGTATTGGCATTTGGCAGCAGAGAGCAGGTCTTTTTATAAAGAAAAATAAAGAGAAAGTGAAAGGAGAACGAAAAGAAGAAAGCTAGTATGGAAATTTATCACCTGCAAATATAACTTCTTTTTTTGCGACAGAAAATAATACTGGACAAAACCATTTAAGTAAGAGCTCATTCATGACATTTTGTCTCCCTTGTTGCAGACAAGAGTTCTCACTAGAAATGATTGGTTCTTTTTTATATGCACTGTTACTTGCTCCTTCCAAAGATTAGGTTATGCTGGTACTTCAGCTAACTAACATGACAATCGACACGTATCACTAGACGTTGGTATTGCATCAGCATACAGTTTACTTATTAAGTTGATCTTCAATTAAAAAAAAAAAAAACTCTAAATTTTGGATAATTTATTGAATATATTACATGTGGATAAGAATTATGTGTGTCTTTAGCTTATCCTGAACATCATTTTTCATCAGTGAAGTCAATTAAAGTTGTTTTCAAACAAAGTATTCACAAGCACAAGCTGAGAAAAGAACATTCAATCAAATACTAAAAGAAAATTGCATGGACTTATCATGAACCCTTATTATCAAAGACTTTTATTCTTTATTTTTTTTTCTTTTTTATTACTTTGACAACCAAATAGGTAACTATTCAATAACAAAATATATTTACACACTCATGATGTATTTATTTTATGGATTAGAGAATGAAAATAATTGTTGATGTTTACTTACTTTGAAATCAATCCATAATAAAAATGAAATTGTTTGTCTCACACGAATTTGGAATTGTAAAAGGGATATTTGTAAAAAACCCCCTCCCCTGAGAAGCAAAATAATAAAAACATACCTCCACTTTTTAAAATATTAGGTAAACTACCCCCCACCGTTAAAATCCGTACAAACCGTTAGAGATTTCCATCCATAATTGTTAAAAGTCCAAAATACCCTCAGTTTGGAGGGGGGGGGGGGTATTTTCCAATTATTTTGCTTTTCAGGGAGGTTTTTTCATAATATCCCTTTTATCAACTTATCAAAATTGAGGGCATTTTGGACTTTTAACAATTGTGGATGGAAATCTCTAACGGTTTATACGGATTTTAACGGTGGGGGATAGTTTACCTAATATTTTAAAAAGTGGGAGTATTTTCTTATTATTTTATTTTTCATGAGGGTTTTTACAAATATCCCATTGTAAAATGAGGATCCCATTCCCCCTACCCCCGAGAATCTCATTTCAATTTCCTTTTACAAATTAAAAGGTCTTTTATATCCTTTATAAAAAAAATATATATTTTTTATACCCCCACCCAACTTAGCAAATTTAGATAACATTTTATACATTAAAAAATGCTTACAAAAAAAAAAAGTAACTTTTTATATCAAAATTTCAATAGTTACATTACTTTTTTTTTTTTTTTTAATAGAGAAACACTTATGAGGTACATAATTTTAATTACAGACATTTTAATAACTTATAATTAATTTATTTCGATTTCAAAATAAAGTAAACATTTTAATAAGAATACTGTTAATTTTAATTCTAATACTTGCAATTGATGTAAACAACTTATAGTATGTTTACTTCAATTGTAGGAATCGAAATGAAAATTGAAATAATCTAAATCAGAATGGTTTGGAGTTGGAATGATATATCAGAATTAGAATAAATTATTTAAATCAACTACAAAAATCAAAATCGAAATTAGCATTATTCTCATTGAGCCGTTTACTTTACTTTGGAATCAGAATGAATTAATTTCAAGTTACAAATATACATTTGATTAAAATTATGGATTAATTACAATATACAAAATTTCATTTAAGCTGTAGAGTATCTTTTTATCATATAACTCATCATAATAGACTAAAAAAAAATTCTTAACAATATTATTGTAAGCAATTAAAATTTCTATTTTTTTTTTTAAAAAGAATATATTGTATATTTATAATGTACATTAAGTCGTGATTTTTTGTAATATAAAATGTTACCTAAAAATATACTTACAATAATATTGTTAAAAAATTTCTCAATAATATTATTGTAAGTATATATATACATATATATTTATATAAAAAGTTATAATTTAATAACTATTATGTATCTATATTTTTTTTTTTCAAAAGAAGAATATAAAAGACTTTTTAACTTGTAAAAAAAAATGAGAATGAAATTCCTAAGTGGGATAAGAAGAATGAGATTCTCATTCCATAACTTCAAATTCATGTGAGACTTACAATTTCATTTACAATTAGGGGTGGGCGTTTTCGGGTTCGGGTTGGGTTGGGTTGAAAATCTCCCAACCCAACGTGGGTTGGGTTGAAAATTTTTCAACCCAACCCAACCCAACCCATCTAATTTTTTTTAAGATGTAACCCAACCCAACCCAATAAAAAATGATCGGGTTGGGTTGGATCTGTCGAGTTGGATTTATAAATCCTCTAGATTTATAAACCACTTGAGGTTTTTGATTTTTTCTCTTGTGTCCTCATTATTCTACTCTAGATTTATAAACCCTCTATGATGGATTTTCATGTAGTAGCGTAAAAGAGTATATTTAGGAGAGATTCTAGATAGGAAAGACTTGGTTAGGGGTGGGCGTTTTCAGGTTCGGGTTGGGTTAGGTTGAAAATTTCCCAACCCAATGTGGGTTGGGTTGAAAATTTTTCAACCCAACCCAACCCAATTTAATTTTCAACCCAACCTAACCCAACCCATCAATTTTTTTTTAAGATGTAACCCAATCCAACCTAATAAAAAATGATCGGGTTGGGTTGGGTTTATCGGGTTGAGTTGAAGATGCCCACCCCTAATTTACATTACAAAATGATTTTAGAACAAGTAAACACAATTAATTATTATCATTCTTCATTCGCATTCTCTAATCCATCAAGTAAACACACAATTATTTTGATTCCAATACATCATATCGATTTCATATTATTTCGATTATGTATAAGTAAACACACTATCAATCTCTTGTATTTTTGTGGAGTTGAAAATATATAAAAGAGATTATGAGATGATTAGAGTTTTAAGAAACTATGAATTTTACTGCCCAAATAATATGGAAGTTATTAATGATTTTGATATCGAGTCAATTAGTAATTAGGCAAATTATCTCTTTATATGGCAAGAGACTTCAAATTCCTGGCAATCATGTGAAATGATTTTATATATATGGAGTCATTGATTTCTTCTTTACATAATGAGATTTTCAAATATTTCTCATCATTTTACCAAAATCAATTATCTCTCTCTCTTTCTTTGTTGAAACTTTTTTTGTTAATAAAAAAAAATAAAACAAGTATCTCCATTTTTATTTGGAAAAAAAGTCTTCAGTCAGTATCTATTTGTATAATATTTTTCTTCGCGCAACCATTGAAAAACATAATAAACTTTTGTTGAAGAGAATTTTCCAACATACAACAATTAAAATTAAAGAGAGAGAAAAAAAAAATCTTTACTATTAATTAATAATTACACATCCTCTCATCCACCACATCTATATAGGATAGCACAACTATAAATTTCAAAATTGCAAAATCAAACTTGTGGTAAAGGATTGCTTGATGGTTGGTGGAAATTTTAAAAGAGGCATTAGTGTTTAAAAAATCATACTACTTATTTAAAAGATTTATAAAATTATGAGTTTGATTGCGTAATATTTGTACTTTCCCTCTTAACCAAAGTAGTGTACATCTCCCATATATATTCCAATTATGAAAATAGATATTCAATTCCAAATTACAAGTCTATCATTCTCATTCACAATATATTAGTTAAACAAACATAGAATTTTAATACATTATCGTGTTTGTGTATAGTAGAAATTTATAGATATGGAACAACTTGACATTTCAATCCATTTCCAACAATTAGCAGATAATCCATTAGTGATGGACTGATGGGAAAAAAATGGGTAACTCTTGATTTGATATGATAGTCCTTCCACTACTATAAATGATAGTCCTTCCACTAGTATAAATCATACCTTTCTCGGTATTCTCTCTTTTTTTTTTTTTTTTTAAGATATTTGGTTCCAAACATGCTCCAAGATATAGAGGAATCACGTTATTCACAACAAAACAATCATGGAACATTCAAATATAATTGCACATGAGTATCTTAAAATTTCATAATTTATGGTCGTGAAAATTTGAACAATTCACTTTCTTTATTAAAATAAAAAACAAATTTTTGCTTTCCATAAATTAAAATCACAAACTGATCTTTTTCATTATAAAAAAAAAAAAAAAAAAACAGAAGGCAAACCCATCCAACAAATGGGCCATTCTAAAGGCCCAATAAGGAATCTTGCATTACTCCATCCAACAAACGCGCTACTCTGACGGCCCAATTTAGGAATCGTGCTTTATTCCATCCGGATAATACCCAATCAGAATCGGATATTTACAAACTCATTATCCAAATATCTCTAGCTGAAACACAAGTACACAACCCAACCAAACACAAACACAAGCTTAATACAAACAAAAGAAAAAATGAATAATCTTTGCGCTTCACTGGACACCCTGACTCTCAAACCTCTAACTCGCCAAACAGACCTCCATTTCTCTCAATCTCTTGTTTTCCAAAAATTTCTCTCCAATTTCAAGCCTAAATTCGCTCTCAAATCGTCGCAATTTCAATGCCACACTATCCGAGCCACCTCCGCCGCGTCCTTCGAGATCGACATGGTCAAGAACAAGCAAGGAGTCTACACCACCAAGCATAACAACAAGGTGGTGGTCCTCTGGGACCTCGACAACAAGCCACCACGCGGCCCGCCCTACGAGGCCGCCTTGTCCCTGAGACGCGTCGCCGAGAGGTTCGGCGAGGTGACGGACATCTCCGCCTACGCGAACCGCCACGCGTTCATCCACCTCCCTCAGCGGGTCGTCGAGGAGCGTCGCGAGCGCAAGAGGCTGGACATCCTCGAGCGCAAAAGAGTGGTGCTCCCCAGCGACCCCTACGTCTGCGGCGTGTGCGGGCGCAAGTGCAAGACCAACCTCGACTTGAAGAAGCACTTCAAGCAGCTACACGAGCGGGAGCGGCAGAAGAAGCTGAACCGGATGCGGTCGCTGAAAGGGAAGAAGAGACAGAAGTATAAAGAGAGGTTTATAAATGGAAATGACAAGTACAATGAAGCAGCGAGGGTTTTGTTGAAGCCGAAAGTGGGATATGGATTGGCTTCGGAGCTGAGGAGAGCCGGTGTGTTCGTGAAGACGGTTGAGGACAAGCCACAAGCGGCAGATTGGGCGTTGAAAAGACAGATGCAGCATTCGATGAGTAGAGGGATTGACTGGCTGTTTTTGGTGTCGGATGATAAGGATTTCAAGGAGATGTTGAGGAAAGCTCAGGAGGCCAATCTGGGGACGGTTGTGGTGGGGGACTCGGGTAGGCCGTTGGGGCAGCATGCGGATTTGTGGGTGCCCTGGGTTGGGGTTGAGAATGGGGAGTTGAGAGACAAGGATTTGGTACCCAAGAGAAGGAAGAGTGCCGGTGCTGGTGCTGGTGGAGATGAGGGGAGGATGTTTTCAGTTACTCAGTTTGGTGAAGGTGTTGGTTTTGAAGGTGAGAGTGATTTGGATGGAGTGGTTAATGAGCTTGTTGCTGGTAGAACTGACTTTGGTGGTGTGAGGATTTCCATGTTTTCAGAAGGAGAAGAGGAAGATTGGGTGTGTGAGGAAATAGATGGAGATTACTTACTGGGGGATGAGGAAATTGAAGAGGAAGGGTTTTTTTGAGGCAGTGAAATTGCAGCTAGTTATACAAGGCATGTTGTTTTTGGGGCTACTTTATAATCCAACGGATTATGCATCAAAATCCTTGTGCAATTGTGAGCAGGTTCTTTTTACCATCAAAATCTAAATGCTGATGTTCGTGTCTTCTGATATGTGAAGGGTAGATGTCTGACCCTTATTATCTCAGCACATTTCTGTTTTTAGTGTAAATAGATATCTTTTTTTTTTTTTTTTAATATTTGTTTTCTATATTTAGTAATGATAGTAGTATTATACTTTAAACAAAATTGATTGAAGTATTGAAGAAGGAAGGCGACAACCCATCAGTCAAATCCGCTGGTGCTATTTTAAGACTTTTATCGAACGTTTGGTGAACAACTTCCAACAACACTAATAATGTCGTAAGATCTTGTTTAAATTGCCATACAAATATAATAAGTAATACAATATATCAGTAAAAATATAATAAAGTTAAGAGCAAATCAAACTATAATACAACACAAGATTTTTTATTTGGTTCATCAAAATGGTTACGTCCACGAATATCACCTATTTTACTAGTATGAAAATAACAAAACTATAAGAGATTACTTTTACCTCCAAGTTATAATTTCCCTCTAGCTTTCAATCTTTTAATCTCACAAGCCCTTAATGTTAGAATTTCTTTGTTCTCCCAATTTATAAAGACACACGACTTTCTCACAAATTAGACACTCTTTACTTACAGCTCTCTTAATAATAGAGACTTTTTAAAATCACAACAAAGTCCATTTAACATGAAATTGCAAAATAGCCCTAAAAGACTACACATATGAAGTTACTTTGAGACATACATAAACAATTTTTACCTTGTTGAAAAGAAACTTCAACCCTTGGAAATTATTGGATAACACACCTCCATCTTGATGAGAAATTCCCCGTCTCAACACATCTCAAGTGGTGAGGTGACCACTTGAAGTCAATAAGAACAAATGTTCAACAACCTCAAGTAATGCTCAAACTTCTCTTTTGAAATCGGTTTGATGAGTATGTCGAATATGTTTTTGTCTGTGTGAACCATTTAAATGAAGAATTCACCCGAAGCAATCCAATCTCTTATTCTATGGAATCAGATGTCAATGCGCTTGGTTTTTGCATGGAACACCTGATTCTTTATTAAAGCAATGACATTTTGACTATCACACTTAACCAACACTATATTTTGCTTAACTCCCATATCATTCAACCAAATTGCTTCCTTTGATGCTTCCATAATTGTCATGTATTCTGCTTTGATAGTAGACAAAGCACTTTTAGGTTGGAGCATAGATCTCCAACTAATTGGTCTAGTCGTAGACCTCCTTTTGTCTAAGTCATCCACATAGTCGGAATCAACAAACCCAACAATATTAGTTTCATCATGTTTTTTTTCAAACATAATTCCCAACTCCTTAGTACCCTTTAAGTATCTCAACATTCATTTAATGGTCTTCCAATATTCTTTACCTAGATTCGCCATGTACTTGGAAACTACACTAACAGCTTGGGAGTTATCGAGTCTTGTACATATCATGACACACATCAAACAACTAACCGCATTTGCATATGACACATTCATCATCTCTTCTATCTTGGAATTGGTAAAAGCACATTGCTTTGCACTTAATGTAAAATGTGAAGCAAGTGGAATAGACACGGGTTTTTCATCAAGCATGCTAAACTTCTCAAGCACCTTATGAATGTACCTCTTTTGAGATAACCACAACTTCCTCACTTTCCGATCTCTTTTAATCTCCATTCCAAGGATCTTTTTAACAAGTGCAAGATCCTTCATGTCAAATTCTCTATCATGGTTTTAAAAGGCGCAAGGCGTACCAAGACACAAAAAGGCTGTAAAGCCAAAGGCTCAAGGTGCAAGACGCAAGACACGTCTTTTCAAGGTAAGGCGTTCTTAAATAAAAAAACCTCTAAATATTATAAATTCATAAAAAATCAATAATAATAAGATAAATTCAACAAAGTAAACATCCAATCATTAATTATAATCAAAATCATCATCAAAGTCTAACTAAAAACTAAGTCACTAACTAAGTGTCCTAACCTAGGCAAACAACAAAAATCATAAATTATCATCAAAATGCAATTATGCAAACAAAAACTAGTGACTAGCACTAGTAACAAAAAAAGTTCATTCATAGTATTCAGTTAATCAATGTCTTCCAAGTCATCATCAAAATTCTCATCCTCATCTCCCATCTGTTCATTATCTTCTTCTTCTTCTGGAAAACATTCTCCCTCTTTTCTTCTTCTTCTATATCTTTGTAAACCCCTAGCTTCGACTATTAAAGTCTCAACGTTAGAAGCTAAGTTAGGGAGATAACATAATTCTCTACATTTAATAGGTTGATAGTTATGGCCTCAAAAAAATATTAAATTAAGAATTCGATGAAAAATC
The DNA here is from genome assembly GCA_019925255.1 of Litchi chinensis. Classification (NCBI taxonomy): domain Eukaryota; kingdom Viridiplantae; phylum Streptophyta; class Magnoliopsida; order Sapindales; family Sapindaceae; genus Litchi; species Litchi chinensis. Next base: position 10,487,287 of record CM034468.1, read on the forward strand.
GTCGAACATAAAAGTTTAGTAGCGTGTCAATAAAATTCAAGTTAGGATTTTAAAATAATGATCAATGATAATTTGAATTAAAATTCGAATAAAGAGAGAGAGTTAAGATTAATGAGTCAAGTTTGACAAATTAAAATAAATTCTAAACGAGACGAGCGATTAAATCAAATAGAAACGGAAGAGATACGGAAAAATATTGAGGGATGTGGCCATGAAAAGGGAATAAGACAATGAGTTGAATGAAGAATTTAAAAAGAAATGGGGCAAGATGAAATTAATAAAAGTTCATGACTATATAAATGACACTTGAGCTGAAATTATTTCAGCAAACTCACAGCCCTTTCAGTCAATTGTCGAGAGAATTCGAGAGAGAGAGAAGCAGCAGCCGTGCATCACCAAGACAGACCAGATTTCGTGCAAGGAAGAAGCCAAGAAGAAGAAGAAGGAAGTAAGTGGCTGCTGGTCGAGCAAGAGGCAGCAGTTGGACCAAAACAGTCTAGACGTGAGAGCAAGAAGCAGATCCAGCGCGCCAACAGCTCACGCGAACAGCTCGCGTGAGGGGGATCTGAGGCCGTAAAACTGCAGTATCTGGGTAGCAAAGGAAGAGGACGAGTAGAAGAAGGAGAGGTGCAGGTCTGGTCGTGCAAAATGCACGTAAAACAGCAAGCAAAACAACACCAGACATGAGCTAGAACAGAACCGCGACGGGGTGCAGCGAGCTGGTCGGCCAGGGAAGAAAGAACCTCCCAACCAGCCTTCCATCCCCTCAATCCACCTCTTAGGGTCCCTAATAAGTCATACAAACTCTCCAAACTAGCCCTAAGCGGGATTACAATTTATTCTCTTTTATTTTCTGCTGAAACAGAACTGCAGTGTTGACAGCTTGAGTAATTGTTGTTGTTTGATTATATTTTGTTGATAATTGCTCTTCAAATCTTGTTAGAACATCATGTAAGTGTTATGGAATCATAAGTGATGATTGGTTGTGTGTAAATGATGCTTGAAAGGTGTAAATATGGGCTGTCACACCCTCCCTCAAAATAGAAACCGAAATTGGTGTTTTATGCACACCAAGTGGTTGATAGAAGTTGTGAGTAAAGTTTGAGCAATTAATTGACCAAGTTAGATTTATGTATGTATTAGAAACTTGTAGGGCAGCAGCTAGACCTTGAAATTAGATGGTTTTGAAACCAATTTTGAGCCTTAAAGAGGTTAGAAAAGTTAGAGAAGAGTTAGAGTTGCAAAAAGAGGGAAATTTGACAATGTTGGTGAACCCGAGCTCAAATTTGAGCTAGAGGAGACCTGACCATATTTGGCTTATTTGGGGGTGTTCTACACTTCAAATGATGCCTATAAACCATAGAAAACCATAGGTTTTGGAACGGATCGAATCCGATAAAAATTATGCAAGTTATGCACAATATAGTGCCGTTAGAGCTCTAAGAAGTGAAACGGCTAGCTTAATGCAATTTTTATGGCATGAAATGAGTTTAGTTAGTCATTATTAGTTAAATGAAGCTTAGTTGTGGGAGAAAATCTAGCGTTGCTAATCCGAAACACAAAGTTTACTAAACGGGCATTAAAAAGCACCCGAAAGTCTCCAAAATGGACGTTTTTCTTAAATTTGACTTAGCAAACGATAATATTTTTCAACGAAATTTGATGTGTGACTAGAACGTGAGATAAGTGAACCGTAGGAAAAAGAACGAAGGAAAATGGAGCCCTGAGCAGCATGTTATCGCCTGTTCTGTTATGGGCTGGCCGTTTGAATAAAAATGTGATTTTTCCATTTTAGGCCTATATCAAGTAAACGGACCACGTGGGGGTATCCCTAGGGGTCCAAAACTAAAAATTTTGTACAAAAATCGAGATTTGAGAGTCTTGGTTGAATTAGAAACAAGTTAGGAGCTATGTAAGGAAAATAGTAATAGTTGAGAATTTCTAAAGTATAATTAAGAATTGAGTTTTGTTGTGAGCAATGATAAAAATATGTTGTGTAGGTGACGAGCGCGTGAGCGGTGTCTAGGAGCCTCGTCGAGATGCTTGACGCGGAGCGACGTGGCCTTGAGGTAAGAGGTTCACCACTTAAGAGCTTTTAAATTGTTATGCCAATTCTTGATTATGTTAAATGAATGTAGTAGCTAAGGAATGAGTGAAATTGAAAATAATATATAATGATGTAGTTAAAGTTTAAGCGTATGGATTCTTATGGAATCCATATGTTACTAGAAAGTGATAATGAGTTGCATGTAAAGAAAATGGAATAAGAAAGTTTTCAAGATTTTCAAACTAGTGTCATTTGTGCTTTTGCACTTAAAGAAATTTATTATGAAAACCCATGTGTATACCTTATAAGTTAATGAGATTTAGCGTTACATGACGACGCAGAGAATTTCGTCCGTAATCGCTCAGTTTATAGAAAAGTATAGCGCTACGTTGGGATGCAGACAATTCCGTACGTAGTTAATTAGTTGATAGTTAGCGCTACGAAGCGATGCAGTAAATTCCGCTTATAGTCGTCTAGAGATTTAGCACTACGCTTACGATGCAGAGAATCCCGCATCGTAGTTGCTCGGCGAATAGATATAGCGCCCTACGTACGACGCAGTAAATTCCGTAACGTAGCGGTTGAGATACATTAGTAAGCTTCACGATTGGCGTTAGTTATAATCGCCCGTGATGGTTAGAACGAGTCAAGGATACACATGGAAGAATTTAAAGAAATTGTAAAACTTGAATTAATAACGAATCCTTATGTTAGTGTATGTGATATTATATATATCCTTGTTGCGCTAACCCATTGTTTATTTTGTAGTTCATTTGTTTTATTGCGTGCCCGCAGGACGAGACATCAGCCTTTTGTGTTGCGTTTGTATAGGTGGGGCGATTGCGCAAGACTTTTGGAAACATTTTTGTAAATGTATTTAATCTATTAAATTGTGGATTTCAATGATGTGGAATTGTAAGTTGTAAATATTTTTGCATTCTATATATATGCATATTGAATTCAAATGCATTGCTTATGCTTATGGAAATTATGATGAATGTTGCATGATTGTGGATAAAGAAGTTGAGAGGTTTTCAGAAATAGTTGAAGTGTTAATTTATTCACAGGTGAAATTTTGGTTTATCAAAAACGCAGTCGTTATGCTGCCGAAATTTTTATAAAATGAATTTAAAATAGAATCAAAAAAACTGTTTAACACTCCCAACCAGTTTAAAGAAAAATTAAATCGCTAAGTTTTAACGAGTAAACCAGTGAGGTAAGTTAGGGTTCGCTTCCCGGATGTCTTCGATCCGACGAGTCGGTTTCGAGGAGTCCGTTGAAGTGCTCTACAGGATCCTCCAGACGAGAGCTTAGATAAGGTCTGGGAAGGATCCTGTCAATCTTACCCTTGATATTCCTCTTTTTCTTCCTCAACAATTGATTGCCTTGTTTTTTTTAGCTACGTTGATAAAGAACTCGACTTTGATCTAAATCTATAACTAGGCTCTCCAACTTCTGCAGCCATAGCAACATTGTTCCATGTCAACCTATCATCATTCGAAAAAACATTTTTGTCATCTCTATCATCCTCCTGATCGAGCTTTCCCATTAACCATTTATTGCTTTCATTAATGTCGGTCAATGTGATAGGATCGATCGTATCATGAATTTCATACCTACTCCTCAAGGCTCTATTGTATTTCATAAATACTAAGTCGTTTAAGTGACTTTAAGCAAGCCTGTTTCTCTATTTAGTATAAAGTTATAAGAATTTTTGTAAAAGAAGAATACCAAATAAGGTTATAAAATACATTAAATGAACGAACTGATTAAAAAAATCGTAAGTGTAAACCCCTAGTCTCGATCTATAATCTCTTAGTGTTAAAAGATGGATTAGAAATTTAAAATAAATTTCTACATTAAAATTAATTGAATTTCATTGTAAGACCCGGAATTTCAGTTCCCTGGAAGAAATAGTGTTTCTTGGATAAAGAATATTTTCGGGCGGAATAGTATTTTTAGATGAATAGTGATTTTCAGGAAAAGGAATATTTCCTTAAGTTTCGTGAAATAAAAATTTTTTGGTGAATAGTATTTTCGATGAATAGTATTCGTATGAATAGTGATTTTCATAAAATTGATCACAGATATCAAAAGCTCCATAATATGAATTTGAGTTATTAGAAGCTGAAGCGGAGTAAAGCTGAGTTCGTTTGAGTGGATTTTAAAGGTTCCGAATATTTATTGATAAAAACGCCCCGTTGAGAACGTTGTGGATTTTAATGAGTTTATAGCTGATTGAAATTTTTTTCAAAGCATGGAATTGGAAGTTGAGATGTCCAATTAGAGTATTGTGTGGTCAATTTGATGATAGGGTGATCATGGAATATTTTTGGGATTTATTGGTGTTAAGTAAGGACTAAAATTTAAGTTAATTATAATATTAAATGTGTAGGAAAAGTTATTCATCAAAGAAGCACAATCCATGTGCTAGGGTGAAAGCCAATAAGGTTGTGACATCTTTAAGTCAAAAAGCAATTAATTTGGTTGAGAGTTAATTAATGGAATGGAATGTGTTGTTAATGATTAATTGGATGAATTAATTAACCAATCAAATGTTTTCATGAATAAGTAGTGGCATTGTTGTGATTATGGCATTTATTTAATGGCAACTTTGGCATGAATCAAATGTGAAGTCGGTTGAGAGAGAGATAAGTCGGTGAGAGGAGAAGAAATCAGGTAAGTAAGCTGAAACTGGGAAAATGAAGCAGAACCGAAAAGAAAAAAATAGAAACGAGAGAGAGAGCTGACCGTGTAGGAGCAGAACCGACCAGCAGAAAAGAAAGAAGAGGAAGACGTCCAGCAGCAGTGAAGAGAAGGAGAAGAGGACGTGAAGCAGAGCTGAACCGAGAGAGAGGGAGCTGGACGTGAGCTGAAGCAGAACCGGGAAGAAGAAGAAGAAGTTCTGCAGATCGTGGAGAAGAAGGAGAAGAAGAAGAAGAAGGAGAAGAGGAGGAGATGACCCATCTCTTGTAACCTTTTAATTCCATCCATCATCATTAAGAAAGATTAAAGGTAAGTGAAGTGATTTTGTATTTGGTGGATGGGTTTTCTTTGTTATGGATTTATATGAGATTTTGATGAATAATATTGATAAAATTAAGGGTGATCATCATCAATATGAGCTTGGAAGTGAAGAAGGGGAGTTAGGAGTCTTGGATCAAGGTTTTGAAAGGTAAGATTTGGGGTTTGATCATTAAAGTTGATGAGATTTAATTGATATTTTAGTTTAAGGTTGTAGTTGATCTAATGATTGATTTGTCGAAGAGTTTATGCGAGATTAATTGTGAGATGAAAAGGATGAATGATGTTTGCCATATATTAGTGTATGGATTATTGTGTTGTTGCATGTATTTAAATTTGATTTTTTGTTTGAAGAAGTGATATAAGGTTTGGAGAATGAAATTATAATGATTGGAATCAAAAGATGCAAGAAAGATGGACATTTGGAATTTGGATGTTAAAGTATTCAATGCAAAGAAATGATTCCTAGAATGTTATTCAATAATTTAATGTATGTAGTTGAGGATTATAAGATGTTTGATTGTTTTAATGCCAAAGAAATAAATGGAAAAGCATATGAGAATGTTAATTGGAAAATTGATGGGGTTGTGAATTTATTTAGTAAGTATAATAATTGGTTAGTTAATATTTGTATTGGAAATCTATGGGAATGAATGGTGAAGTTCTTGAATAAATTTTATAGATGTTGGATGATGAGTATGATGTGCTTGAGCACTTGAGCATCAAAGGAAGTAATTGAGTTGAAGTATGATTGTTAAGGGAAAATAAAATAAAGTGGAGAATATATATATTGAGTTAGACTAAATGATTTATTAATAAAGCATGTGTTGAATCTAAAGCGAAATTGTAATATCTTTTGAATCCTAAACCAAGATTGTTGGTTGGATTATATTGTAGGAGAGCCTCAAGAAGCGAAAAGGAGTGTTGGAGGGGTGGTGAAGAAATTTGAAGTGACTTGTAAGTGGTTCGCCACTTAACTTCTTTTTCAAATTCATGAAATCACTTGATGTTTGAACATAAATATGGTAGTAAGTAATAAAAGAAAATGAGAATGCTTTCTTATATAAATATTAAAGTGTGAGTGTATAGGTTCCTATGGATCCTATATAAGAATAGAAATTGATACTCAGTTGTTGTTAAAAGAGAATGAAAGTAGAAAAGTATTTAGAGGTTGTGAACTATAGAGTTTTGTGCTTTGGCACTAGAAAAATTAATAATAAAACCCATGTATACATCTTAAAAGCTATGAGATTTAGCGTTACGTGACGACGCAGAGAATTCCGTCCGTAATCGCTCAGTTTATAGAAAAGTATAGTGCTACGTTGCGATGCAGACAATTCTGCACGTAGTTAGATAGTTGACAGTTAGCGCTACGAAGCGATGCAGTAAATTCCGCTCGTAGTCGTCTAGAGATTAGCACTACATTTGCGATGCAGAGAATTCCGCATTGTAGTTGCTCAGTGATAAGCTTTAGCACCCTACGTACGATGCAGTAAATTCTGTAACGTAATGGTTGAGATAACTTAGTAAGCTTCACGTTGGCGTTAGTTAAAATCGTCCGTGATGGTTAGAACGAGTCAAGGGTATACATGGAGAGTTTTAAAGAAAATTTTAAGACTTGTAAATTGTCATGTTAGTGTATGTGATATTATATCTTCGTTGCACTAACTTGTTTGTTTATTTTGTAGCTATTTATATTTCATTGTGTGCCACCGCGGACGACAAGACGTCATCATTTTGTTGTGTATATATAGGTGGGTGATTTATGACATGTGATGATGTAAAACTTTATGTATGAGATGAATATGTAATTGAAAAACAAATATTCATATTTTGAAATTGTATATTTATAAATATTCATGCATTTTCATTATATGATGCATCTAGATATATTTTATATGAGTTCTTACTTATAAATTGAGAATTGGGTGTTGAGGTTGTATGTTTATGGAAAAATAATGATGATTATTGCATGTTTGGGAATAAAGAAGTTGGGAGGATTTGAGATTTTAGTCGAAGTGTAAATTTCTTGACAGGTAAATTTTGGTTTATCAAAAATGCAGCCGTTATGCTGCCGAAAATTTTACAAAAATATTTGAAATAGAATCGAGAAAAATTTTATCACTCCCAACTAGTTTAAAAAAAAAACTGAATTTTTAAGTTTAAACGAGTGAACCGGTTGAAGGAAGTTAGGGTTCGCTTCTCGGATTTCTTCGATCCGACAAGTCGGTTTCGATAAGTCCGTTGAAGTGCCCGGCAGGATCCTCCAGACAAGAGCATAGATAAGGTCTGGGAAGGGTCGTGTCAGTAAGAACATATACATATATTTTCAAACACACTCCAATTACTTTCACAACTAGAAGAATTGCAAATAAGGCTAAGAATTGCAAATTTTTTCAATATAGATGCTGAATCTCCATATGCATTCCACCGTGCAACTGTCCATTAAAATTCATGGAATAATGATTAATCTCTAATCTTACGTTTATTTGATTTAATTTAATAAGATGTGATATACATACCTAGTAATTTCTCAACTCTCTTTCTGATGGCAAAGTAGTTTTCGAATAATCCTTCCACGTTCCAATACTTCGAAAGCTCATGATCAATCTAATTTTGAATCTTACAATCCGTAGCCAACCTTCTTAAGCATTAATAAAAGCCTACCTTTACCTCTTCATGAATTTCACATTTAGACTTGTGGAAGTATTTCGGGTTCAAGTACCATACAGTAGCATGCAAGAGGTGATGAAGTTGAACATCTTATCTATTATCAATGATTCAAAAGATAGATGCATACTTAGTCTCATTCCCATCAAAGAGGCGGCAATGACTTTTTTGGCTTTATCCATGACCTCATAAATATATCTCATAGTAGGCTTCCTCTTACCATCCACTAAGTGAAGTACACACACTAATGGACTAGTCATCTTAAGAGTAAATATCATATTGCTCCACAAAGTAAGCATTAAAATCACTTCTAGTGCCTTTTTACCCCTCGCTTCTTTTGCCCACTTCCTCATACGCCATTCATCGAAGATAAACATTTTTCTGATGTTACTTTGCAACTTGTGTATCCTAACTAAAGTGATAAAAACAGTTATAAACCTTGTTTTTACTGGCCTAAGCAATTATTTGTTGTTGATAAACTTTCTTAGCATGTTTACCAAACTAGGACGAGTGTAGATATAGCTACTCATCATTACTACTCTCTTAAATATTTTCTTCAAATTGGGCACCTTGAAAATATCTTCCAATATTAAATTGATACAATGAGCTGCACATAGTGTTCAAAAGAGTGTGAGATATTTTGTCTTTAATGATTTCCCTATTATCAATTACAAAAAAGACATTAGTTAATAATATTACTAGTACACATCTAATTTAAAGTCAAATTGTTTTATTTATAATCATAATAGATAAGACAAAAATAAACTTCATACTTGTTAAAACATTATTTGAAGCACTATCTGTTATCATTTGAATGACATTACTTACTTCAATCTCTTACACAATACCACTTAATAATTCAAACATCTTGTCACCAGTCTTTGCATAAGTAGAGGCATCAACAAACTTGTAAAACATATTTCCTTTAGAAAAATTGATTAAGAAAATAATAAATGTCATTTCTCTCTTATCTTTCCAACCATCTAATAACACTGAGCATCTGTATTGAGCCCACACCTATTCATGATCTTTCATCACCTTACGAGTGTTTTCCACCTATTGCTTTAGAAGGAAAACCCTAACTTCATGAGGAATAAGTAGTTTCATACCCAGACCATATTAGCCCACTGCTTCCACAAAAACCTTAAAGTCATCATATATCCATCTAGCAAATATTGTATAAGCTCGACCCCTCAACTTCTTCTTAGTTAATTTTCCATCTTATTCAACATCAATTGTTTTTCTTTGGATTTCTTTATAGTCATTTCTGGGTCAGGGGCAAAGAAGACATCTAGTAGACCATTTTATTTTGGCCTCTTAAAACTAACTCCACTACCAAATGCAATATGGGCTATTTTTTTACTTATAGGTGGTTTTACTTGCGACTTATCATCATACCCTTCACTTATTTCAAACTCAACTAGCGGTTTCATATTATGTTCATCCTTATCACTTTTCTTTTTTTGCAAATACTCTTTCATCTTTTGCCTTATAAGTTCTTGACAATGTATACAATGTTTAGCATTCATAACCCCTTCCCCCTCCCCCCCCTCACTAAATGTTGTTTTGCTTAATATATCCATTCTTTCGCCACTTTCTTACAAAATTTACATTTTATAGTATTTTTGTCCTTATGATTCGACAACATAATTCCATATAGGGTTTGATGATTTAGTACTAACTGACATTGTGTTTGAGCTAGAGTGGTTAACTGCAAACAAAATACATTCATACATTAACAATTTAACATTATACATAAATATAAAAATAGCCCATAAATTACAAACATACATTATACATACATCAACAATAAAACGTATATATATATTTTTTTAGGCATCAACAATGACAAGTTAAAAACATACATTATACATAAAACAATAAAAACAAACATGAAACTAAAACATCAATAATAAATATTAAAAATAGTCCATAAAAATTAACAATAAACATCATCTAAGCATACAATCATACAAACAAATAATAACTCATGAAAAAAATTGTTCAAATTATCAAAAGATTGATGAAAATATTACAAAAGATAAAATAAAATAAAATAAAATAAAAACAATCTATGAAAATTAACAACAAACATCGTTCAAGCATAAAATCATACAAATAAATAATAACCTATAAAGAAATTGATTAAAAGATTGAAGAAAAGATGAGAGAAGAGAGAAAAAAGAGTTATTTGGGTCATTTAGTGTTGAAGAAACCAAAATTGATAATAGGAGAAGAGAGAACAATCACTAATAGTGGGATGAGGCTGATCGGCTACTGAATGACGGCTGGAAGGTGGTTGGAAGACAGAATTGGCAACTTGGGGGTCGAGGTAGAGAGAGAGAGAGAAAGGCAAATCAATCTTTAGGGTCGACATACAAATGACAAATGGGTGGAAAAAAAAAAGCCTTATATAAATATCAAGTTGTCTTCCCCAGGCGTGTCTTGGGCTTTTGCACCTAGGTGCGCTAAACGTGTGCCTCTTCGAGGTCGCCTCACCTGGAAGGCATTTAGATGCCGAAACAAAGCCTCGATGCACCCGGAACCTAGGCGTGTCTTTTAAAATTATGTTCTCTATCCAATGATTCTCAGTTCATCAATTTTTAACATATCCTAACATACTATAAACATATCATCCACATACAACATCTACAAGATAATTGCACCATCATTAAACACATAAGAATAAACACAGCAATTGTACTCACTTATTTTATAGTCAATCTTCAACATGTAAGAGTTAGAGCGTTTGTACCATTGTCTAGGAAATTGTTTGATTCCATAAAATGATTTCTTTAATTTACAAACAAGGTTCTCATTTCCCACTTTCTTGAACCCTTTCGGTTTAATCATATAAATGACTTCTTCCAAATCTCCATGAAGAAATGTCGTCTTCATATCAAGTTGCTCTAACTCCATATCATATTATACTACCAAGACCAGCAATATCTAGATAGATGTATGTTTCATCACCGGTGAAAAAATCTCATTGTAATTAATGTCTTTCTTTTGTGAGTACCCTTTTAGCAACAAACCATATTTTAAATTTTGGTACTTCATTCTCATGCATGCTTTCTTTCTTTTTAAATACGCATTTGCAACCAACAAGTTTTCAATTTTGAGGCTTAGCAACCAACTCCCAAACGGAGTTCTTTTGTAGATATTTCATCTCCTTTACCATAGCTTTCATTCAATTTTCTCCATCATAACAAGCAATAGCTTTATGAAATGAAATTTGATCTCCCTCACTAGCCATAAGCACAAAATGCACTTCCTCATTTTTATCATCCCAACCATACCTTTATGGTGGCCTTATGGTTTTCTTTGGCTTTTCTAGGGCTATGGATCTTAGTTTTTTTTATAAATCTCTTCTTATTGAATCTCTTCTAGTTGCATGTCTTCACTTTCTCTATCAATAAATTTTGTAGTAATAGGAATTTTAGTGACAACTCTCTTTTCATCATCATCTTTATTGAATTCTCCCATCGACATGAAAGTTTCATTTAATAATACATCTCTACTTAGAACTTTCTTTTTGTTAGTCATATCACAAAGTTTGAATCTCTTCACTCCTTTCTCAAACCCAAGAAATATGCATTCGAATAACTTTAATTGTAACTTGTTTTTCTCATCACTTGGGATAAGAGCATATGTCTTGCATCCAAAGACTTTCAAATTTGAATAGTCAACTTTCTTATCTATCCATACATCTAGTTCTCTCTAAAAAAGTTCTATTCATCCTCTCCGTGACACTGTTTTATTGAGAATTTTTCCTCACGGTGAAATCTCTAATGATGTTTTCAAGGTTACGAAATTTAATAAATTTGTCATTTCGATACTCAGCTCCATTATTACTTTGCAAATACATGAGTTTTCTTCCACGTTGGTCTTTCCACTTCTGTCTTCCATTCCTTGAACTTGTCGAAAACCTCAGATTTCTCCTTCATGAAGTACACTGAAACTTTACTAAAAAAATCATCCATGAATGTAACAGAGTAATGGGCTCCACCATTTGATTTAGTTAGAGTCGGCCCTCACACATCGGAGTGTATGTAATCAAGTAACCCCTTGCTTCCATTTCTTTACTTAGAACTTTGAAGCTCATCTTGCTTTGCTTTGCCATAACACAATACTTACAAAATTCTAGCTTGCATGACCACACATCTTTTAATAATTTCCACCGATGTAGTTCTTGCAATGCTTTCTCACTCATGTGCCTCAACCTTAAATGCCAAAGTTGAGTTTCATATTTGCAAATTTCTTCTTCTATAGAGATAGCTACTCTATCTAAAATTGTGTTCCCCAGAAGCTCATAAAGATTGTTGCCTAATTTAGTATCTTACATCATCATTATAGATCTTTTTAACACCTTGATAACACCATCCTTTGCCGAAAAAGAACACCCATTTGCATTAAGTTTGCCTATAGATATCAAATTCTTCTTAAGTGCTGGAACATGTCTCACACTACCCAAGATTTTCATAATCCTATCAAACATATTGATCTTGATTATACCAATCCTAATGACCTTGCAATTTGCATTGTTACCCATTAGGACTTCACCTTCACTTTGAGACTAATAAGTGTCAAACCATTCACGATTTATACATAAGTGGAAAGAGCACCTAGAATTAAAAATTCACATGTCGAGAGCATAACTAGCAGAAGCCACCACCAAGAGTTCACCATAACCTTCGGAACCCTAACCTTCGAGTGCACGACCTTCGAATACACCATAACCTTCGGATGCAACATTTGCTATAAAGTTTGTTTTGACTTTCTTGCCTTCTTTGATCTTCGTTTTGATATTTTTACACTCCTGTTTATAATTCCCTTTTCTGCCGCAATCATAGCACTCCAAATTTTTCTTTTTAGACTTCAATCTAGAGTTCTTCGTTGATTTCTTTCTTTCTTTTATTTGACCCCGCTCAGTAGATTCTTTCGCTAAGAATCCTTCGCCTTGAGCTTCCATCTCACTTGCCTTGTCCAATTTCACATAAAAATTATCTCGAAAACAACAATGTCAAATTCATGAATTTCGTTACCCAAAAACAAAGTAGTTCTAAAATGCTTGAAGGATTCCGATAAAGATTCCAACACCAATAGAGCTTGATCATCCTTTTCATACTTTGCATTAACCTATGCTAGATCACTAATACACCGATTAAACTTATTTAAGTGTGTCATCACATTTTCGTCTTCCTCCATTTTTAGACTAAAGAGTTTATCTTTTAAAGTCAATTTGTTAGACAAAAATTTTTCCATATAGAGCTTCTCTAGCTTTTCCCATTTGTCCTTAGTATATTTCTCTTCCATGACATTACAAATCACTTCATCATAAAAATGCAACTCTATGGAGCTCATAGTCTTTTCATCCAATATTTTTCATGACTCTAGAGACATCTCTATGCTTGGATTCCACTCCCGATAGTAAAAAACAAGTCTTATTGGATAAAGATATTCTTCATCTTCCTTTGCCATAATGTAAAGTTTGATTTTCCATCAAATGACTTTACTTCAAACTTCATTCCACCGGAGTTTCCAAACATTGTGCTACTTTTTTCGACCATACAAACAATCTTGTCTGACCTAGTGCTTTGATACCATTTAAATAAGGAAGGCGACAACCCAACAACCAAATACATTAGTGCTCTCTTAGGACTTTAGTCAAACACTTGGTGGACAACTTCCAACAACACTAGCAACACCCAAGATCTTGTTTAAATGGCTATACAAATAAAACGAGTAAAACAACATAATGGCAAGAACACAATAAAACTAAAAGCAAATCAAACTATAACATAACACAAGGGATTTTTTATAGTATTCACCAAAATGGTTATGTCTACGGAGGTCACTGATTTTATTAATATGAAACTAATAAGGTTATAAGAGATTACCTTTACCTCCAAGCTATCCTCTCCCTCTAGCTCTCAATCTTTCAACCTCATAACTCTCAATGTTAGGGTTTCTTTATTCTCCCAATTTATAGAGACACAAAACTCTCTTACAAATTAGATACACTCTCTACTTACAATTCTCTAAATAATACAACAATATATATTAAGAGACATTCTAAAATTACAACAAAGTCCACCTAAACATGAAATTACAAAATAGCGTCAAAAAAACTATACATATGAAGTTGCTTTGAGACATACATCAACAAGTATTAACATTGCAATCCTTCCACTAGATCTCGCTATTATTGGTATTGATTTAGTATATGCTTTATGCTTACTGATTGTAATGCTGTTTGGGGTACTTTAAATTTTAATAGCTAGAAGACAATGGTTATATGTTTATTCACAAATGTTGTCTTATATTTTTATTTTTCAAAAAAAAAAAAAAAAACTATCTAACAATTGTTTTAAGTATCAGAATGAATTTCATAATAATATAGCATTGTAGCTTCACATTAAAACTTTTCCAGCTCATGTTGTCCATGTGCTGTAGACTGTTGTGCATGTCTTGGTATTCAATATTGTTATGTTTATTATGTGAAAATGATGTACAACAATTTTGTTAATTAGTGTCTGGGGTAACTTCGGGCATTTCAAGATGCGTCGTGGATGAATGATGAATATATCTAAGGCCATGATCTAAAGATTGATAGGTATAGAACATGGGGAGAAATGACAAGGTTCAGACCTTTCTTTATTATTGTATAGTCTATAATCTGTTTCGTAAAGGTTCTACTTCTATTATGTGTATTTTTCGGATTCACCAAATGGGCTGGTAAAAACCTGATAGAAGTCCAACAAGTCAATCAAATGAATTGCCCAGCAGATGAGGCTCAAGTTATCAACGTCAAGTCCATGCGAGCTCCACAGCTCGCATCAACGAGCTCACATCACATTGTTCACAGATCGTTATATAATTCGCACCATGCACAACTCGTTACTCAGCGAGGCACAGTTCGAGATCGTTCAATGCAGTATACAACTCGTTCAGTAATCAGTAAGACAAGAAAATCTTTCAGAAAAAATAGTTACCCGATTTGATCATGATTATCTCATCAGAATTGGAAATAAATTCAAATTTGAACTCAGTCAACGAGATCTCGAGATTTATGGAGCAATTACCTTATTTGACTCCAACTGATCAGGAAACATAATTAATTTGTGATTCTTTTCCTATTTTATTGCTACCTAAATTGTAACGTCTCTCTCTCTATAAATAGAGGCTGAATTCATTGTAACAGATACATGAGAAATATTATACTGTCACTTTACCGGATTATTGAGAGACAGTCGTGGATGTAGGCGCACTCGCTAAACCACGTTAAAAACCCTTTGTCTTCTTTGTGTTGCTTTTAGTTCTTTATCTTACTGTTCCTTTTTTATTTTTCTCTTCGTTGTTTGCGTTGTTTGAGATTGATTGCAGGTATTGAGATTTAAGCTCTCGTTGACCAGAAACCAACGTGGACATTTTGACGCTTGAGAAAGGGCCCAGACTGCAATCAATTTCGTTGCAATTTCCCAGTTTTTAACAAACATGGCAAGAATTAAAACAACCAAGTACGTGGGCTCATAGGCTGACCAAGCAGAGAGCCAGACCAATCAGCATCAGTGCAATACGCAGTAGATGGAAAATGCACCCATGCATACGGCAGACACGTCATATGGTCAAACAGTTGGTGCTGTAGCAGACATGTCGCTCTTGCCCCTTCGTTAACCAGTTTCAATCGCCCCAACAGCTGAAGGGCAACAGACATGGTATCAAAGACAAAAGGCTTTGGGGGCTACTATCAAACAGCTTGTAGATGTAGTGAATTTATTGGTGCAAGCCCAGGCGCAGAACACGCCCAGGATCGAAGCTGTTGCCCCAAGGCAGGCGTATCAGCAGCATGAAGCAATGCAGGTGCCCGAAAGGCCAATAAGGGAGATGTCATGACCTATCGGCTCAGCTCGCTCCTTCAATTCGGGTTTTAGAGATGGAGGGCCCCCCGTTCACGAAGAAAGAGAAGTGCGCCCTGTGAGCTTGGTGATAAGGGTAAGTTAGGATGGAAAGCAGACGGGTAAAAGCTGGTCATGATAGAGTCCGAGCTGCATCTCGGCATGAGGACGAGGTAGATGAGAGACATGCAAGGTCGCATCGGGCTGGTGGCTCGTTTAGAGAGAGCCAGAGGTATGAACTAGAGCGCTACTCTCCAGGTCGCGACCGTAGGAGCAGAAATGGAACCCGAGACCTGTAGGTGGAGGAACTTTTCCAGAGGATCCAGCAGCTTGAAGCGCAACCTGACACCCCAAAAGAGCACTACGGAGAAAGGACTCCGTTTATCAAAGAGATTGAAACGCAGCCTCTCCCTCCAAGATTCAAGGTGCTAAGCATTCAGTAGTATAAAGGGGACAGCGTCCCCTATGATCACCTTGATGCTTTCAATGTCTAGATGGATTTACGGACAAACAACCCGCTAGTGAAATGTCATGTATTCCCAGCTACTCTTGGAGACATTCCGCGGACTTGGTTTAAGAATCTACCAGCTCGTAGTATAGAAAGTTGGGAAGAGTGCCAGCAGAAGTTTGTTGGTCAGTACAAGGCTTTGATAAGGCAGCTCGCACCATCCTGCCATTTGGCCACCATCTTCCAACGTCTGGGTGAATCATTGAAAGATTATATCACCAGGTTCAGACACAAAGTCGCAAATGTGGAGAATC
Source organism: Litchi chinensis (assembly GCA_019925255.1). Lineage (NCBI taxonomy): Eukaryota > Viridiplantae > Streptophyta > Magnoliopsida > Sapindales > Sapindaceae > Litchi > Litchi chinensis. The sequence goes on from CM034468.1 coordinate 10,503,688, forward strand.
CGTCAGATGAAAGTATATTGACTTCGATCTCAGCGGGGCTTCGCAAAGATGGAAAGTTGTATGAGAGCATTTACAAGTCCCCAGTGAATGACCGAGAGAATTTTATGAGTGAGCTGCAAAGAAGATCAGATGGAAAGAAACTATCTGCCTGAAGAAGCCCAATCAGAAGAATAAAGTGTGCAGTTCTAGCTAGTTGAAAAAGAAGAATAATGGTAGGAATGAAGATGGTAGAAGTAGTGGCTCAAACAATCAGATTGCTAAAAAGGCAATGAAAGAGCCCAAGAATGAGCGATCTCAGCGTCAAGGTCGTTATGAGGGTTACAGCATCCTGTGGGATTCACAGGTCAGGATCTTTGCAACAGAGAGAAACAGAGAAGACTTTGGAAAACCCAACCTTTTGTGAGCCCCTGTTCAGCACAGAGATAGAAGTAAGTTTTGTGTCTATCATAATGAGATCGGACACAATACTTCTGAATATTGGGTGTTAAAGGACGTCATTGAAAGATTAATCAAGAGAGGTCGCTTGAGAGATTACGTGGTGAGACTTGCCAACTCGCGACTTTCACAACAACGACCTCAGTAGCAACAACCAACACAGTAGCAGCCCCAGCGAGCTCCTGAGCCAGAACATGAGCCTACGGTAAGAACTTTTTTTATAATTCATGGTGGTCCCCATACCGCAGATGCTTCAAACAAGTCGCACGAGAAGTATGTTCTAAAAGCAAATCATACCTTATAGGTCAATGGGTCGAAGGGACCTACAAAGAAGGCAAGAACGACCTCGGACGAAATTGTGTTCACTGATGAAGATGCTAGAGGTGTAGTCTGGCCTCACAATTATATGCTGGTCATCCGAGCTAAGATCAGCAATATGGAGGTGTGACGCATTATGGTTGGCATTGGGAGCTCGATGAATGTAATGTACATGAGCTGTTTTGATCAGATGGGGCTAGGAGCAGAGCAATTGAGACCGTCTCCAGAGCCTCTATATGACTTCACTGGAGATGTTGTTGTACCAGTGGGCCAGATTAAGCTACCACTTACGCTCGAAGAAGCAGGTCGCCAGACTACTGTGTTGGTAGATTTTTTTATCATTGACTGTCCATCAGCATACAATGTGGTCCTAGGAAGACCTTCGTTGAACGACCTGGATATGATTACTTCAACCAGGAGCCTCACAGTCAAGTTTCCAACTCCCAATGGTGTCGGGTGTGTTCGGGATGAGCAGTACTTAGTTAGACGCTGCTATGAGGATGCTGTGAAGATGAGCGTAAGAGGGAAGAAAGTGAACATGGTTTCGGGGGACGAACCACGAGTTATAACTAAAAAGGGGGTTAGTCATGATCTTGACCCTCGCAAAGTGGATGCAGAGCGAGCTACTAAGCCAGTTGAGGAACTGGAAGACGTTTAAGTCAGCGAGGTAGATCCTGAAAGATGTCTGAAGCTGGGAAAATGTTTAGCTCCAGAATTAAAAGCCCAGTTTGCTAACTTCCTGAAGAAGAATCTGGACGTCTTTGCATTGAATCACAAGGACATAGTGGGGATAAACCCTAAGGTCATGTCACATAGATTGAAAATTGACCCCCACCACAAGCCAGGTCGCCAGAAGATAAGACCGATGATAGGAAAGCGCTACTTTACATTGAAAGATGAGGTAGATAAACTGCTGGCAAACAAGTTTATCCCAAAAGCTTACTACCCGACCTGGGTCGCTAACCCCGTGTTAGTAAAGAAGAAAAATGAGAAGTGGAGAACTTGCATCGATTTCACTTATTTGAACAAGGCGTGTCCAAAAGATAGTTTCCTCTTACCGAAGATAGATCAGCTTGTGGATGCTACAGTTGGCCACAAACTCCTGAGCTTTATGGATGCATACTCGGGTTATAATCAAATGTCAATGAATCCCGAGGATGAAGAGCACACCTCATTTGTGACAGATCGCGACCTATACTTCTACAAGGTGATGCCCTTCAGACTGAAGAATGCAGGAGCAACTTATCAACGCTTAGTGAACATGATGTTTGAAGAGCAGATTGGGAAGATCATGAAGGTCTATGTTGATGATATGTTGGTAAAGTTCAAGCAGATGGGTGATCATGTGCACAACCTGGAGGTGATGTTTCAGATTCTGGGGAGCTACCAGATGAAGCTGAACCCGCACAACTGTGCATTCGAGGTAGCCTCTGGGAAGTTTCTGGGTTTCATGGTGAGCAGTAGAGGTATTGAAGTCAATCCAAAGAAGATCAAAGCACTGATTGACATGAGGTCGCCTACCAAGATAAAGGATGTGCAAAGCCTTAATGGCCAGGTCGCAGCACTAAGTAGATTCATCTTGAAGGCTACAGATAAATGCATTTCATTCTTTGATGTTCTGAAGAAAGCAAAAAGCTTCGAGTGGACTGAGCAATGCGAGATAGTTTTCTAATAGCTGAAGGAATATATGAGGCGAGCTCCACTCCTCTCCAAGCCCAGAGAAGGAGAAAAGCTTATTTTATATTTGGGGGTGTTTCAGAAAGCTTTAAGTGCTGCTTTGGTGAAAGAAGATGAGAAGACGCAGCTTCTAGTGTACTATGTAAGTAAGAGATTGCAGGATGCTGAAACCAGGTACTCGCAGATGGAGAAGCTCGCTTACTGCCTGGTGGTCGTATCAAAGAAGCTACGACCTTATTTTCAAGCTCATGCAATTGAAGTCCTCACCCAGTATCCGCTGAAACAAGTTCTACAAAAAGCGGACACCTCAGGTCGCTTGCTGCAATAGACACCTCCAAAAAGTTCATGAAATGCTAAATGCTTTTTAGAAATACAAGGTGAAGCAGATCCCACGAGCTCAAAACTCACATGTAGATGCACTAGCTCGCTTGACGATTACTCGAGATGCAGACTTCCTAGGTGCAATACCAATGGAGTTCCTACCAGCTCCAAGTATAGAAGAGAAGAATTTAGTGATGGCCATAACTGTGTAACCCAATTCTTGGATGGGTCCGATTTTGAGCTATTTACAGGATGGAAAACTACTAAGTGAAAAATTGGAAGCACGACGCTTGCAAGCTAGAGCAGCCCGATATTGCATACACGACGATGTGCTGTACAAAAAGGGTTTTTCAGCCCCACTTTTGAGATGCATTGACGGCCAGGACTGTGAGATCGTGATGAGAGAAATACATGAGGGTCATTGTGGAAATCATGCTGAGGGGTTGTCTCTAGCTCAAAAGGCACTCCGACAGGGCTTCTATTGGCCCACCATGAAGCAGGACACCATTGATCTGATTAAGAAGTGTGATAAGTGCCAAAGGTTTGTCTAGATTCCACGAGCTCCACCAGCCTATCTTCAACAAATGGTGAGTCTGTGACCCTTTGCGATCTGGGGGATGGATCTAATTAGACCGCTATCAACAGCTCGTGGGAGATATAAGTATGTCATGGTCGCAGTTGATTATTTCACCAAGTGGGCAGAAGCAAAGAAGTTGATAGAAATTTTCACAACGATGATAGAAAAGTTCATGTGGAATAATATTATTTACAGGTTTGGGGTTCTTCAACAGATCGTGACAGATAATGAGACCCAGTTCAGTAACGACCAGTTTTTCAAGTTCTGCAACGACCTGAAGATTGTTAAGAGCTTCTCAGCAGTGGACCATTCACAAGCCAATGGCCAGGTTGAAGCTGTAAATAAGATCATAAAACAGACATTGAAGATGAAGCTGGAAGCAAAGAAAAGAGTGGGGGTAGACAGGCTTCAGAAGGTGTTATGGGCTTACAGGACTACAGCTCACAGCACCACAAGCGAGACACCCTTTTCAATGGAGTACGGATCCGAGGTCATGATCCTAGCAGAGCTAAAAGTAACCTTGCAACGTAGAGCGACCTTCAATCTAAAAGACAATGACCAGCTGCTTGCCACAAACTTGGACCTGCTTGAAGAAACAAGGGAAGCAACCCGATTGAGGGTAGCAGTCTATCAGCAAAGAATCTCGAGGTATTACAACAGGAAGCTCGAGTTCGGAGTTTCAACATGGGTGACTTGGTGCTTTGCCTTATTTTACCTGGAGCTCGCAAAGTCAGCGATGGATCCTTAGGCCCAAATTGGGAAAGCTCCTACATCATCAAAGTAAACTTGGAAAATTGAGCTTACCGTTTAACCAATATGAATGGAGCTGAAGTCCCTCGAGCTTGGAATGCTGAGCATCTTCGACCATACTATCGGTAACTCTTTAATTATATGTCTAGTTTGTATTCCAACTTTATTAAAATTAATGAAAGCTCCAGTTTCCTCATATTGTTTGCATGAATTGAATGATTACTCTTAATTATTCATGAGTTCAAAAAATTTACAAGTTATCAAGCCAGCGGGCTCCAACCTATTAGCTCGTTGACATGCCCATAGCTCGCTAAAAATTAGAGCCTAAAAAGCAGGCGAAGTTACGTACAACTGTATAGCTCGTAAAAATAAGAGCCTAAAAAGCAGGCGAGGTTACATACCCCTACATAGTTCGCCAAAAATAAGAGCTTAAAAAGCAGGCGAGATTACGTACCCCTACATAGCTCGCTAAAAATTAGAGCCTAAAAAGCAGGCGAGATTACGTACCCCTACATAACTCACTAAAAATCAGAGTCTAAAAAGCAGATGAGGTTACGTACCCTTGCATAGCTCACTAAAAATATAGCCTAAAAAGCAGGCGAAGTTACGTACCCCTGCATAGCTCACAAAAATAAAGCCAAGGCAGACGAGGTCACAACCCCCTGTATAGCTCGTCAACATTTCAATATGGTAGATAAGGTTCCGACATGTTGCCTATGTCATAAAATTTTATTAACTGTTGAATCAAGCAATTACTTGAGCTATTATATCAGATTTCGAGCCAGTTTATATAATTAGCTCGCATGAAGTCTCACAACTTGGAAAATAAAAATGCAATACATAACAACAAATGAAGATACTCAAGTATGCTCAACACATGAGTCAAAATAAAACTTTCATTAAGCTCAAAAAATTCATTACAAATTGAGATAGGCGTACAAGGCTAAACATAAAGATCAAATTCGAAGGCAGAAAACAAGGCAAGCTACAGATTCTGAGGATAATTTGGTCCCAACAAGAAGTCTTCGTTGGAAGACGAGCTAGAGAGCTCGGTGACATTAGCGGGCTTAGCCTGAGAGGTTGTGCTGGGTATCTCCATTACCAAAGGAACAACAGCAATTGCAACAGGAGACGAGGTAGTTTTTGCCTTGAACCTCTCCACAGCTCGGAGTCCCTTATCGTCAAAGATAGAAAAATCCAATTCAGGATGGGACATCCATAACCTGTAGAGGAAGTTAATACCCGTTCCTTCCTCAACCTCATCTCTAGCTTCAACAACCCGTACTTCCGTGTCCTGAGCAAGTCTCTCTCTAAAAACCATGAACTCTACGCAAATGTCATGTGCGTGTCGTTTTGCAGTCTCTACTTGCTAATCGGCAGCCTCAGATCATTTCTCAGCCACATCAACTCGCTGTACTGCAACCTCAACTTGTTACCCGAGCACCTCAACTTGTTTCTCTGCAATCCCAGCTCGGTGTTCAGCCTCCTCAGTTCCCTGCGCTGCAGCTTCCACTCGCTCAGCCCGTTTTTCGACAACATCTACAAGAGCTGCTCGGATTGCTTTAATTCAAGTGGGCCTGAGCTTCATCAGCTTCCCTTCTGGCTATGTTGGCATCCGCTAGCTTTGCCTCATAGCCCGCCTTATGCCTCTTGGCATCCGAAACCTCCTCAATCAGGGACTTGATCTCCTGCTTGGCCTTTGCCAGCTCGTACTCTAGTCTCATTATGCGATCTTGAGAGAACCTAGTTTCTCTCCTTCGTTTTATTGATCCAAGGGCAACCTGAAACTCTACAAGTTAGTATTAAATAAATGGAGCAACATGTCAAAAAGAGAAATGAGTTATCAGTGTTGCATGTCGACTTATATATTCGTCCAGATCCAAGCCCTTCAAAGATTGATTTTTCAAAGCCTTCGGATGGGTCATCATGATATCTGACTAGTTGTTAAGAAGAGATTTTAGATATCTTCCATCTGGTCCATCTTCAGGGCTTCTCATGGTTGGCGAAGCAGTATCTTCAACCGGTGCGATCTCAGCTGGTGTGACCTTAGGATCTTTCCTTTTATATACATGACGTCACGTGGTAAAGGTGCGTTTACCCATATTCTTTCTCCTTCCACCTTTGCTAGCCCCAGTTGGGGGTTCTTGTGATGGGATATCGGATGGAACTTCCCCCACTTCGGGCTATGAGCTTGGAGCTGGGACCGATAATTGATCTACTACTACTGCCGCTGGATGAGGCATCTCGTTTGGAACAGCGATCGAATGAGCCTTTGCCTTAGCAGGTCGCTTGGAGGGAACGGTTGAAGGGGCTGAAGCTTCAGCAGGTTACTTTGAAGGAGCAGTTGAAGGGGTCGGAGCTTTAGCAGGTTGCCTTGGAGAGAATTGCAGAAGAGTAAGCTTTCTCCTAGTTGAAGCTCGCCCAAAGGGAGGAAGTTGAAATTGGAATAGTTGGCAAGGTACGAGCTGGAGCCGGAACCGCTTCAGTAGGAGCTGGAATTGTTGGAGTAGGAGTTGGATTTGCTTGAACAGATGAGGATGGAGCTGCTGGAATAGTTGTGTGAACAGGAGATGGAGATGAATCTATTTGGACAGTTGTTGGAACAGGCTTCGCCTACAAGGTGGAGGCAAGAGCTGGAGCCGGTTGGGAAACAGAAGTGTTTTCCTTTTCTTCAACGGGTACTGCGAAAACAAAAGGGAGCTCAAATTCTCTCATGCTTCGTATGTCCCTATTACTGTCAATTAATAGAGAGTTAGTAGGAGAAGTGAGGTCATGAGCCAAGAGAAGGGTAATGTCAAATTTATCACTGATGCTCGCTTCACCCGAACTTGCGAGCACCCTGAGAGCCCTCTTCTCCTCGTTACTAAGAAAAGACCTATCCGCCTTCAGTTCTGCAAAGCAAAATGTTAAAAAAAAAAAAATTTCAGTTCGCGAAGTATTTCTTTGTACTTGGACTTAGAACAAAGCTAAAGTTCTTGAGATCTCTGAGAGAAGGGCAAGAGACAAAAAATCAGTTTGTCTTGTAAGCCCCTACATTAGACTTGCCATTCGCATCTCTTCGGGGCAGGAGGTTCTTGTAGTTCGATTGACAAGCTGCGAGATAATAAATTTCGTCTCGTTTCCCATCCTTCGAACTACTTCCAGCTTTGATGCTGTAAAGATGTTGTATGATTTTTGGAGTTGGGGAGGAAGACCGTTTTTAAGAAAGGCCAAAGTCAGCGAGGTCAGTTGAGAGTATGAGTTCGAAGTTAGCTAAAATGGCGCGAGCTTGACTTTGTTCAGAAACTCAACCAATGAGGGACTGGGAACCTGAACCCATGCTTAGGATCCAGGTACTAATAGCGATGTACCCACCTAAAGGATAGCATGCATGGTTGTTATTGGCAGGTGACATCGCACGACAACTCCTAGGGATATGATATTCAAAGGTGACCCCCTCTAGCTCGACAGAATCCATTGTGGAAGAATGATAGGCAAACACTTGGCGAGCTTCCCTCTCCTCGCAAGCTCGTCACTCCTCATTTACATTGCAAGCTCCACTTGAAGACATCTATACAAAATGATGGTATAATCAGGTCGCATCAAGCAGACCATACCTAATGTTAAAATTTTCTAAGATCTACAGATTGCTAAAATAGTGGGGGGCTCGACCTATAACAAAATGACCTACGAGCTACCAACAAATGCCCAATTCAATAGTTCACATGCATGGTAAGCCACAAACAGAAAACAAATTGCAAATAGACAAGCAACATGATCAAATTAACAGAAACTGAAGAGTCGTGATTGACAAGAAACACAAAATCACAAATATTCAACATCAAGAACACGACGTGTTCAATCCATTTCAAACACAGAGAGTAGAATGCAAGTGCAACACAACGTCAACATAGCAAAAATAAATCAAAAACTAAAAGCTTGAAGTTGAACGAAAAACTTATTGTGAATCTTTGTTGTAGGCGTGAAAAACGGTGACTAAAAGTGAAAAATCTATGAAGAACCGAAGAAAGAACGGCAAGAGAGAACTTAGTGGCTGGAAGAAAATGACAGATGAAAATGAAAATGAAAGGGCTCCACCAGTTTATATAGGTGGCTGAGCTCGAGCTCCAGCCGTTCGATCTGAATGCTGCGTAACCGCCTTGAATCCAATGATATAGCATGAAAATTGACTTTGTAATCATGTAGCCGTCAGTTGAAAAACGTGTGTATTAAATACGCGTGGCACGAGGCGTGCCAGTGTTGGTTCAGTTATCTCCTGCATGATCGTCACGCGTCAAAATTGATAGGATTGAATTTGAAAAAACGCGAAACAGCCAATTCAAGTTAGCTTTTACCATCGAGCTCGAGCTCCCAATTCGCAGAACAAACTAAGAGTTGGGGGGCTGATGTTATGTGTATTTTTCGGATTCACCAAATGGGCTGGTAAAAGCCTGATAAAAGCTCGATAAAAGCTCAACAAGTCAACCCAATGAATTGGCCCAGCAGACGAGGTCCAAGTTATCAATGTCAAGCCCATGCGAGCTCCACAACTCGCATCAGCGAGCTCACATCACATTGTTCACAGATCGTTATGTAGTTCGCACTATGCACAGCTCGCTACTCAGCGAGACATAGCTCGAAATCGTTCAATGCAGTATACAGCTCGTTCAGTAATCAGTCAGACAAGGAAATCTTTTAGAAAAAGCAGTTACTTGATTTGATCGTGATTTTCTCATCAGAATTGGAAATAAATTTAAATTTGAACTCAGTCAACGGGATCTCGAGATTTACGGAGCAGTTACCTTATTTGACTCCAATCGATCAAGAAACATAATTAATTTGTGATTCTTTTCCTATTTTATTGCTACCTAAATTGTAACATCTCTCTTCCTATAAATTGAGGCTGAATTTATTGTAACAGATACACGAGAAATATCATACTGTCACTCTGCCGGATTATTGAGAGACAATCGTGGACATAGGCGCACTCGCTGAACCACGTGAAAAATCATTTGTCTTCTTTGTGTTGCTTTTAGTTCTTTGCCTTGCTATTCCCTTTTTATTTTTCTCTTCGTTGTTTGCGTTGTTTGAGATTAATTGCAGGTATTAGGATTTGAGCTCTCGTCGACAACTTCGTTTTCAAAAATTTGTTCCTACAAGATTAACGCGGGGTGTCTCCATTATCTACAAGAGAACAAAGAGTACAACGTGTAATTATTATTATTTTTATTATTATTATTTTAATTTTCGTTTCCTAATTGTGGAGTATATGTCGTGGTCATATGCAATAAGGTGCAATGAATCCACCATTAAGGCGGTGGCAGTAAATTAACGTTGGAGGGGTTAGGTAGACCAAATGAAGACTGAAAAGAACAAAAGGTAAGGTGGAGAGAAAATACTATGCCCCATTCAAAGCTGAACAATGAATTAGATGACGGCATGCCCCATAATCATCATGACTTTAAATTTGACTAATGTACTTGTTGGAGATAGTAGATTGCCATGGTAATAACAAAAGCCTAACTTTGACCTTGTATTTCTAGTATGCAACAGTTATTTAACTGTAGTTTTTTTCCATAGACGATGAGAAAGCAAAAGGCGCATGGAAAATTGTTTGTAAGATGGTTTAGTTATATGTAGTGTTATCAATTATCAGTGCTGTGCCCTTGTGAGTTTATTTGTATAAACATTAAGTTTTGCTATGAAACTTTGGTCTTTAAATACCTTGGATGAAGTTTAATGGAATAAGGTGACAGATTAATTGTTTTAAAAGATGAAGTTTCTGATGTATTCATATGTTTTCACAATTTCTCAAATATTATTCACTAGTTGTCTATAAATACAGCATCTGTAATAATAATTTTGAGTTAATGTAAGTCCTTACCCTTATTTCTAGTATCTCTTCATAGGCAACATTCAACGTAAATTACAAATTCAGTTGATATAAATCCTTGATTACCTTACATGAATTGATGTAGCCTCTGCCCCCCTCCCAGCTATATATATATTAAAAAAAAAAAAAATCAATTTTTAACCAAGCTGCTCTTTTTAACAAATTGTATAGAGATGATTCTGGATTGTATATGTTTGCATTCTTGTGTTGTTCTGTCATCTACGAAATAGTTTCAACATTCATATCTCATTTCGTTGACCATTATATTATGCCTTAAATATGGAAAACACAAAAAGAAAGCCTTTGTTCATTATATTTGCATGCAAAACAGTCTGAAACTACTCCGGTTTGCTGTTTAAGGGTTGCCAGTAATAGCTTTATTGGAATTTGCATGTTTATATTTTTGGGCTTACTTGGTACCTAGTGATTACAAATTTGCAATGGTTGACTATCATACAGAGGCATTGATACAAAGCTGGTAAGCACGGCATTCCTCGTGAAATAAGACTCCCATATCCTAACTTTGTTAATTTATATATAGTGCTATTGGTTCAAATAACAATTTCTGATCTTACTGTTATTGAACTCTCGCGTATGGTTTAAGCTTGTTGATTAGTTTCCCTTATTTCCTCTTAAGTGTAGTGGAAAAGCGAAAGAGGAATTCGCTTGAGGAAGATATATAGGATTAGTGATAGAATGATCACTAAAACAGTCAATTGCTTTAGCCTACATACACCTTATTGTATGGTTGCGTAAGAAAAGGAGAACAAAAAGGAAAATTTTCTAGGCCAGAAAATCTTTCATTATTCTTCTTCTAGATGACTTTTTACTAAACATGATTTGGATTGTGTTAATACATTGTAATTGATAATTCTGTGCTCTTGGAAGATGCACTTGTCGGTATTAATTTTGAAGCGTCCGATTGCTGTATAAGATTAAGAAGCATTAGTTCCAGGCATTCACGGCCCCTGATCAGCAGAGGTCCTTTTCAGCCTAGTGGAGATTAGTGGCCTTCATTCGTTATGATTGACAAGAGGGAGGTTAGGTTCAATGGTTTGTTGAAGTTACATAAAGCAGAATTTTATCACATTACGGTGTAGGTGTAGTGTAACAAGTTCTTGCTGAGATTTTAAACCTGTTTGAAAAAGTTATGCGACATGACTTTGCGTTTGTTACTTGTATGTACTGTTGTCAAGCATGAAATATGCAAGTCACAATCATAATTTGTGTTGGACTATGATTTGTGGCTTTTATCTTGAACTTCTTATAGGGCTATCCCATGATATTTCAAGATCAGATGACACAATTGTGTGTATGATGCATTTGATTATGGATGATAATATGATATGTCTTGGTTTGTCTTATTTTAGCATCACGTCAAAGTCTTCTTTCAAAAATAACAATGGCATAGAAAGAGTTTGGGGATAGTGGGATTTTTTTTTTTTTTTTTTTTGGTTTTTCAAAAATAATGCTCAGCTATTTGTAATTGATGAGATAGAAATAGGTACTACGTTAATTTCACATGTCACAGTCGCACGATTAGAAAAAAAGAACTAGAAGCAGTTGAACATAGGGACCTGGATATCTACTAAATCTCATTTCAAATTATTTAATAGCCTAACCCAGATAACATACACAATTTTTATTAAAAATTTAGGTTTTTGGGTGATGAATAAGTCAGCATTAGTAAATTCTAGCTAAAAGAATAAATCCGAGTCTCTGTTCTGGCTTTATGACCTCATATTACAACTCTTTAAGTTCTCATATTACAACTCTTTAAGTTGAGAAGAACAACTTGGCAGGATTGGCGTGTATATCCCTCTAAATCGTAACATGTTGTATGACCTAAACACGACATGTAATTATATAGTAAATTGTGTTTATATAGGGTGATAAGTTATAATCTCTACATGTTCTTTTCTCATCCAATTTTCTTTTTCACTTGAGTCTTAGGACGGTCAGGTTCTTCCAACAGATTTGTTACTAATGATTAATTTTCGAGCAAGTGCTTGAAAAGGTAATATTATGATTATTTAATAATTTTAATATAACAAATTGATAAAACTTTTAAAAGTGATTATTTAATAATTTGAGTAGATTTAACAACAATTTTAAAAAGTTCTGTAGAGAGATTATGAAATAATACATTGTGGAATTTAATAAATATTTTAAATGATCAAATCAAATCCACTAAGTTTAATGAAAAGATATCTATATCTTTCAATCTTGATTATATTGAATTATATTTATACTAAACATAAATTAAAATATGTTATTTTTATATCTATTTTATGTATTTTACAACTTCATAATAGAATAGTTGACGTAAAATATATACAGTAATGAAATAAATTTACCAAACTTATTTAAAACTACTCCAGTACCAAACTGCCCTAGCACAAACATTATTATTTATTTCTTATAATAATAATAATAATAATAATATATTAAAAAAAAAAAAAGAACAAACGTTATTAGTTAAGTAACTCTCTGTCGCTGAATAAATTCCAATTTCAAATTGGCCACTTTGGCAACCCTTTAGATAATATTTTTATGGCAACTATTAGTACCATCCTTTTGGTTGGCAGGGAGCAGGTTGCTGTCGAGTATCTGAGAAGGCAAACAATAATTATTTGCTCATCATCTAAATAGTTAAATTCTTTCATTAGATCCCCAGTACTCTTTCTTTGAAATAGAATTTTACGATGCCTAAAAGCATTTTCTACGAGGGGTCTTCGAATTCTGATACTGTGCCACAGAAACTGTCCCAGTGCAGTTTTGTTTGGATTGTGCCACTCCTTGCATGACTCACGACCTACAAAAGTTGTAAGATTAATATTTAAAATGAGTATATTCCACTGTTTAATTATAATATTATACTATTGAAGGCGGTGGAATTTTGTATTCAAGCGGTTCAAGTCAATAATCAAACTTAAATTTAATTTTTATAAACCTGTCAATAATCAAACTGATTACTTCCCAATACTTATCGCCAACCCACTAAAGAAGGGACACGTGTTGGAAATCATGGTTTAGGCACTCACAATTGTTGAATAAATGTTATTCTAAAGTCTACCATTTAATCGGATGATTAAGAAAGAGACCAAAATCCCCTTTTAATAAGCATTGATTAGTAAACAAAACACTAATTCTAACTTTTTGATATTTCCACTACAAAGGAACGTCATTGCGTGGACGGAAAGTCACTCGCAAAACCCCCATCCGTCCATCCAAATTCATCTACATTCCACCACCGACTTTTTTCCTCTCTCTCCAAGCCCCTGCTTTCTCTGACCTCAATCTCCACTTGTCAACAAACCTAACTCCTCTCCCTCATCCAAGCAAACTAGAAAAAATGTTGTCTAGTTAATTCAGTTTGACAGAAAAATAAACAACACGTTTGCGTTGACATGCAAGTAAAAATTCACAGGTGCGACCAATCAACCAATCATTGACAAGATTTTCGGTGGAAAGATATTACAACGATACTTCCTCTCAAAAAATAATCGGCGATGACTCCAATCAATTATATATTATATTTTAATAAATGTAATTTTATAAATATAATTTTTATGGTCAAATTTACACCACAAAAGGAATAAAATTCTTAAAATCAGCTCTATAAAAACCGTTCGAAAGTACCATTGAAAAAGTAGGTTAAATTTTTGTTCGTGAATTGAGAATGTTAAAAGAGTTGCATTTAGCTTTTCAATATTAACTTTAAAATTTACACTATTTTTATGTTAAAAAATAAATTTTCTTTTTTTTTTTTCATAATCTTTATAACACACTATATTCCAATCATTTTTTTCCCCCAAAACAACGATACCTAAAGATGGTAATGTAAAATCCAGCCATCTTAAAATTGCAATGCCTGCAGGAACTAGGTTTAGAACAGTGTAGTTTATTAAGGGCCTGTTTATTATTTTTAAATGATGTTTAAAAAAAGTTGTAAACACAAACATATTTAGTACCATCTTTTAAAGTAAATAAAGATCAGAATATATGAATTTAATATGTTAGTTTAAATTTATGATTTCAACATTGTAAATGTAAAAGAGGAAATAAATTGGAAAGAAATAACAATTCTTGAACTACAAAATAATGGATGGACTGATGTTGAAATCATAAATTTAAATCAAAATTTTAATTAATTCAGTCTAAACTTTTGAGTAAGATACTTATTTATGGGGGAATTTAAGGTTTGTTTTGAAAACAACGAGAAATAATGTAATTTTATTTTTATTACTTAGATATAAATTAAAAATGTTATTTTTATTTTAAAAATAATGTTTAAAAATACATAATTAAATAACATCATTCATCCTTTAAGATGTTAGAGGTATGATTTTCCACAGAATGCATATTACAATTCATAACTTGTATAAATAGTTTCTTCCATTTATTCCGTAAATGGTTACCTTTGGTCCATACAAATAGATACTTAAATAGAGTAAATAGTATTTAATCTCATTAACTATGTCAATATTAAAATAAATAAATTAATAAAACTTTTAATTTAAAAAAAAAAGAAAAAAAAAAAAAGTTTTTGAAAAGGATTCAACCCCACACTTAGCGGCTTGAAACAAATGAGACATACAAGAGGTGAACGGTCATGGGCGGGTTGCGTACTTGGGAAAGAAACCATCCACGTCGGCCGGTCACATGACCACAGGCCGCCACGTGGATTTAATAAGCCCAAGTACAGAAATGCCCTTTCATATCCATTAGAGAGGGGGAATATGATATGATATGACGATTGAAATACACATATATATAATTAAACTATAATAGAGAAAGAGAGAGAGGAGGTGAGCTGATGGATTATGTCGGCCAGATTTGTATTTATCTTAAAAGGAAGATCAACGTGGCGGCCGTGCCCATACGACAGACTAGCAGCCAAGTGGGAAAGTAATGCTTCCTTGCCTCTACATTTCTCTATATAAATATCTTTAATACGTATCTAATTTTTTATTTATTATTCATATCATCAAATTATATTTATATATAGCTATATATATACATATCTATATATATCTATACATATAAAACTAGAGCATGATTTCCCAAACGTAGCGGTTTCTTGGATTTGAAGTCGAGTCTATTGTTTTTGGTCAGTCATGAGCCACCACCACCACCACCACCACAACCAATAGTTCCTAAAACCAGAAGAAACTGTAACCTCTTTCTATATATTTTTTTTATTTATTTATTTTTTTTTGGGTTCAAATTTTGGAGAGATATGGAAGGAGAGTGTTGCACGTCAAGTCCAACAGGAAGCACAGTCACAGATAACAAGCGGAAGCCAAGGCAGCAACACCATCACCACCACCTCCACCACCACCACCACCAGGAGAAGACGAAGCCATATAGAGGCATACGGATGCGTAAGTGGGGCAAGTGGGTGGCTGAAATCAGAGAACCCAACAAGAGGTCAAGAATCTGGCTTGGCTCTTACACCACCCCAATAGCAGCCGCACGTGCCTACGACACCGCCGTCTTCTATCTTCGAGGCCCCTCTGCTCGTCTCAACTTCCCCGAATTGATCTTCCAAGACGACGATCTTCGAGACATGTCCGCCGCTTCTATACGTAAGAAAGCCACTGAAGTTGGGGCCAGAGTTGACGCCCTACAAGTCGCTCTTCATGCTTCTGATCAATCCGAAACCAATTGCAATCAAGGTCGCTTATCCGAAAAGCCCGATTTGAACAAATTTCCCAACCCGGAAAGTTCTGATGAAGAGTGAAACTGCTCTTCGAAAACTGCTAGCTGTTTATTGTCAGCTTTTTTTTTTTTTTTCTTTTTTTAATATATATTAGAATCCGAATATATCTAATAGTAAAAAAAATGGAATCAGAAGGATTCCATTTTTATTATAGGTTTAAGCTGCTTTTAATCTCAGATGATCAGTTGTAACACAATAGTTAGTCATCTTCTCTTAATTCGATTATTTAATATTTGATGGTGTTAGGGTTTTTTTTTTTTTTTTGGTAGTGGGGTTTTTGGTATCGTAATATGTACATCATCAGTGATATATATGTTAATGAGGATTGCGAAATTCAATGAAATAGGAAGAAGAAGAAGAAGAAAATGTTCGTCGAATGAGGTTTGAAGAAACAGCGATCGGTGGCCTACCTTGTCTTTACTATGTGTTTTAGTTGCCAAACAAAAACAACAAAGTAGATAAGAAGATAAGGCAAGAGTTGGGCACCTCCTAGTACTATACCATTGCACTCCTAATGAGTCCTGACGTGGCTGTGGACACCACCAAAAGAATATATTAAACCAAATAAAAATAAAAAATAAAAACTCACCATTAGAGAGAGTGTGGTCCTGAATCAGGGAGGTTGTCACCGTCATGAAGGATGGTGGTGGAAGCTTACGTGAAAAGTCGTTTACTGGAGGTTGATGGGTGATGAAATGTGGGCGGTGAGTGGGTTTTTCTGTTTATTTTTGTTTTATTATACATAAACATTATTGAAGTCTTTGATTATTTTACTATAATATTATTGTTCTCTCTTTGTCGAATGTTTGTATATGCATAGAAATATGAACCGACTTTGTGTGTAACATTTTATTTTTGCCGTTTCTTTATGTTACGGCCGGTTGCTTTTACTTTTTATTTTTTTGTAATTTTGTTGCTGCCCAACTGTTCTCCAATCAAAATTTGATCGTTTGTCTTAAAAAAATTTGAGAGTTTATGAGAATTAATTGCATGTACGTCGACGCACTACTGTTTGTGTGAGGTCCGGCTCTTTGAGGGGAACGACTTCCTTTTCATTAATTTGCGGCTCTGCCACCATTTCCTATTGTTTTATATAAATAAAGTACTTTTTTTTCCAACAGAAAAGAGAAAGTAGGTAACTTTTTTTTTTTTTTAAATACTAGATATTAGAAAATTACCATCTCAAATTCTGGAATTACAATATTACAACTCTAAATCCAACCAAATTTGAGGCTACCAAAAAAGCATGAACGCTAGAGCTTATCACATTCAAAAAATCAAGGAAAGCCAATTGGAATATTAGATGATTCCCATACAAAAAAATGGTCAAGCAACATTGAAACTGGCCAACTACAACAGTTAAATATAACTTAAATAAAAAACAACAACATGAATAAAAATCAGTAACACTCAAATAAACTATACAATATAACCTCCGAAACCCAGAAAACAGTAACAAAGGATAAGTAAAGGGAGAAATGGTAAGGCACATCAAACTAGGGTCCCCTACGACAACCAAATCTTCTTCTTAAACTTGAAATCTTCCTTGAAACATTAACAAAATCTGTGATTACAGTGACTAATACCGAATGACGGTCTCCAGAATCCATCACTACCATGAAGCACCAAGTAGGCATGCATTCACTGATTTTCATCTACCACCTGAAAGACATGCAAACAAACCAAAACAAATAGGTTTTTAGAGCTGAATCCAGTTAGCAATTGGATCTAGCCCTAAAAACCCCAAAAACCAAAGGGACTTCGACAAAAAACCAGAGTAAGAAAAAAGTGCCAAGGATCGGAGAAGGAGAGGAGCGAGAAAACACTAAAGAACTACCTAGATCTAGCTGGAAAAGACTTCCACAAAAGCTTTCTCTCTCTAAGGATAGGAGAATTTTTTTCTCTCTTTAGAGAGAGAGCTTTTGAGAAGAAGCTTCAGCAAGTACGGAAATTTATCAGTTTAAGTTATAGTAGGTCTTTTTCTTGTATGTGTCTCTATTATGTGCAATTCATTAGTTGTCAATTTGTATAATTTGTGTCTCATACAGTTTCAAATAGAAGAAATATTGGCGGCAACAAATATCAGAACTAACTAACAGAGACATAAAAACTAACTCCTTAACTAACTTATTATGTCTTCAGGCAATAAGTCCATGTAGAACAACCGTATTCTTGTGATCTAAATTCGTACTAATGGGTAGACATAGATTCTGATTAGTAATTAACTTCAAAAAAATCAAAAGAAGAAGCAGGATCTTGACGGTATATTTAATGATAACGACGACTTGTTATAAAATGATTTAAAGTCAAGAAACACAAATCGATTCGTATCTATTCATGTCATAGCCTATGATCCTGCAGATCTTTCTTTTTCCGATTCTTCAATTAAAAAGCAGGTAAAAACTAGCTTATAAAAGTACATCAATTTGTCAACAAGATAGCACAATCTAATCTAAAATTTGGGCTATCTTTTGGTGTTTGTGTAGGTTTTTGTTTACGTAGGGAAGTGGAGAAAAGGATTTATGAACCTTCAACTTTGTCAGCATTAATTTGAATAATTTTGATAGAAGTAACACAGGGACGGCCTAAACCAGTCACTTCACTAAATATTCCGTCTACAGGAGTTTTAATTAATAATTACCTTAAAGAATTACTGCATGATTAATATGTTTCCTAGACATGTAATAGCCCATGATTCCATGATTACATGATTATGATTGTTTAATTGTGTCTAACTAGTGACATTATTCCTTCTAGAAAGTCCATGATTAAGCCAAAGAAAATTTTCAACCACTTAATGAAAATCGCTTCCACGTGTACCTCTTCCTTCAAATATCAATAATCCCGTACTTTCAACTTTCAAGTTAATCTCTATTACGTTCTAGGTCACAACTTTTTTTGAAATGTCGGGTAAGTACTCAAATCAACTCAATTTGGAATCACAGCTGACTGCTCAATAAAGGCTAATTAACAATCTTCATCTTTTCCATATATGCCAGTTATGGATAAATTCTTCACAAGATTTCGAACGAATCGTCCATGCTCATCTAGTAAAGCATCTAATTAAAAAGGCTAGAGATATGTCACTGTCCAGTGCCCAGTCTCCTGAAACTCAATTGAAAACTCTAGAAATTCCTCTTTAATTGAAGAAAAGCGACCAGCAGGTCCAGTACTGAATGTTCATATATACATATCAAGCCACCACATAACCAGGTTGTCAATCACAGCGACCAGGTTGGCATTACCGTTAGAGGCAGAACCCAACACAAAATACTAAACCGATCACGTATATCGCCATTTCTTCACCCACCGTAATCCCAAAGAAAAGAATATTATCAAATGTTTCGCAAATTCTTCATGGACGTTGCGTGTACTCCCACCTACGAAAGTTGACACTAATACTTTTTTATTATTTTATAAATTCAATTCATGTTGTATACTTAATTATATAAAATATTTATATTGGATTGAATAATACGATGAAAATATATATATTGATATTACAAGTACATGTTATATCTGTCAGGACCTCTTAATAATAACTCTAACGTACGGTCTAGAACATAATATCTAACTCTATTTCCGAACAATCGAGAGAGATGACTCTAACATACGATCCGAAACATAACATCTAACTCTACTTCCGAATAATTGGGAGAGAGAGATCTATATTAATGGAAAAATTGTCCTTATAGTCAAAGGGATTTAAATAAAATTTGCCCCCTGACACATAAGGGGTCTAGTTGAAATTATCTACATTCCATGGATGATACTCTGGTCATGCTCTACAGAACACCAGGTGTGCTTGCTTGTCCACTGAGGCAAGTGGCTTGTGAGTGATAGAAAAAAATATTATTATCATCTATAGTCTACATTATTTATAAAATGAGTTATTATCATTTTCTCATCTGACGATTGATGAATCATTATTTTTTCTCTTAATGATTTTAAAAAATTTAAACCATAACCACTCCTTTTCACACCTCCCCCCGCCGCCCCCCCCTCCCGCCTTAAAAAAATAAAAATGTCTAAATTCAAGTCAAAAGATTGACTAAAATAATGTTTCTTGAATTAATAGAGGAAAAAATAACGATTCATTAATCATAGGTGAAAAAAGGAAAATGATAATAACTTTTATATAAATATAACTCCAATTATGGGCATTTTCCATTCATATTGCTTAGATTAACAAATAATGAGTTTAATATCACTCAATATGTATTAGTGGTAGAAAACACTTATTTAATTTGATAATTCTCAAGTTCTCATAATAAAAAAAAATTGAGCTTATTTAAAAATAAAAAAATAAAAAAAAAAAAAGCTAATAAATCTAAATTGATGATGATTGCTTACGTCTAACATGGTAAAGACGGTAAGAAAGAAAGAAAGAAAGAAAGAAAGAAAGAAAGAAGGAAAAAATTAAAAGGGAGGGGGGGCAGGAGAAAAGGGGAGGAGGGTGAGTCCGAATAAATAAATAAGTATTAATAGTGATGGCAAAACCAGGCTGTCGAAGCAGCAAAACAGGTCACGCCATAAACATTAGCAAACGTTAGACAAGGGAGGCAGCAAACGTCTTTATCGGAGCACTGATTGCCGACTGGTGAGCCACGGCATAAGTTAGGCTGTTTAATTAATAATTTGAGCATGCGTGCTCAATCATTACCAGTTACAATGAACATTGTCTATTGGGCTTACATGAGTTAATTGTATCCATTTGTGGACATACTAATTGCACCCCAACATAATCTAAATAAGCCCTGTTCCACGAAAACTGGGTGCTTTAAACGATGAAGGAGGTTATATAATTACTCTGCCAATTGATTTTCATGCGCAAGATAAAACAAGGACTTGCTCGAGGCATAGTGAGGCCCCCTAAGGGAACATTTAAAATTAGGCCTTCAAAATTGTATAAAATATTTGCTACAAGCATTTTACTTCAAATTAAAATTATGTTCTTTGAAAATTTTAATATTACTTTATTACTAAAGAATGAAAATTTATCATATTTATTTTAATTAATTTTATTCAAATAAAAAAAAAAATAATAATGTACTTTAATAAATTCTGATAAAGTCAAATGTTAAGTTTGCCAATGAAACAAATTAATTTGGTCATTTTATAAAGTTTATGATTTATAGGCACATGTGAAAAATTTGGGCTACTTAATTGAAAATGAAAACAATTGTAAACTACTTAAAGTTATGAAACGAAAAG
The DNA here is from genome assembly GCA_019925255.1 of Litchi chinensis. Lineage (NCBI taxonomy): Eukaryota > Viridiplantae > Streptophyta > Magnoliopsida > Sapindales > Sapindaceae > Litchi > Litchi chinensis. Next base: position 10,524,577 of record CM034468.1, read on the forward strand.
TAGTGAGTCTTATTTCGTAATTATCGTATAAAGAATAAATAACAAAACATCCAATTTTAAAGAAATTAACACAAATATCTTGGCGGTGGGTGGATGGAGGACCATCTCCACTGGAGAAGGCAAAGGAAGGCTTTTTAATGAAGAGGTCTTGTCCTCCGTATTTTATATATATATATATATATATCCAAGTTTAATATGATTCTATCTACTATTTCTATATGTAAGATAATTTTATTATTATAATTAAAATGAGACCTTCCTTTATTATAGTATTAGCCTTTTTGTAGAGTTTTATCCGGACATGTATAACAAAAACTTATAATATAACATCAACAACTTAAAAATAAATTATAAGGGATACAAATTATATTAAAGTAAGAAATAATTTCTTTTTTTAATTACATTATGTAACTGGGACCGACTCAAAAAACAGTTGGGGCCAAACAAAATTATTACACACTAAATGCATGACTTGAAAAGAGGCTCCTAAATGGGAGGAAATAACTCACACATAAGTGGAGGAGACTGCTCTTATATAGGAGGGAGAGTGTTGTGGGTATATTTTAGGCTATATAAGTAGGTTGGTAGAAGTCTAACGAACTGATTAAATAAATTGACTTAATAGACAAAAGTCCAGTTCGTCAATGTCTAGCTCGCAAAAACGAACTCTCAGTTCACTGCTGCAGTTCTCAGGTCGCTGGTCAACCATGGTTAAGGCTGCTTTATACTCAGCTTTAGGTTGCCTAAAGCGAGGTCCAGCTCGGAGCCTAAAGTGCTCATTAAAAGAATTTTTTCAAAAAGACAACAATCTAAATTGAGAAAGGGTCAATTATCAAAATTGGAAGTAAAATCAAACTCTTATTTCAACGGAATCTATCCCCAAATTAATGGACATCAGTTTTGGAATTATAATTAACATAGAATTTCTTTATATTCTTATTGTACTTGTTGACGTCCGGAAAGGGTCAACCAGAGATTCTGGGGCCCAGACGGCGAACTTGGTAATTGAAGGTTGGTTGTACGAAGTGAAAGGTAGTAAATGATCGATTAATGAAGTTCTAGGTTGGTAGTAATTAATTCAGGTGAAGGGATGTCGGACTTGGTGGTTTGTTAGATTTAATAAGGAGATCACTAAGAAGTTAAGGAGAAAGAGAGAGTGAAAGAGAGAAGAAACACAAGGATTTTTACGTGGTTTGGTGACTGCACCTACATCTACGGCCACTCTGGAGTAATTCCGACAGAGTGACAGTTCTTTCGTATATTCAGCTTGTTGTACAGTAAAAATGTCTCCCCTCTTTGTAGAGGAGGGGAGCTCACAATAAAAAATACAAAAGAATGTTATACAAGTAACTGGCAACAGCTAGCTTCAGCTAATCCTGACATTGCCATGCTGCATTAATTGTAAAGGTAATGATGATTTTCTTCCTGCACAGGTTTGCATTAATTAAGCCTGAGGAAGTCTTCACTTCATTAAATGCTTCTGAGTAATTGTGTAGGCAGTTTCCGACGGGAAATCATGGGAGTTGGTAATTTTGACAGCTTGCTGCACACGGTATCTCCTGGATAAGTCTTCTGGTCAGCCAGATAATGCACGCTGGAGGAGAGATAAGGCGATCTGGAGGTTTCAGCGAGCTCGCGACCTGAGCGACCTCGCGGGCTCTGCGAGCTGAAAACGCTGGCAGGAGGCGTCCTGGGAACTGTTGCGGGCTCGCGACCTGGACGGCCTCACGGTCTGGCTTGTAGCTGCTGAATCTATCTTTGGGCCTCCTGGGCCCTTGCTCCTGTTTAAACTAAATAAGCATGTGCTGGCCCATCGGAACTGAACCAAAAAATGGGCACAACAGTACTCAAATTATAATATCTCACACTATAAACAGAGGTTGAAAATTCATTGTAAAAACAACAATCAATTAAATACTGTGACTCTGCCAAAATAACCAGAGAAACAGTCGTGGATGTAGGCATTTTTTTGGGTCGAACCATATAAAAGATCCTCTTGCATTTGTTATTCTTTCTCTTCTCTTTCTTTTGTCTTTCCCTTTGTTTTGCTTTATTTACAATATTGGATCAAGAACTTAGGTCAATTGAATTTAGACGTTAATAGTTTGGCATTAGAATGAGAGCTCAGGCTGCAATCTTTTAAATTTTCAACTGTCATGACAAGAAGAAGAACCACCAAAAGTTCTGACGCAGCAGCTGATCAACTAGAAAGGTAGATGGATCAACAACAGCGTGACATCCAATCGATGGAGGATATAACTGTGCTCATGGCAGGCGTGTCTCATGTCCCTACAAACGACGCTACCGTAGGTATGCCTCCACTAGCCCCTCGCCAACCAACACCGATAGTCCCACAGCCGAAAGACTATAGATGTTGCACCGACAGTAGGAGGCATTAGAAAATACAATGCAACAACTTACAGATACAGTTAAGGTGCTGTCATAGGTCTAAGCACAAAACGCGCCCAGACCTGAGGCTGTTACTTCCATAGAAATTTACTAGCAGCAATAAGAGCAAGTGTCAGCTCCTGAAAGACCCATCAGAAAGGTGCCGCGACCTGCTGACTCAGTTTATTCCTCCAACTCATGTTCAAAAGCTAAAGTTCGCCAAGCTCATGAAGAGAATGAAGTTTCGCGTCCTATGAGCTTAAGAGTGAGGGTGAGCCAGGATGGGAGCCACCACATAGAGGTTGGCAGGGACCAACTTTGGGCCCTATCTTAGTATAAAGAGGATGGAGTAGACAATCGACGACGTGCAGAGTTATACCGAGTTGGCAGCTCATGAAAGGTTAGTCAGGGATACATACCAAACCGTTACTCTTCAGATCACAAACACAAGCCTCAAGACCTAAGGATAGAAGAACTCTTTCAAATGATTCAACAACTTGAGGCACGCCTTAGCACCTCAAACCAACGTGATCAATATGGGGAGAGGATCCTATTCACCAGGGAGATCGAGACACAACCTCTCATTTACAGATTCAAAGTCTCAAATATTCCTCAATACAATGAAGGTAACAACCTTTATGATTGCCTAGATGCGTTCAATATCCAAATGGATCTTCAGACATCAAATCCTTTAATCAAGTGTCGTGTTTTTCCAGTCACCCTATGAGACGTTACACAGACCTAGCTTAAAAGTCTCGCAGCTCGTAGTATAGATAGTTGGGAGGGATGTCAACGAAAGTTTACTAGCCAGTACAGAGCTTTAAAGAAACAGCTCGCACCATCTTGTCGCCTCTCTACGGTCTTTCAACGACAAAACGAATCGCTGAAAGATTACATTACTAGGTTCAAATGTGAAATCAGTAATGTAAAGAACCCTTCAAATGAAAACATCTTAACTGTGATCTCAGTTGGGCTTCGCAAGGATGGGAAACCTTATTAAAGCATCTATACATCTCCGGTGAGGGACTTGGACGAGTTCTACGAGCGAGCTGCCAAGAAGATCATATGAGAAAAGACCTTCGACCCCAAGCAATCTAACTAGAAGGGTAAAGCGGACGATTTCAACCACCCAAAGAAAAGAAATAATGGTGGGAACAGAAGTGAAGGTCGAAATAACAACTCAAACAATCAGGTCGCTAAGAATGCCATGAATGAGATTAGAAATGAACGACTTTAGCGTCATGGTCGTCATAATAGCTACAACATATTGTCAGATACACAAAACAAGATCTTTGTAACAGAGAGGAACAGAAATGACTTCGGGAAACTCAATCCTATGAGGTCTCCCATTAACCTCAGAAACAAGAACAAGTTTTGTGTCTATCATAATGAGGTCGGACACGAAACTTCAGAATGCTAGGCGTTTAAGGACTCCATTGAGAATCTAATCAAGAGAGGTCGCTTGAGAGACTATGTGGTGTGACCAGCGAACCCGTGACCTTAATAACCACCACAGCCAGTATGGTAGCAACCCTAGCGAGTTTCTGAACAAGAACATGAACTCGCAGTGAGAACCATCTTCATCATATATGGTAGCCCTCACATCGTAGGTACATTTAACAGGTCGCATGAACATTACATACGGGAAGCTAACAAGTGACAAGTTGGAGACACGTTGCCTGCGAGTTAGAATAGCTCGATATTGCATCTACGATGATATGCTATACAAGAAAGGATTCTTAGCTCTACTCTTGAAATGCATCGATGGCCAGGACTGGGAGACCGTGCTAAAGCAAATACATGCTGGCCACTGTGGGAATCACGCTGGGGGACTGTTTTTAGCTCAAAAAGTGCTCCGGTAAAGATACTACTGATTCACCATGAAGCAAGACACTATCAACTTAGTCAAGAGATGCGATAAGTGCCAAAGATTCGTCAAGGTTCCGTGAGCTCCACCAACTTATCTTCAACAAATGGTGAGCTCATGACCTTTAGTAATTTGGGAGATGTACATGATTGAGCCTCTACCAACAGCTAGTGGGAAGTGCAAACATGCTGTGGTTGCAATAAACTACTTTACCAAGTAGGCAGAAACCAAAGAGCTAGCGGACATCTCCACTATAAAGATAGACAAGTTTGTATAGAGTGATGAGACCCACCACGAATCTACCCTTTCGGAGCTCCTGTGATCCTGTCGGGCACTCCACAGAGCCCTTCTGGACTCTAACTAGTAAGGCCAGAAAAACTCCATATAGCAAGCCCTTAAACTTAAATCATTTCATAAGTATATAAATCATCAATTATAAAATTTCATAATTTAGGTTTTCAAAAAATTTTGGAAATACAACAACTGTTTTTCAAGGTTTTTCATAATTTCAAATCACCTGAAAACAATTCAATAACACTTCAATATTTCAAGCAACATTCTCCACTACCATGTGGACCTCTTGTCCATCTCAAAATCATCACCTAGCCACAATAGATCTATTTTAACAAAATCGTTTCAATTTCGAAGACACAATTGCATGCATAAAATCAAAAGCATTTATACATAGCCAAAATATTTACATTGTATACATATAAAGGCATCAAATCATTTCCTTTACATAAATACATCACATCATCACAACCGTGGTAAAATTCGTAAAATTCTTTACAATCAAAATATGTACATATGTAAATTTTTCAATCTAATTAAAATATGCAAAGTGTGACTTCACAGAACATCATCCATGTCCAACCCACCTAATCTGAGGTGGGAGAGCAAGCACCCTGACTACTAGTTCCTACACCTAGGGAGGTTTTTCATAAAACATAAAACAAGAGTGGTGAGTTGAAGGAGTTCGGTGAGCATTACAATTTTTTTAATAAAATTGTTTCTTTCAAAATACCTCCCAAAAACACTTTAAAAGAATTTATTCTATTTCTTAACATTTTTATAATCGAAATAATAAACTTTAATAAATTTATGAAAAATCTTAAAAATTGGATTATTCATGCATAAAAACATGATAATTTTTCAATTATTGCATAAGATTTAAAAAATTTCCTTTCTTTGCTAAAACCACCAATGGAACCTAGAGTACCCATCATAACGTGGTCATGTGGCGATTCGATTAACGCCACTCATCATGACAATATACATGAGATATCTCACAAACATGCAGCAGAATTTTCTGCATCGCATATGTGAGTGAGATAATACCTCACGTGTGTAGAGGGTGACACAACTCAATCAACTGATTCAATCCCTTTGATGTTAGTGACACACCCTCCCAACACTTGTCATACACATATGGGGTATACCGACTGGATCTAAATCATAATTCATAACATGTAACATGGGTAAGCCATTGGCGATTAAAAACATTTTCTTTTCCATATAATTCAAACTAAATTCCTTTATTTCATAAACTTATGAATATGAAACATATCATGTAAAAATCACTAAAATATAAGTATCATCATTTCAAACCTTTTATGCATAATACATTTCTCTTTCGACAAATACACGAAATATCCATAAACTAACATTTTCAAGAAAAATCACTTTCAACCACAAAATGCATTATCAACACCATAAATACTATAATATGACAAAATATGCATTTAACAATTCATAAAATATATTTTTCACTCATTTGACTCACAAACTATTAGTTTGTCCTTCAATTAACCTCCCTTGATTCTTTTGCGTGCTTTCCACCTACAATACACATTTTAGATTAGAATTCATCACCTAATTACTTAAAACTATCATTTATTCACCCATTTTCACTTAAAGTATCATGTCCACACTAAACCACAAAGTTAGCACAAACTAATACATTTATCATTGCATTCATTTCCTTCCATTTTCTTGATTCAAGTTCACTTAATCACATGTATAAATTCATAAAAACACATTAAAATAATTAAAGAACCATTTGAACCCCAACATGTTCTCTTTGGCCAAATTGACCTAACAACCAAACACAACCTTTTTCTTTTCATTCTATTAATACATATCAACTTAAAATCATGTAATTACATCAAACCTCCAAAATCAATTCAAACACACACCAACTCTAGCTTAGCCGAACACATACCATGCCATCCAACCTTGTTTTTCCACTTTCATGATAATCAACCACATTAAATTCATTCCAAGATCAATCTAATGCCCTAAAACTAATTTAATTCAAATTTACTTGAAAAATAACTTAAAACCATAGCTCACCTCATTAGTTTGTTTGTCACACCACTTCCTTTGTGACTCCTTTTAAATCCAAGCTCAAATCGAAGATAATCAACTTCTAATCATACCAAAAATTCCTCAAACACATCACTTTATCATTCCACCATGAAAATCCATCAAAATACCATGAAAAACTCAACTTACATACCTATTTCTTTTCACTTTCTTACTCAATTTTTGCTCTAGCACTTTCCTTGTTGAAGTTTGATGGATTTGGGCATGAAAGATTAGATCAAAACCGTTGTTTTCCTCTTCCTCCTACTGGCTGAACTGCTTCTGCTCTTTTCCCAAATTTTTCTTTCTTTTTCCCTCCCAAAATCTCTAGAATTCTCACCATCCATCAATTTTATATAGTGCTCATCTTATTTGACCAAAATGCCCCTCATCTATTCTCTAAATAATCATCAAATCCTTTACTTAGTTTTACCAAAATACCCTTCATTATAACTCATAATAATTTATTTAAATAAGGGCTATTTAGTCACTTTATCATTAAAACATTAATATCTTTTTAGTGCATGTCAACTATTATCTACTAATTTAATTTGATGTGTCATTCTCCTATTGGTTAATTTTGCATGACATGGATTGTGATTCTTATTCAATTTTTTTTCATGTGATGCTCACACCAATTTCATATATGTTCGAAGTTGAAATTACCATTTTGCTTTTAATGCATTTAATTATCATTCATACTTAAATAAATTCTAAAAATATTTCATGGTTATCCTATCATCAAATTGACCATGTAGTACTCTAATTAAGTATCTTATCTCTTAATATCTTGCTTTAAAAAAAATTTAATTGGCGTAAAATCATCAATATCCATTATTCTCCGAAAATGTTATTTTCTTCCATTTAATTTCAGATCGTTTAAAACCTATTCGAATGGATTTGTTTTCGACCCGTTCCAATTTCTAATAACTCTAATACCTATTTCAGGACTTTTGATGCTCAGAATCTATTTCTCAAAAATCACTATTCATAAAAAAATTAGTTATCGAAAAAAATGCAACTCTAGGGTTTACATAGAGTAATATTATTTGTAAATTCGGGGTCTCTCAATAGATCGTAACAGATAATGAGACTCAATTCAACAGTGACCTCTCCATCAAGTTTCTCTTTGAAAAAATTTTATAAGTCAAGCCATGTTAGTTGAGATTCCGACCTACTGGACATAACTTGATAAAATTTTACTAAGTCATGCTATATTAGCTAAAGTTCCGACCTACTTGATATAGCTTGACTAAATTTTTGTTATGTTAACTGAGGTTCCGACCTACTAGACATAGTTTGACAAAAGTTTACTAAGTCATGCTATATTAGCTGAGATTCCGACCTACTGGATATAGCTTAACTAAATTTTTGCTATATTAGTTGAGGTTCCGACCTACTAGACATAACTTGACAAAATTTTACTAAGTCATGCTATATTAGCTAAGATTCTGATCTACTGAATATAGCTTGACTAAATTATGCTATGTTAGCTGAGGTTCCGACCCACTGACCATAACTTGATAAAATTTTATTAAATTATGATATATTAGTTGATATTCCAACCTATTGAATATAGCTCGACTAAATTTTTAAAGTTATGTTATGTTAACTGAGGTTCTGACCTACTGGACATAGTTTGACAAAATTTTATTAAATTATACTATATTAGCTGAGGTTGCAACCTCCTGATATAGCTCGACTAAATTTTTAAAGTTATGCTATGGTAGCTAAGGTTCCGACCTACTGGATATAATTTGATAAAATGTTATTAAATTATACTATATTAGCGGAGGTTCTAACCTACTGAATATCGTTCGACTAAATTTTTAAAGTTATGTTATGTTAGCTAAGGTTCCGATCTACTAAACATAGTTTGACAAAATTTTATTAAATTATGTGATATTAGCTGAGGTTTCGACCTACTGGATATAGCTCGACTTAAATTTTTTGAATTAAACTATAATTTGTGAGCTACGGTGTATCAAGATCAGGGATCTCCTGAGCTCTTATCAGGTTTTATTACCATTGAATTATACATTGATTATATTATTTCTCAGTTCGCAAGAAATTTAAAGACTTAGAAAAAGAAAGTAGAATCAAAGCATAAGGCCACATAAGCTTTTATAAGTGTCAAATTCTCACTCTTCCTATTGACTTTTACGTACCCAGTATTGCCACTCGCAAATTTAATTTATATATCCATTCTTTGTTATTGTATTAAATTATAAAAATATTCCAAAATAAAATAAGGAAAAAATCTAAAAAAAAAAAAAAAAAAAACCTGAAATGGAAAGTATTATTAGTTCACCCCAACTTTTGAAAATATTAGCAAAAAACCCTTCTCTATTAGACCAAAAGCAGTTTCCATTCAAAACTTGAGTGGTTTTGTGAAAAAAATGAAAGGACAAAAATGCCTTTACAATATTATAAAATTAAATAATAGAAAACAAAGAATTAATCAATTACCAAACTACCATTTCATCATAAATTTTTTAAAAAAATAAATAAAAAATAAAATTTTTTGGAATTTATAATTAAATTTATGTAAAAATAAATAAATAAATTATAATTCAAAATAATTAAAAAAAATAACTATTATTGTTAATAAAAACCATAAAAAATAAATATATTAATTAAAATTTAATTTAATTAATTCATGAATAATTACAAACAATTAAAAAATTTTAAAAAAATCTATTCAAACCAAATCCAGATCTTCAATCTAGTTTCTATTCTTATCTAAATTCAAACATTATGAAATTAAAATTAAAAAAAAAATCCAATAATTTGAAACAAAAAGTGAAAGATCTGGGTTCGATCTTCATTAAAGGAAAAAAAAAAAACCCAAATAAGAAAAAGAAAAATAATTTTAAAAAAAAAAAAAAAAAAAAAAAAAAAAAAAAAAAAAAAAAAAAAATGAAAAAATGAAAAACAAAAATAAGAACCAACATAAAATCAACCCAGATCTTCAATGTTGATTATTTGGGTTGAACCCAGATGAATTTAAAAAAAAAAATCAAAAACTAAAACATACATGGTGATGTGGGTTTAAAAACCAAATACAAACAACATTGCAAATCAAATTAAAAAAAAAAAAAAAAAAAAAATCTTGGGTTGAACCCATATGAACAAAAAAATTTCAAAAACCAAAAAATACCGGGTGATGCGAGTTTAAAAGCCAAATACAAACAACACAAAAAATACAAACAACATTGAAAATCAAATACACAACAACAACAATAATAATAATAAAACAATTCACGTCCACTCTCCAACATCACAAACAACCAAAAAAACAATCAAAAAATTTAAAACAAAAAAACCAAAAAGCAAAAAATCGATAGAATTTCTAAAAATACCTAGATCACCGTTGTCATGCGACAACCAAATACAAACAAACAACGCAAAAAATACCCAGATCTTCAATCACCGTATCACTATTGTCGTCTCCATGTCCATATTAACACCCAACACAACGCATAAATCAACACTCAACATTGAAAAATCAAACACCCAATACAAAAAATCAACATCCTCTCATCAAAGAGAGCGAAGGGAGAAGAGAGATCATCGAAAGGGAAGAAAGACACGAGCGAGTGCGATAGAGGGAAAAAAGACAGTAGCAAGCGATGTGTAGCAGAAGGGTAGAGAAAGCGACAGGAGGAAGAGAGACGATAAGAGTAAAACAAGAGGGACGACGGTGAGAGGGAGAAGATGGAGGAAGGATGGCTGTGAGAGGGAAGAGAGTTGAGAGGCAAGAGAGAGATGGTTGAGAGGAAAGAAAGAGAGTGAGGGTTTTGTCTATTTAAAGCACGAGTATAATGATCATTTTACCCTCCAAATTGATGAATCTATTAGTTTATTAATGAAATTACTATATCATTTAACGGTTAGGTCATTTTAACCATTATTTTTAATACTAGAGGTGGTTTAATATTATTTTTAATTATAGGCGTTAAAATAATAATAACCCATACAATAACTTATATCAACAATACAATTTATTTATAAAAATATATATATCGATATGAAGCAAAGATGAACTCCTTCAGGGTTAACGATAATTAATCACTACTTTTTACTCTTTAATGATCATAAAGATTTGTGATGGGCTTATGGCTTGCTTTCGTTGATGATCATTGAGTGTTGATGAGGAATATGCAGGACAAAACAACTGATAGATCTGCTAGTGGTAAAGGATCAAGGATGACTCTATGCAGGGGCTGAGCCATTCGGAGACTTGGGTACCCTTCCCTTAGCAATTCTGAAGAAAAAAAAAATCATACATATATATTATTATCAAATTTCAAAGTACTAAGTGAATTATATATATGTATATTAGTCAATATTATGTATACTGTAAATAAATTTTTAAAGTACTAATTTTGCATCCCAACTTTATTTGTTTATTAGTTTTGCCTCCCAATCCATGGATCGCAAGTTTAGATGAATACATCCATAGATGATGCTAATAGATAGAACCCGAAGCTTCATTTTCGAATGAACAACAAGATATTAAGCATTACTAGAAACAACAAAACCTATTGAAGGAATAATAAGCCATGACCATAGAATTAGCAATGGTGGCTTAATTTCACTGTTTCAATTCAACGATACGAATAAAAATTCGAATTTAGAGGACTATTCCTAAGGGTCCCAACAAATTCCTAATTGGAATTAGTAAAACTTTTCAAATGTGAATCAACTGCTTTATCGCAATCATGATCTCATTGAATGGACCCTAATCACCATATAAGCTCTTGAACTCAGGACTTATTTGATTTTTGGGAGAACTTGATTTTGATTTTTACATTTTTTAGAAACTTCTCGTTTTTAAATATAAATTTATTTATAGCGTTTATAATCTTTTACATTTCAAAACTTATCAAATTAGTCTCTACCGTTAGTTACAGATGGTCAAACATTAAACATGTAGGGTAAGTTTCGTCTTTTAACACTAATAAGTGTCACAAGAACATGTATTGGATAGGAAAACATTAAAAAAAAATTAAATAAGAACAATAATTAAAAATATATATAAAGTTAAAGACAAAACATTATTTTACCATTTTCTGTTGATGTTGACTGTCAAAGATCACGTTAGAGCGACTTATTTGATGAGGTTTTGAAATATAAAGAACCATGAACGTTATAAACAGATTCACATTTTAAAACACGAAGTTTTTAACAATTATAGAGATCAAAATGAAGTTATCCCTTGATTTTTTCATTATACTCTCTTGATGATTTGTATTTTATTTTATTTGTTTAAGTGATACAATAATTTAAATATTTCGTAAAATAATTGAATTATTGATATTTTTACTTAGCAAAAATGCATACTAAATTATATATTACTCTTTTACTTCATAAACTATCTTCACCAATTTTGTCTATGTTCTTTTTTTTTTTTTTTTTTGAAATAGTCTATATTCATTTTTTGCCTTTTTTTTTTTTTAGTTTTATATACATACATACATACATACACACAGATATATATATATATATATATATATATATGTTTTTATTATCAGTATCTTCTAATTTTTTAGGACGAACCAATCAAATTCATTCATTACATTCTCTCTCCTAAAACAAATTATTTCTCCTATTTAATTCAAATACGATAGATAAATTTGATTGGTTTGTCTTAACTTTTTTAAAGTTAGGATGTATTAATAGTATACATATGTTTGTGTTCAAATATTTATGATTTAAAAAATAAATTATCTATCCTTGACATTTGGTTTTGAGTAAAAAAAAGAACTTACTATCTAGTTTTTTTTTATCACTATTCAATTTTTAGAATTCAGTAGGATTCATTCTTAGAAAAAAAAAATAAACACAGTTTAACAATCAAAATAAATTGGGTTTATTAATGATTTAGATGTATGTACAAATTAATGTATAAAATAATAAATAAATTTATTTTCATAAAATTATTTTTGCTATTTTGATTGGGTGTTTACGATAAATGTTAAAATTTTAATCTTTACTGAGGGTACTTATAAATTAAATGAAAAATTCATATTCATATATGGCAATACTAGCATTGAAAATCTTACATGATTTTGAAATTGTTTGAGCACTTACAAAGAATGGCCCATTATATCTGGACCCATGTATCGTGACAATTATATACATTTTTTTTTGTTTAAACATTTACAATAAAGTTGAACTTCGAGAGAGAGATAAGATTAAGAACATTTTAATGCAGAAAAAAAAAATTAAAATCATAAATTTATAACTTCAATTGTGCAGATGTAATGAATATGTATTATTGGATCAACCTCATCTTGTCATAATAAGTACACATATTGCTACTCAAATTTCACATATAACTCTCTAAAAAAATAAATTGTGTCCATTAATTGATCATGGAGGTACTTTTCTCTTTCTTCAAGGGGAAAAAAATAAAAATATTTAGAGTTTGCAATTTGGTAATTCCTTGCTAGTGGGAAAAGGTAGCTTGGATAGGTTTCGGAAAGAAGAAGGAAATATAGCTTGGATAGGATATTGAGCTGGTTGAAGCATTAAAGATGTTAAAAATCACCCTAAAATCGTAGCCTTAAATGCCAAGGAGTCTAATAGACTTCGGTGTGATCTCATCACATCTGGCAAGAATTAATTTTACACTTCCACTTAAAATGTTGTGACATTTTGTATGTATAAAAAAAATTGTGACATGATTTCAAATTCCCATTAGAGCACTTTGAAGTCACGTATATCACTGGATCTATATATATATTTACTTTCCTGAAAGAATCAGTGGATCTATATTGGTTATCGAATTATATGTTTATTTTTTCATATATAATTTGTTAACAAAATTCTTTGAAAGATGCAGTGTTACCCACTATTAATTTCACTGTTGAATATACCTGCAATTGCAAAAGGGTGGATAGAATAAAATAAAAAGGAATTTACACTTTTGTGGTGCATGAGTCAGAACAAATCTGTTGTAATTTCATTCCCAGAAGCCTTTTTTCGTTAAAAAAAAAAAAAAAAGAAAAATGTCACTACAGAACTATGGTCTTCACTGATATCGATGATCTTAAACTGGCTTAATGTTTTTTTTCACCGAGTGAATTTAGAAAGTTTACCAAATAGTACTTTACATATGCAAAAGAAGAGGTGAACAAACGAACAAATAAAAAAACGCAATTGCAAATATTCACTAACAGACCTAAAAGAGCCACAAAAACAATGCATAGAGAAGGGCTCATGTCATGAGTAGTGGGATATGTGAAGTCCTTTGGCGGGAATAGTTGAATGCATGCTAGGTAGAGAGAGTTGGTGACTTGATGTGTAGTACATTTTCATGTGGAATGATATTGATACTGATATATGCATATTGAGGGTGGGCACTTGAACCGATGAAAATGGTGGGTGATTTTAAAGCACTACATAAAAGGAAGATATATAACTTTATGAAAAATGGCAAATTCTGATGTAAGTAGAAGAAGAAGAAGACGAGAAAGGGATGTTTAGACTTTACAAGAGTCAAGATATGATTTAACTCTTTGAGTTTGTGCAAACCCACCACAAAGAGAAGAGGGGTTAAAAAACATGGGAGCAAATAAAATGAAATAAAAAAGTTAAAAAGGAAAGAATAAAAAGAGCGAGAGGATCTTTCAGTGCCATCAATTCAATTAATTGTGTTTGGACTGTCATCCATTTACTCTAGAACAAAATCCCTTTTCCTGCACCATTTGCAGCCACTTTTAATTACACGACATGACAATTTTCTCACCATGCGATCATGTTCTTTTTCTCTTTCTCGAGAGAAAAAGGAGAGGAAAAATAAAAGTTGGATTTAAAAGCAAAGAGAATTACACTGTTGAACCATAAAGTCATGAGCTAAGTGTATATAAAGATGCCCCATCGAAATCTAGTTGGGAATATATTTCAATCTAAACAATGATGCCTACCCGCATTCACTTTATTTGGCATTATACATGCATTAACAAAAAGCTAAGGGTGCCAGGGTCGGTAACAATAGCTACCATTTAACAACGATCCTTTTCTATCAATTTCCAAGCTAAAAAGGTTTCCAAGCAAAACGATAAGTAAGAGTATAGAATTGTAAAGTTAATAGCAAAAGTGTGCGAAGATGACCCTTCTCCATTTTATTTTTCTCATTTTTTTCTTTAGTGACATTTGAGCAAGCACAGATGTCAAAACCTTTTCTCCCACCGCCCGACTTATTAATCCATTTATGTAAAAATGGTCCATACCCTAGCCATATCAAGTCCATATTACACCCAGACATGATCTCATTGATTTGGAATTTGGAATTCTGTGAATTAATATATGGTTTTGAATTTTGATTAATGGATTCTGAAAACTAGATGCATAATGACGGCCCCTTGATGATTCAATTCCACCCCCCACTTCGCAAAAGAAAAGAAAACTAAAAAAGAAATGTTGATAATTGGCCAAACAATTCAAAATTTGAACACGAAGGAATTAAGTATTCAAAATAACAAAAATAATTGACGTAACAAACAAGGGACATCAATGTTAGGTGCAATGATTAAAATAGAAATTAATGTCACGAAAGAAACCAAGATTTTAGTCTTTGTATAGATGTGCTAGCTATGTCAAAACAAACACAGTATTCAAAAATTCCACAAAATATACATACAGAATGGACTAATTCTGCCATTGAAATGTAAGGTCCTCTCAAGCAACAAATGTTGGTCAGTGATCTTTTATTAATAAACCTCAATGACACAAAGAAAATTGATCGATTTTCTCAATCGGATTACTTAAATTTTATTGAAATTTTCCATGGACAGATATAAATATTAAGGTGAGCAAATATCATTGGTTAATGATGGATCGATATGTACAATCGTAGAATATTACAATTTCAACAGATCCAACGTATGTAATGAGACTTTAATTAATTAAATTGTTCCCAGTTTAAACATGCAAATTAAGGGCGGCTCCTTAACCGGTAACCGGAATGAATATTAATTTCATGAATGGGGCTAGTAGTCTCAGTCAAGTAGCAGTCAAAGATTGAAGAGGATCATGTGGATGTTGAGCTTTTAAATTAAGCTACAGGTCGTTTTCGTTCATGTATACCATCTACCGTGAATAATAATGTAAACACACATACACTAGTGTTATCATGGAAACGGACTGGTGTTTGTTTGTGTGTGGTCCATAGACACGTGCAAATGATGACAATGTCTTCCCCTAATGATGGATTCCCACCGCTTCTTCCACTGTGTGGGTTCCACTTCTATCATGCATTTCGACTTCACTATACTCACTCAAACCCCTTTTTTTCTTTGACCGAAAAAAAACAAAAAACCCATCATCAAAATCAAATCCTATATTGATATGCAAGTTTACAAAACATTATTAAATGTTTTCTCTTATAAATTGCCATATAATTTCTCTCCAAGTGTACCAATCGATAAGAGTTCCATTATTGTTTGATTGTTTGCCTACTCTGCTAACGTGGCACTTCATGAGCGGCTACTAATCATTCAATCAGATCTTCAAACTTCAATACCTCAACCAATCGTCGGTCTTTATTTGTTTTCTAAAGAACTGATTAAATTAGTATAGATCTTATTGAGTGGCTGTGATCGAATGTAAAATTCAATAGATGCACCTGATTTGCAGCTGCTTTTATTGAATCATAGCAGGACCCACTCTCATTTTCTAGTACTTACCAACTAATAATTATAGAACCCCATTCATTCATTCATTCATCGCAAGAATACAAATTATAGACCTCTAATGGTTACCTTCCATAAGTTCAGTTCTACTGAACTCACTTTACTTGCAATATTGTAACAATAATTCCATTAAAATTTTGATGTTAAAAAATAATATATTATTTTTAACATATTAGATGATATCTCGTGAATCCCCATGTTAATCAAGTGCACTTCTTTTTACTTTCTTGGTTATCATGGTTTTAAGAAATTAGTACTGTTTCAGAGAAGTTAATCTGAGCTGTTTTAACTTTTAATTGCGTTCAACTTTCTAGTTTAGCTATTATATTAGCTGCTTTTAAGTTTTAATAGCTGTCAAGATAAATAGATTAACAAAATTGGATCTGCATGATTACAGTAATTCCATGAAAAAGAGTGGTGATTGTGAACCAAAATAACTTAGGTTAGGTACAAAATAATGAGTGCCTAGCTATGTGAATAGTGAGAGATATTGTAGGGGAAACCAATTAAGGTTTGTCGTGATTGAAGGGAAATGGTGTAATCAGCTGTGGGATCTGCTTACGTGAGGCCAAAAACCATGGATTCAAGCACTTAATCTAAGATGTCAAAATTGATATCATTATTCCACACATTGTCGTCAAGCTAGAATGACACCTGGCCAATCGCATTTGAACTCGATGAGCTCTCTTTTTGAAAGTTGCTACCAAATTCACCATGCAACCTTTTACTTGACGTATATTACTGTTCAAGTAAAATCTAAAAGAACCATATGAGGTACAAAATTTTTTATAAGAAATAGTCTAAACACTTATTTAAAATATAAAATAATATCACTTATCTCAATTTTTTTAATATAACAAAATGTGGTTTCTTACATTTTCAATGATATTTTGATGATCTCCCATTTTTAATATATATCAAATAGCTCCTTTCCATTTTTAACTCATGGTACAACTTCAAGAGTAGAGAGAAGATTTATTTAGTTTTAGAATTTTCAACCAACAATAATGATAATGGGTGCAGTAGCGAAATTAATGAGACAATTCTCGTACAAGGAAAAGATAAAAGAGATAAGGTGAGTACAAGGAGTCCAAGTGAGTCCAAGTAAGATAAGGTAAATCCAAGAAGAGTTTTACGTATAATGAGCTGTTTAGCAAATCTAATGTTAACATCCAAATATCACGCAAATTTGTCAATGTCAAGATTTTCATTCTACTGCATTGCCAGTCTATGGTCGGGAGAGGGGGAGAAAAGGTCACATCAACCAGCGAACCAAATCTTCAAGTCTTGAATTCTTAAATATCGAGGAAGAAATATTTATGGCAATCAGACGCATGACAATTGCACCCCAGCACAGCAGTGCTCTGCCGTTAGAATTTATCGATACATTCACATTTAGAGTGTGCTTCTAGTTGGTGTTTTAGGAGAAAATACAATGTAGGTACTAAATTTTCTTTCTAAGGAAAAACGGTGCAATATTGTCACATCTTCTAGAAAACAGGTGATAAAAATTCTTCGGTCTGGTCAGAATTCCACAGATTTTACGCACAGCACAAAAATCAGTGCAAATGCTTAACATGATTTGTAAGATGGACAAAAAAATGTCAGAAATATGTAGTAACAAGTCACTGTTTCATGAAACTGATTTCAGACACGTTTGGCTCCCACTTTTATCCACACAAATGGTTAAAAAACAGAAGAAGCAATCTTACTATAGATAATCAACAACCTTTAGAGAGACTGTCAATATTGGTTCTTCAACAGAAGGAGAATATTTTACATATTGAAGATGTTTGTATAATTAAAGCACATTTTTTCTTTTTCATGTTTCACTTCATATAAACCCAATCACACGTGCTACGCGCAATCACTTCCTAATGTCCGTGATTGCAGTCATCAGCCCCCAGTATTGATTCCAGGTTTATTCAAAGCTCATCATACAAATTGGAACATGGAATCATTACTCACCACATGTAAAATACGTAGGCATTACTTAATATATATGGAGTTGCATATAGATACAAAATTGCATGGTGGGTACTAAATCCTAGGTATATAGTCTCATTAAAATTATGGAAAAAGTGGGGTTTGGTATATATTTTTAATTTAGAGTAAGAGAAGTGGAGCTACAGTTTCCAAGGAGGAGGAATTGGATATGGCATGCAATGAAAGCAGATTTCGTATGTGGGATTTGTTTAATTTTTTCAACATTCTCTACCGGTTAAAGACATGAGACGGCATTCATTTTCTTTCTTTCACTCACAATAACCGTATCTTGGAAAGCAAAGAGTTCCATTTTCAAGTTTTGGGATTGGAGGAATCTCTTTTCATTCCTCTCCCTCCTCTCTCACTTTATGGAAAAAAATAAAGTTTGAGAGAGAGCACCGAAAAGCATAGACACCTTATCATGAAAGCAAGAAAAAAACGACCCGATTAGACGGGCCAACCCACACGCATATACTCACACACACACACACACTTACTCACTCACTCACACATCCACCCACACGGGCCTCTTACAATTATGAAATTATTTCTCTCTTTGTGTTCCCTCTCTTTCCCTTTTTTTTTTCCAATTTTTTTCTTAAACTCTCTCTAATTATCACTGATTTCTCTATTTACGTGTCACTTTTTTCTATTTCCTTTATCATTTAAAATTAATATGGAAATCCCAAGTCAACCTCACCTCATCATTTGGTCTTGCTTCTTTTAAGCACCACCTCATCTCCACTTTCTTCACTTTAACTCTCATTCGTCGACTATATAATCACCACTCTCTATCATTTAGTCCTTCACCATGGGAAGCATGAAGGTGCATCAGTTGGCACGTGGATTCTGGGAGCACGAACCCACCTCCCTCACTCTTGGCTGCAAGCGCTTGCGCCCTCTAGCTCCCAAGCTTGCCGCCACTACTGACACTGTCACTTCTTTCGACCTCAAGAGCTTCATTAGACCCGAAAGTGGCCCTAGAAAACTTGGATCTTCCGATGAGAAGAGAAACACTGCCCAGGTGATCATTTTCTATTATTTATCTCATGTCCAAAAAGAAACAAAACCTATTACTAGAACACATGGAATTAAATTAATTACCTGCTAGTTTATATGAAACTAAAGAAGACGTGAAAAACAATGATGCAGGTGGAAACACACCCTGGAGGGACCCGGTGGAATCCAACGCAAGAACAGATAGGGATACTTGAGATGCTGTATAGGGGAGGAATGCGAACTCCAAATGCGCAACAAATAGAGCAAATCACAGCACAGCTAGGCAAGTATGGGAAGATAGAAGGGAAAAATGTGTTCTACTGGTTTCAAAACCACAAAGCCAGGGAGAGACAAAAGCAGAAGCGCAGCAGTCTTGGTCTTAGCCATAGTCCGAGAACCCCAGCCGCCAATATCACCACTATATCTTTGGACTGTAGGGTACGTAAGTACATATAATTATATATGTCCCTATCTCTCACAAATCATGTTATATAGTACTAGCTAACTAGAAGAATTAGGCAGCTTTCATAATCTGAATTCATGTTATTTTTTTGAACAGGGAAGTCAGGGAGTATTAGAAGAGAGAGATGAGGAAGACAGTCCATACAAGAGGAAGTGCAGGAGCTGGACATTTGAATGCTTTGAAGAAGAGAGCAGATCATGCAAAGAGGAAGGAGATAGAACTCTGGAGCTGTTCCCATTACACCCAGAAGGGAGATGAAATCAAAACTTCATTGAACTTCGTTCCATATATCTGTGATCTGCTACTTTGATGTGCTGTTCTTTCTTTTACTTTCTTCGTTTCGGGAAAGAAGAAAGACAAGTTGTCGCCTCTTTGTACTCTACTGATGATGTATTATTATTCCTGACTTAGAACCAAAGCGGTCTGTCACTCTTTATTCTACATCTCTCTCTCTCTTTCTCTCTCTCGTTCTTTTTCTCTTTCACAGCTCGTGGTGGGTACTACTGTGTGTGAAATGGGATCCTTTTGACTACAGAGAAACTTGTTGAAATCAAGCTTTTAGGTTAAAAGCAATCAACTATGGACACTGAAGTCCACGCACCTACTTCATTTCTCTTCAAGCCTACTATTGCCTACAATTTTATATTTCAAGTTCAAATAGGAAAAGTATATGTATTGCACTACTTAGAAGACTTTCATAAAAGTAACATTTCAACTATTAGGAGACATCTAATTTCTTTTTCTTTCCTTTTCGGATTGACATGCAAATTTTTTTTATGGAAAAATGTAACATCAGTTAGTGAAGAGTGGGGCCGCATATTCATCATCGGACATTGGTTCAGTGAGATTTTGGGAGGGAAAGATAGTTCACTGAATTTGAAACTCATAACCATGTTTTCCTGTGTCAATTCAAGTTGTAGCTCATTAAATGAATGTCTCATGATTCACATTGCAACCCCACAAGTTTTAAATACCCATCTACTCTGGTTCATTATTAACCTTGGGTTAGTGCGAGAAATTTTGTTTTGACATTCATCGTCAATATAAAGAAACAAAAAACAAAATTTAAAAAAACAAAAACAAAAACAAAAACAAAAAACAAGACAGTTCAAAATATTTAAATGTCAATATTTGAAGGATAACAATGTGCAAACTTATTACGTAGTCTTAACAAAGTATCCTTTGACAACACATTACACAAATTTAGGTTGTGTCTATTATTATTATTATTATATAAAGACTAATCAGCATTGAAATTCACGAAGAATATCTTCAATGCTCTCATAAATTATGAAAAAATTACATGATACATAAGATGAATAGATATTAAGTTAAAATAAACTTCTCCAATATAGTTATCGCTCATCAATATGAAAGCAAGGTAGTGAAAAAAAAAGGCATTGTCGACATAACTATTTATTTTCAAATGGTATATTAGATAACCATTGTGAGTAAATTAATAATTATTCGATACTAATTTTCAAATCTAATTAAAAAATAATAAAATATAAACATTAAATGAAAATATATTGAAGTATTGGAGAACAATTTTTCAATTTGATTGTCTATCAAATAATGTCTATGCTATGTAAGAAACAAATCACTTGACATTGATAACATGACATTTTTTTTTAAACACAATCCATGATAGCATTAGAGATGCTCTAATGCATCTATGGATTGTATTTAAAAAAAAATGTGTCATGCTATCAACGTCAAGCTATTTGCTTCATACATGGAAAAAAAAAAAAAAAAAACCCAAGAAAGCAACACCCTCTTTCATTGTTGTTGTACACCAGCACCTAGCACCCAACACGGCATTGTTGTACACTAGCATCCCGCAACAAAATCCGTGACTCGATTGACCAAAATACCCGTAAAGGGACCTCGTCGTTGCTGTACACTTGCACCTAACACCCCTATTGTCTTTTCCACCTTAGAATCGACGGCAAGCAAAGGACAAAAAAATCAACGATAGAAATTAAAATGAAAACCGCTAGAGGTAGACTCTCAAAAGACATATATGTCGAAAACGACGGAAGAGATGAAAAAACGGTGGACTTTACGACGATAAAGATTGAAAATAGGGACGAAGTGGCAGTCGAAGATGGGAGATGGATTTGGAGTTGGAGAGAAGAGGGGGTGAGTTGGGAGAGAGAGAACATGAAGTGTATTGATGATTTGCTAAGTCAACCATTGAAGATTTGTCTAATAGACCCTTTACACCCTCTATAAGTACAAGGTCATCTTCACAATGTCCCCTTTTTTTTTCACCAACTCAACTTGATAATGAAGATTGACAGTTGCATTGGAGAGGTCTTTTCATACAATATATCCTATGAAGCATCTTATTTTTCTACAATCCACACTAGCATTAAAGATGCTCTAAGCATTGAATAATGATGGAAAATTAAATATGATTATTATGTTTGTTTGTTTGTTTGTTATAAAAAAAATGAAAACTGATTTACGTAGATTAGGAAATAAAACATTTAAATGTAATTTAGTTAAGTGAAAAGCGAAAATTTTTCATTTTTTTAGATCAATAATTCTAGGAGTTATTGTGATTTTATCATTTAAAATTCAAATGGAATAATTTAATGGGACTCATAAATATGATTAAGTGAAAAATGAAGAAATCAAACAAGTCCTTAATTAGAGAAAATATTTAGTTACACATATTTAATCATTTGACAACACATTGATTAGATACACGACCCTTTTTGTCCTTTTCACCTCTTGATTTAAAAAAAAATAAAAAATAAAAAACAATACGGTTATATATTTAGTGAACATAAGTTTACCTAGAAGAACTTTCCGAGAATACAAAATATAATTTTTATCTCTTGGATACATACAACATCACGATAAGGGGGAAAATGTAAAATATTCATTATTATAGGGGAAAGATGTCATTTTATGCTAGTTAACTTGTTTTGGTTCCTTAACAATATGACCAATATTATAAAATTGAACCATGATTAATTAATTTATTTTTTCGTAAAGCTATTACTTGCTTTATATAAGGAGAGGATCTCAATCCTAATTCAAGATCTGTAATCAGTCAACTTATATTAAGTCTGCTTACGCTTTTTCAACTTCGCTTAATTGCTTACATGCAAGATCTCTTTATGCGTAAGGCAAACTAGAGCTGGAAAATTTGCATTATTATCATGGTGGTAGACTCAGGGCCAGCCGCTGAGTGTACGGGAGGTGCAACTGCTTTAGGCCTTAAATTTTATAAGTTTTTTATTTTTTATTTTTTCAATAATTAGTTTACAAAGTAAATATATAATTAATGTTTCAAATAATATATTAAAGCTTGGAATAGCATGTGTGGTAAAGGGGTCTCTTCTTGTTTGTTCCATCCAAATTCAAATCCTTATTTATGCAATTATTTGTTTTTGTTTTGTTTTTTTTTTTTTTAAGGGAACAGTGGCCAGGTTCGAACATTATAGATAACACTTTATTGTGTTGCTCATTTTTGTTGTCTTAATTTTATTTCAACAAATATCTCAAGACATACAAAGGGCTCCAAAATTTGACACATTTCATCCATATACAAACTTACTCCATCATTTTCAACCCTACATTACCTTTCTTTTTCATATTGGCAACAACCAAAGCAAAAATACAACTTTAATCTATTGTTTTTAAATTATTTTTATTGCCTAAAAATTTCAACTTTCATCGATGATCTAAAGTGAAGAAAGAGGAAATCAAAAAGTTTGTTCACTTTTGAGATAAAGTTATGACAAATTATTAAATTATATATATAAGCGTGCACGTAATCAGAATAACTTGGAATCAAAATAATCAGGAATCGAAATTACTTAAAATCAGAATAAGTTGTTTAATTCAATTGCAGGAATTAAAATCAAAATCAACAATATTCCCTTTGAGATGTTTACTTTACTTTGGAATTGAAATGAATTAGTTACAAGTTACAAAAAGTCAACAACAACCTTGATTAAAATAACTTTTTAATAAGGAGTATAAAAGACTTTTTAACTTATAAAAAGAAATAAGAATAGGATTCCCAAATAGAGTGGGGGGATTAAGATTCACATTCCATAACTCAAATTCATGTGCAACCTACAATTTCATTCTTATTACAGATTGATTTTAAAGTAAATAAACACCAACAATCATTCTCATTCTCAAACCATCAAAAAAACATATCATAAATATTTTTATTTGATAGTGAACCATCGCCAAGCCAGACACCAATCACATATTTATATTCTAATAACATTATTGAGTTATGGCTTTTTATGATTATCTATTTTTTATGGTTCTTCTTTTACCATCTTTTTTTATTATTGTTTTTTAATGTGTTGTTGGATGTTTGATTTAAAAAAAAAAAAAAAAAAAAAAGGAAAAATCGAAGAATACTTTGGCCGGTGTATATTGTGTGGTGGTTTGATAGTTTAGGTAGTAAAGAAACTTATAGCAAAGGTTTTGTAGTCCAATAGAGTCAAAGAAACAGCTTGACAACTCGATTTCTTGTCAAGTTTATTGTTCTTTAATACTTTGCTAGTTTGATTGTTAATTTAATTATTCTTATTACTATAGCTGTTTACAATGTTTTCTAGAAAACATGAATCTAAAAATGATAAAAAGAAAAAAAAATTATAAAAAGGAGCATTTGAAAAAGAGAAACTTCCTAAAAATCGCTTGTAGTTTACTAAAATCTCCATTTTCCCATTTTAGTTTGATTTTTATCCAAATTCCCCCTTATATTATAAAGTTAATAGAAAAGTGAAGTCTGACAAGTGCAAATTCCCTAGTTAAGATATTTTTATTTAAAAATAAAAAAATAAAAACATTATAGAATAATGATTAAAAAAAAAATTATAAATGAATAATGGAGATCAATACACCAAATAAAAAGATTAAAAAATTAGAAAAAACTGCAAAAAAATGGTAGAGATTCATATGGATTTCCATCGTCCATCCATCCATCTAGTCATGATCAATCATCAATCATTATCAATTTCCCACGAAAAATATATATATATATATATCATCTGGCTTTCCAATTAATGTTGATGACTTCGTAAACGATGCAATAGTGGGACTCGACGTCGATGTTGAGCTGCCCATTAGAGGCAACCGATAGAGAGAGGGTCGTCGGTTAAACAAGAGTGCAAGGGAGACTTTTATTTTATTTTATTTTATTGAAATAATTAAATATTATTTTATTTTAAATAATTTTTTTAAAATAATTTTAATATTAAAACAATTTTAATATATTTTACTATTATTTATTTTGATTTTCCAATTTTTATATTTTAATTAATTTTTCATCATACTTTACTTTTTACGCTTGATATCAAACGGTCAATATTTTCAATTTAACAAATCAGTAATGGGCAAGGGTATTATTATCATTTCACATACTTTCAGGGGTATTTTTAATATTTATATTAATGTGGGGACATTTTGTGTAAATTTTAAATTAAAGATGGCAAAATAGAGATTTAGGCAAACTACTAACTGTTTTTTGGGATTTTCTCTTTGAAAAATTCATTGTTCAAAAAGTAGGTTGCTAAACTCCTGTTTACATGAATAAAATGTTCCATTTTAGTTTTTTGCACTAGATTTTTATAATATCAGGATGGGTCTCTAAAATATCAAGACTGGCAAGATTGCTAGTGATCTCTTTCAAACTCATTGTGCACAGGAGCATATACTTGATTTTGTCTGCCTTTGCATGTTATTTTCAATCTTGAATTTTCTCCCACTGCATTGATTGTAATTATCTTCCAACTTTGCTTATTTGATGTAGGCATCCCCAAAATTACACCCTAATTACCGCATCATCAGTCACTCTCAAGGAGCATGTGCGATTACTAAAGCTTGATGAGCTTGCTATCTATCCAGAATCCCAATCCCCGTTATCGTTACCTTAAAGTTGTGTGCAAGATATATACGTAATTGAAGGTCTTGAAATTATTTTTACTTATAATATAAAAAATATGCATTATCCTTAAAATAAATATATTTTTCAGAATAAGACTTTTCCTTTTTTCAGGACATAATTGAATTCATTGACAGCTTCCAAGTTCATGTGATGCGCTTTGTTTGGAGAGAAGCAGATATCGTTTCCCATACTTAAATACAATATGCTCTTTCAATTGATTTGAATCGCGGGAGTGCCTTTGTCCATGGAAAAAGAAAAGATGTGGAAATTGTATGAGATAGCAGCGAAAAAAGTTGAATTTTGAAAATGTCGAAAAAAAAAAAAAAAATCAGTATCATTAATGTTGGTTTGTGAACAAATACAAATTTCGTGAACCAACATCGTAAATTGTTTTTTTTTTTTAATCATTTGTTTGCTAATAATTATCGTATCAGTGAGCTGTTACTTATGATGCTAAAAACATTTATTTCAGTTTCTTGATAGGATTTTTAAAACTCGCATTTTTATGTTAGAATCAAAGTTTGTACGGGTGATACCGGATTTTGTGTAATTATCTTTGGTAGCTGCTAAGTTTACCATTCTTAAAAAATAAGAGGAAAACTTTATTTTAGTCTTTGAGATTTTAAAAAATATCATATTTTTAAAACTCTTTTGAAAATAACTCTTTTTATCTCTAATTTTTTCAAAATTCTTCAAAAAAATCCAAATCGATGGTCAACTGTGACTTTAAACAATTTAAATTGTAACTTAACAATTTAATTTTAAAAGCATTTTAGATAATTTAACTTGTGAATTCATTATTTTATAAGAGTAATCTGGTAATTTATGTGTTACTAATAACTATCAAAAATAAAAATACTTTTTGACATATCCTATTAATGTTGACTATTGATTGATTGACGATTTGAATTTTTTAAAAAACAGTTTTGAAAAAGTTAGGATTAAAAGGAATTATTTTCAAATGATCTTTAAAAATCTGATATTTCCCGAAACATCAAAGACTAAAATAAAGTTTTTCCAAAAACAAATACTTATTATTATTATTATTATTTTCAACAAGAGCAAAGAAAATGGGAATAAGACTTTTTGAAACTTCTTTCTTCGGTGAAAATAGGTTGTTCCAAAGTAGAAACAAATTAATACAACTTGGATGAAGTAAAAATTTGTGTTGTTCAAACTATTACCTTTGAAGTGAAGAAATGGAAACTATCAATTTCACAGATATCCGTGCTTGGGAAGCAAATTGATTTGGGCTTCAGACACGGACCTTATGATTTCAACGCTCTAACATGGGCCTATGATTTGGGCTTCAATTCACCGGCATAGCGTTTGCTTGCAGGCCTTCGTGAGATACGCATACTCACTGGTAAACACATGGACCTCGTTAGCATGGTTGTATTATATTATATTATATTATATTATATTGGACTTGATATGATTAAATATAGTTGGATTAGAAAGTTTTTATTAAATAAAATTATATTTAATATTTTTAAATAAGAAATTATTTAAATAGTATACTGATAAAATATAAGGAATTTAATAGTAAAATTGAAAACTAAATATAAAAGGTGTGTTAACAAAATATAATTACTTTAAATTAATTTAATATTTTATAAAGAAAATAATTTAATTTTAGTAGCCAACAATACAGTCCATTAAAGGGCGGAGTTACAGAAAAGTATATTTAATATAATATAAAGGGGAGTACGAAAGTCATGATGGTTACGTTAAAAAAATAATAATAAAATCATTTTGGTGGGATTAGTCGAAGATTGATGTTACACTATCTAAAAATTTATTTAAATTCATTACTCAAATGATATATTAAGTTTATATATAATTACTACATCATCAATATATTCAAAATTAATGTAATACTTACAAATCAATTTATTATATTATTTTGATAAAATTTTTGAATAAATTTTTTAAAAAATCAATTACAATTTCGCCTACTGGTTGAAAACTTATTATAAACACAATCACTTTTTATGTTTTATTACAATTTAGCCTATTGTTGTTACAAATTCTGTTAGACTTAATCGCGAATAGTGTAATTATGTCAAAAGACCGAAATGCCCTTATGCATCTCGTTGACCCAATTGACCTCATTAAAAAATTAAATAAAAATAAAAGAAAATAAAAAAATTCATAGATATTCATTAATTAAAAAAATAAAAATTAAAAATTAAAAAGAAATCCAATCAGATTAGAGATCTAATCAGATTGAATCTCTATAATCCCAAAAAAAAAAAAAAAAAAAAAAAGCTTCAACATTGCTCATTCATCAACAATCAATCACTAACATCATCAACAATCCATTTCTTCTTCCCCATCCACAAAATCATTATCAACAACAAATATTATCAATAATCAATCACCAAAAATCTCCTGAAAATCAAACCAACCAACATCAAAAAAATGAAACCAGATGAATTAAACCAACCATCATCAACTCATTTGAAAATCGACCCAACTAAAAAAAAAAAAAAAAAAAAGAATTAACCAACGTCAAATTGATTCAGATGAAATCGGGGTCCGTTGTGAATGAACCCATCCTGATTCTATTTGGGTTTGATTCAAACCCAGATAAATCTAAGTTTTGGAATTCCAGAACCCAGATTCATCTGAGTTTGAATTGAATATGGGTTCTATCGAAATGAACTAAGATTTTGATCGGGTTCGATTTGAATTTAGATTAAAGAGAAGAAGAAGAAAAAAATGAACCCAGATTCTATCTGGGTTCGATTTGAACCCGGATGGAATTTGGGTTGAGAAGAAGAATAAGAAAAAGAAAAAGATAAAGAAAATTTATTTTATTTTATTTTAAATTTTATAATTTATTTTTAAAGAAAATTAAAAATAAGATGAAAAGATAATTTTGCCCCTAACTTAGTTAACTTTAATGGAGGGGCTATAACGACAATAGTCTAAACTGTGTAAACCTTAACAAATAACTTTCGCCTGTATTTATTTTCAAACCAGTATGCTAAATTACGATTTAGTCTTTAAAAAATTTAGCATTATTCTTAGTTGAAAGCCATTTTAAATGGGTTTTATTCAACTAGTGTTTTTAGTTGTAAATTTGTTATACTAAACTCACAAAATCCAATACAGTGGGTAGGTAAACAACTATTTAAATTTTTTGTCCCTCCTATCATATCCAATGCAACTCATATAACTATTTAAGTATTGATAAATAAATAATGCTCATTTCAAGTAAGTTTTCCTTTAGTTTTCTTATATTAATTTTCTGGAAAAGAAATAATCAAATAATGAAAATATAAATTTATATAAATTATATTCGAAAATGATCCTTGAAAATTTCCTATAGATATGGGTTTTATCAATACCAATTGTAAGAACCTAATAAAATATTGCCTATTTGTCTTAGGGGTTGTTTGTTTTTGTTTTTGTTTTTTGTTTTTGTTTTTGTTTTTTTGTTTTTTTTTTGTCTGGAGATTAAACAATGTTACTAAAAATTGAAAACTAAATAATAACTGAAACTTTAAGTTTGAACTATATGTTTGTTTGCTTTTTCTTTACATCTGAATGTATAATAATTTTATTTGTTTTTTAAAATTAAAATTATCTGAAAATTAATAATTTGACATTTATATTTGTAGTGTCCATATATTTAAGCCAATAATCATAAGCCTACAAGCCCATTGGGTAACGCTTGAAAAGTCGGTTGACAAAAGAGCGTAACTTACCGTGTTGGTTGACGTTGATTAACACTTCCTTACATGGGTTGATTGACCTAACGAATGATAGTTTACTCGACATAAAGTAAATATATCCTTAGTAGAACGACTCATGGGTTCAATTGACCAAATTCAATATAATTATGAACTATTCCTACAGGTTGGTTGATATGTCAACGACCTAGGATTCATAGTTTGATAACTCTATCACCTTGAATCTGATTGCACCAGGAGTCAACTGTCAACAAGATAAGATATGTTCCAGATAAGATAAACCTTTATCTTATTCAATAATCAAAAGATTATAATGATTTATCCATATTCTACTCAAACTTGGAATCCTAAGTCTATTGAAATTAGTCTATTTCAGACTTAGTAAAATTGCTCCCCTATAAAATGGTTTTGACACCCTTAAATCAAGGCATGCCATTTGATGTACACTGTCATATTGCTGAATTGCCACCATATACCCCTGAAATCCAATTCTGTCCACTCTTAACGATGAAATCCTCACGATAATGTCCACATTCCCACCTTGCCACCATTACCTTCCACCTACGCTACCATGCAACCTAGCCATCTTATCAACTCCATCTAACAGCATAAATTGTTCATATTTTACATCTTGATATCATTAGGACAACGCTGTTTTACTGTTTTTCTTTACTTTTTATGCTTAAAGTACTAATTTGAGTATCAGAGTTTCTTCAACCAACACCACATTGGTCCTGTTCCCTTTTGTTTAATTTGTACAGCACACAAGTTGTTAGGTTCTGTCAAATCAACCAAAGAGACCCATTTTTAGTTGATATACTGTAGTTCGACCCCATTACAATATCTTTTTTTTATTAGTTGTTATGTAACTTCATTTAATATAATACAAACAATTATAATAACTTATTTAATAAATACTAAATCACTTTTATGTAAACATTAATAATACTTTTATTCATAATTAAAATATGATTAATTATTATAGTAAAGTAAATTTTTTCAAAAAATTATATATGCATATATAAGTTATTATAATAAAGTAAATTAAATTTATATATTTAAATGAAAATAAACAAATGTTCTTAAGTTGGATTATTATTGCAATAAAAGTTAATCTTGTAAAGTAATATATATTTTAGTCAATGTAATATTTTATTAATTACATTTAAAAGGAATTTGTATAATGCAAAATTATAACAGATTTGGAAATATATTATTTTGGGAATGATAGATTAAGAATGATATATTTAAAAAACTATTAAATGATTTAACTTTTAGAAAAAAGTTAGAAATTATTGTTTTATTTTTAGTGATTTTTGAGTAGTTTTAAGTAGTTGGACTACTTAAGAAAAAAATAATTTAATAGATATAATTCAGATTCATTAAATGAAAGTGATAAAAATAAACAACCTTTTACATTTCCAAAAGATTTTTGGAAAAGATATTCCGATGCCTTACTAGTTATTTGTTGAATAAGATGCTTTAGGCTAAAAGTATATCTTTAAAATTCTTATGTTAAAATAAATAGATTTTTAAAAGTTTTGAACAACCTTTTTGGTTCTTTTTGGATTTAACTATTCTCTTCTCTTTGATAGGGAAAAGGATTCTATTTTTAGTTTTATTTTATTTTTTTTCGTAAACAAGTAGATATCATCATATTATATTTATAACTATATTTTTTAAAATGAGAGTATATTACCTTATTATGTTTGCAATCACATATTCTTATTTTGGAAGTATATTTTAAGTGTCTACATATGATACTAATTGATAAGATTACTAATTTATGGTGTCTTGGTCAACAAAGAGGAACAAATATTTTTTGTGATGGTTGTTTTTGACCACGGTTCCATTTTGTCATGTTCTTGTTCCATAATCTCATGTTCTCTTAGCAAATTCAAAAATTGTTCCTCAACTACAAGTGGGAAAAAATAAGGACCAGCCTAACTGGACCCAACTCGAAAAAGTTACATTTTAATTAATATTTACTTGGAGTCTATTTTCAGTATTAAAAACTTACCCTAATCTATTTCGAGTTGGTTTTGGGTTGAAAAAACTGAAACCTAATTGAAGACCGACTTTAAAAAATTAAAAAATATATAAATCTAAACTTCTAATAACACTCATCAGTTCTCACTCTCAGACTTAGTTCTCACTCACCCATCTTAGATGTCGCCCTTCTCTTTTTAAAAGTAGGGATGACAATTTGAGTTATTATATGACAAATCGACACGAATTCCTAAAAAATAAATGGACATGAGTTTAACTTAAATGAATTCGTGTAATAATCGTCTCAACCCCATTTAACTCTTTTATTAAACAAATTGAGTTGGATTTGTTTAATGAGTTCATAGGTCGACATGATTAATAGATTAAATTGTAATATTTGTGTATTATAAGGGGTTAAGTGTGTGTGTGTTTACATACACACAAACACATTGCAGCCCTAATAACTCTCTTACTCACACTTGCTAACCCGCAGGCACAATGCACACCTCTCTTCTCCCCTTTCATCATATAGCACTGACGTCGATCAGGCCAACCCCGATGCCAGACCTTACTGTCTCTCCCTCTCACGCCTCACCTCTTGTTAAATCTTCTATTGCTGCCTGACTTGAAGCTTTTGTCTTGTCATTTTCATGGCCGTTAAACTTGCTACTGTGACAATCCTTCATCCCCAAGTTGATGACAAATTACTATCGAACTTATTGATGTTTTATACTTACCAGCTTTGATCTTTATCCATCGCCATTGTTGCTATAATTTTCATTTTCCATGATTGCCACTACTACTACAATCATTCAACCTCCACGACCAATCAATTTTGAAGCTTTGTTCTTCATCAACTCTGCAATCACTTAAAGTAGTTACATTCTTCATTCACTGCGGCATTTTCATCCTCTCCATTGCTGCCGATTTTGTAAGTTTTTAGTAGCTAGCTTTACTTGTTTATTTATTTCCTTGCATTTTGGTAACAAAAAGATAGGGATGAGAGATGATATGATGGGTGAACAGATTAATGGATTGATGAATTAATGGGTTAGTGAGTTTAATTCATTTATGATCTAGATAATAAATGAATTAAACGAGTCGTGTCGTGTCACCTATTTATAAGCGAATTTGTATCGAATCCGAAAATATTAACTCATTTATTAAACAAATTCATGTTATGTTAGTCGAATTTATAAATGAATTGAATCGGATTGAATCTAACTTTACTCACCACGTGAACCTTTTTTACCACCCCTACTCACAAGTCTCTCATCTCAATTTTCACTCACTCTAGTAGTTGCCGATCCTTTCCTCTCAAAAGTCTCTTCTCCTCTCAATTCTCACTCATTCTAACTATTGACTCTCTCCTCTTAGTTCTCATTCACCCTAACTGTCGTTGATCCTCTCCTCTCAGTTCTAAGTTTGCTCCATCGGCATTCGTCGATCTAACTTCATTTGAGGTGAGTTTTGTTTTGGAGATCAATTTCTAGGTTGTTAAGAAAATAAAAAAGCTTCTATGTAAGATTTTCTTTGAGTTTGAGTTTGTTATCTTGGCTAAAAGAAATAAAAAGAGTTTGTGTGTTTTTTTGGTAAACAAAGTTTGTTCTTGTTTTTTTTTTTTTTTTTTTTTTTTTTATGAAGTCTGTGGAGTTATGTGTTGTTTTGTTTTGTTTTGTTGATTTTGTGTTTGTTTTTAGAGAAAATGAAGAAGGTGAAGAAAGTTTAAAAAAAAAAAAAAAGAAGGTGAAAAGTTATGGACCTAGATTTCTGTCCTTGTTTGTTTTTTAGGTTCGGTGTTTGTTTGTTTTGTTTATCCTGTTCATTTCTGGATTTTGTGTTGATAGTGTCCTTTTGTTTATGCTCTCTCTCTCTCTCTCTATATATATATATATATTTAAAAAAAAATTGATGTAATATTAGATTGGTTTGAAGACCAGTTGGAGGCCCATTTATAAATCCAAATCGAATTAAACCGACTCGATCAAGTTGGTTCATGTCGATTTTTACATTCATTTTGGTTCGAGTCGATTTTCAAAATTGATAACTAACTCATGTTAGTTTTGGGTCGGTTTTCTCCAAACCTGACCCAACCCCATCCCCATCCCTATCCTTAACTCTCATTGAAACCAAAAACATTTGTCTTGAGGTCTTAGTCAAAATCAATAAAGCTCATATCCAACCAAACCTCGTCCTAACCCTTAATTGTGAAAGGAGATATGACATGAATATGGAGAAGCCAATGATATGTCTAGGGGAGACTAAACTATATCTTAAAACTCTTTTTGGTCATTTTTTACCATAAAAGGTTCAACACATATGAAATTTGAGGCATTGAAATCAATATTACCACCTATGTGGCCTATTCAAAATCCTTGAAATTTGTCTCATTTCCAAAAGAATATTTTGATGTTCAATTTTCAAGTGAAAAATATCTAAAAAGGGGTTTGAAAGTGGAGGAGTTTGTTTTGTTTGTTTTAGTGGCAATCAAACTTAATCACTATAATAAAAAATTATCACATATTTAAGTTCGGGTATGCCTATACAGTTTATGTTCAGAGCATTGCCTTATTGGTATAGAACACCTACACATGGATTAAGCAACAAAAGATCAAGCTTATGGGTTTCTCACCTATGTCCTTGTTGATATTGATCTAATTGTAAATTTACTTTCAAGCTTACTGGTGGAGAGAAATGACCATAAAGGTTTCTTAATAGATGTCATCTATGAAAATCTTTTAATAGATGTGGAAAGTGCAAGGCTTTCTTGCATGACTCTTCTAGATGATTTCAAAATCATATGGAAGTCCATCTTGTCAAAGGATGGCCTCGATCAAGGAATCTTAAATGAGTTTATAGGTCCATCACGAGAGGTTATAACTCTTCTACTATTGCTAATAGTGCAAATGCGAGTAAGAATAATTTTGCAATTGTTGTTAGTTTGGTAATTGATGAACTAAATATGGGGGTTCAAAAGAAAGATTTGGACATGTTGGAAAAACTCAAGTGATAGAGATTTTAATTGCAATTTAAAAGAAACAAAACCACGGTGCAGGCTGTTCTATAGCGACAGAAGTATTTCTAAATAGGCTATGAAATTTCGAAAAATGGAAGATCTATAAAAGAAAATAATGTCAAATCAAAATTTGGAAATAAACGTTGATTTTCAAACAAAATGGAAACCGGAAAATTCCGTTTCCTTTGAAGTTACCAAATTTTTTAGAGTAAGGGGTCGTTTGTTTTTATCTGAAGACTGAACAGTACCGCTGAAGATTAAAGACTGAAGATTGAATAGTGACTGAAATCTGAATAATATGTTTGTTTTTTTTTTTCCTCCTATATCTGAACATGTTTTAAACTTTTTTTTTTTTTAAATTTAAAATTGTCTGAAAACTAGTAAGTTGACATTTATACCTTTTTTACTATTTATTATTATGTAATTTTAATTAATGTAATATAAACATTTGAAAATAAATAATTTAATAAATTCTAAAACATTTTTATATACATATTAATAATATTTTATTCATAATTAAAATATGATTAAAAAATATATTAAAACTAACCATATTTATATATTTAAAAATATTAATATATTTAAGAAAACAACAAAAAAAAAATGAATGTTTAAATTGTAAATTAAAATATATTAGTTTAATTTTAAGATAATTTGGGATGAGGTGTATTTAGATTTTACTTTTCAAACATATTTTTTGTAGGTATCAAGGGGAAAAAAAGAAAAAGAAAATTTGAGTAATATAAAATTAGGATAAATTAGAAATTACATTATTTTGGGGAGAATAAATTTGGAATGAAAATTTTTAAATGTTATTAAGTGATTTGTAATTAAGTGAAAAGTTAAAAATTTTTAGTTAATTTTTTCAGTTGTTTTCTGATAGTTTTAAGTGGTTTAACTACTTAAAAAAATAAACAAAAACAACTTAATAAGTGCAATTCAACACTATTAAATGTTAGGTGGAAAAAACAAACAACCCCTAAATTATATTTGTCCAATTATTTTAACAACTGACAGTTAGTTGCTGTAATAATTTAAAGTCAATTATTATAACAAAATGAATAAAATTGTTGATACAATTAACTAGCAAATGGTGTCACAGAAAACAAACGAAAAAAGAGCAATATTTATAATGTGGTTCGGTTTTCATCTAGTCTACCAAGCCATACCCAGATGTTCATATTGATTAATGAAGTTTCAAATAGTATATATAACTTGACTCACTCAATTAAAAACACTCTTTTTATGTGCGTTTACTTTGTGGATTGAGAAATAAGAATTGAAAATGAAATTGACTGATAGTATTTACTTGTTTAAAACTCATTCTGTAATGGAAATGAAATTGTGAACCTCACATCAATTTGGGGTTGTGGAATGAGAATCTCATTTCCCCAACCCACTTGAAAATTTCATTCTCATTCCCTTTATCAAGATGAAAAGTCTCTTTTACCCTTCTTATAAAAAAAAAAAAAAACCTATTTTATTTGATATTAAAAAAAAAAACTGTATATTATATATTAAAAAAAAACTACACACTATTGATTTTTCATTATTAATTTCTTAATTATCATATTGAACTATTAAAATAATATGCAGTTTTTTTTTAATTATAATATGTAGTTTTTTATTTGATATTAAAATAAAATTACATATTATAATAAAAAATTGTACACTAGATTAGTGGATTATTAAAATAATATACAATTTTTTTTTATTATAATATACAGTTTTTTATTTGATATTAAAATTATGGATTAATTATAATAGTGAACAATTTTTTATTTGATATTAAAAAAACTACATATTATAATAAAAAACTGCATATTATTATAATTAATCTATAATTTTAATTAAAGACATTTTTGTAACTTGTAATTAATCTATTCCGATTTTAAAGTAAAGTAAACAGTTTAATGAGAGTACTGTTGATTCTGATTCCTATAGTTGACGTAAATAATTATTCTGATTTCGATACTTCATTCAAATTCCAAATCATTCAAATTCCACATCATTCTGATTCATATTTTGATTCCTTCAAATAAAGTAAACACACGGTTACAATTGACATAAAGTGTATCACTCCTCCACTAATCTAGTATAGCGAGCTCCCCTTCACTTTTAAGATCTCTATCTATTTGACTCTCTCCAATGGCTTGAGATTAGTCATCTCAAAAACTAATAGCTCTTAATCCCAAAGAGCTTATGTTGCTAAAAATATCTTAAAAAATTAATCACTCCTTAAAACTCAAAGTACTTAGGAAAATATTCTAAGTTTTACAAAATACATGTAGCTTTCATAATTTTTTTTTTTCTCACGTTCTGCACACAAATCTTCATGAGATCAATATGGTTTTACAAAACTAATGTGTAGCCATCTTTTTCTTCAACAAGTCTGCAAAACAAAAATATTGATTAGAGATAAAATAGCTCAAACAAAATCAACTTTAAAATAAGAGTTTTATTTCTCTTTTATAGCTAACAACTTTTTGTAACAACTGTCACTGATCTATTGTAACAACTAATTGTGTTTAAACTTGAGTTTGCTCAACCAGTATCATATGATGCCAACGCCCAGGGGCGGACCTACCTTAGGGCCGGGGGGGCACGTGCCTCTCCTGAAATTTTTTTAAAATTAATTAAGTTAATAATATTAGTTGTTAAATATTTAAATATATTATATATATTATTTGAAGGAGGCAGGGATCGTTTTCCGTAACCAGCGTTGCTGGCCTGAGGCGTGCTTTCAGACTCTCCTGGTACCTGGTTCGCTCCCCGACCACAACAGTTGCATTTTTCTCATTTTATTTTCAAAAGAAGCCATTTTATGTGATATATAAAATTTAAAGTAAACATGCTCACTATTACAAGATGGTGCAAGGGTATGAGGCTCGCCTTTTAGTACTTGTTACAGGTTCGATACCCCCCACAAAACAAAAATATTTTCCCAACTTTTTTTCTACAAAAATACACTATGTTATTTCATACATAATTTTTAAAGTAAATTAGATAACAAATATAAAAAAGTGTTGGTGCCATAAGGTTTGATCTTCCTTTTTATGTATCATTATGGTTCAATTCCCTACCATAATAGATAATTTTTTTTTTTCAAAATTATAATAACACATAATTTTTTCTCTCTTTTTTTTTTAAAAAAAAATATGCACCGTGTACGGTTTTATTCCCCACCATAATACAAAATATTTTTTTTTTCCAAAAAATACTTCTTATAAAGGTTTAATTATAAAAAAAGATGATAAAAATATATCATGAATTATTTTTATTCTACATAAATTATTTTACATGATAAAATTTATAAGTAAAAAAAACTCATATGAACTATACTTAAAAAAACTTATATAAACTATAATTATTTTTATTTTTAATTTTAATTTTTTTTTTTTTACTTTGTTATAAGATGCCCCCTCTAAAATAAATATCTGGATCCACCACTGCCAACGCCTATGCACTAATAGAAACATATAAAGTTTCAAATTGGAAGTGTTTGATGATATGGGAAAGGATCCCCAAATTGCTACTATCTTGAAATTAATTATGTCCAAACAAGCCTTTACGTCTAAGGTGAAAGATTCGACCATTAATGTTGCCAACTAGTAGACCACCAATATCTCGAAGGATTCTCAATTTTGTTTTTTGTTTTTGCTGAAAGTAAGGATCCTTTAATTCTTAGAAATCCGGATGTTCGTGTCTCGTTGATTCTATTTCCGTACAATAAGATTTTTCGTAACCCATCTCCTTCAATTATTGAAGCTGTTGCTGATAGTTTGAGTGGTGTTGTATGACTTGTATCTAATATGGATGTTTATAGAAGACGTGAAGGTTCTAGTCTTGTTGCCATGTTGAGGGTTGAGATCTTGCCCTTCAACAGTAAACACAAAAGGTTTTAGAAAAGATAGGAAAAGATGATTGGTACAGATATTATATAATTTTGATTTCCATATCCAAATTATTAATACATCAATTGGTTAAATTTAAAAATCTATAAATTAGTATAAGCATCCAAAAACATGGTAGTAATAACCATATATAAACAATATTAATGTTTTCCAAAAAATATATATAAACATTTCCTCTAAAATAAACCTTCTTATATTAACAAAATTAATTTTATTCCTTTAAAACAAATTTTCCTATAATAAATAAAATTAATTATATTTCTTTAAAACAAATTTTCTATCTTTAGTATTTATTTTTATTTCTCCTAAACATAAATTTTTAATCCTAACCATAATTTTACAATTTATCCATAAAAAGAAGGAGCACCCATAGCTGAAGGTTGTAGTAACCAAATTTATCATTAAAAATGAAACCTTATTTTATATTTAGGTCAACTTTTACTTTATAAATGAATAAAAATAAAAATTTTAAAAAAAGTTGAGAGTGAGTCATTTGATATATGTAAAGATCCTTTTTTTTTTTTTTTAATTATCTTTAAGAACATTTATAAAATTTTATTGTTTTATTTTTAAATAAGAAAGAAAAAAGAAAATTGTTTCAAGTTATAAAAGTAAAAGAAAATTACTTCACTAATTTGCGTATGTCCTTCTTGTATTTTTAAATTAGTGATAATTTAGATATTTAAATATTTTTAGAAAAATGAATCTTCTAATCATTTTTATTGATGGTAATAACGAGTAAGGATTCTCTATCAACATTTTTTTCGTTAATCTTTTGATAATTTAGTGATACATTAGTATTTAAAAAAATAAATGATCAATATTTATAGATTTTTTCTCTTTCATACATCACTCAAACTTAAATTACTCTCATAAAAAGATTAACACCATATCAACATTAACAGAGAATCTTTATCCGATAATAACCCCACCCAAAGATGATAATGGAAGAAGGTATTGATACTAATTCAGACAATTAGATGGATGTAAAGAAATTAGATTTAATGATCACTAATCGAAAAGGAAAGTGAACCCAAAGTTTATTCTATCTACAATGGAAAACATTCCAAGCGTGCGTACGAAAAAACCTTTTCAAGCATCTTCAATCTTTATTCGATTAACTAGTTTTACTAGTGGTTTTTTCTTTACTTCTTGTATTCATTTTTTTAATTAATGAATTCATCTCAAGCCGGTGTTTTGACGCTTGGATTTATTTAAGAAAAAAAAAAAAAAAAACAAACTGTATGCATAAGATAGGATGAATATAAAAGTCCCTGGTCCAATTTTATCACCAACGATTCTCTCGAAACTTTGGGCTGATGAGCCAGTCTTTTACTCTTCATTGATTGACTTGTTCTCTTTCGGTTCTTGCTATTGATTCAGTCAAACCCATTTAAGAAGCAATAATTCAACCAAGTCTTTTTATTTTCAGAAACCATCCATCACTTTTTTTTTTTTTTTAAAGCTCACAAATAAATACATATTAAACATTTCCACATACTTAAATGCCTAATCCTTATATTTTAATTCAAAGAGTAATAATGTTAAGCTTCCTAAATTTTTTTCCTAAATTTATACTTGAATAATATTTATAAATCATGAAATGATGTGGTAATTAATATGATGTTAATAATTCATATGACATATCATTTTGACATGAATTTTGAAAAAAAATTGGGAAATCTAGTATTATTCTAATTCAAATCCATAATTTTTTTTTTGGAAAACAATTTAAATCCATATTTTAATTCCTTCAAAAATATTCATATTTCAAATGACCAATTAAAGCTGTTGTGAGCTAATTTCCACAGTTGCTGACATAGGAGCTTGGTTCTATTATTAGCTTCCTGTGATTTAGCAACTTGCAAAAAAGTCAAAAGAAATAGATAAGTTACCTTGACACTGAGTAAGTGATAATCGAAGACACTTCGATACTTAAATTATAAAAATGATCAAACGACAATGAAAATTAAATAATATTAAAGATAAAACGAATGAAGATAAATAACTAAGTGTTGGTCGAGATTAGAGGAGTAGATGGTGGGCCAAGATTGAGATCGCTGGATTAGTGAATTTGGTAGAGTAACGATACTGTAGCGGGATGTCCCCTCTTCTCACTGGTTGCTTCCCTTTTATAAGAGGAAAATTGACTATTGTTGGACTGTAACAACTCTTGAGATTAAAAGATCGACTCCCCTAATCTCAGCCCCCACATTTCATTAGTCGGATTTGACCAGACGTTGTAATATTTTAGGTTTCAATTGGATTAAATTTGATATTGACCTGATATTTGAGCTCCTATTTTGGACTATACTTCCAAACCAACTATTGGGTTGTTGCTTCTTGATTTTGGTTATTACAAAGAGTGGTAATATTGCCACCCCTGAAATACCGTATGTGCACCCCTTTTTGCATGTTTACCCCATTATTTTTTAAACACAAAAAATTTGTAGTCACACCTCATAAATTATTCTTTATTTATTTTTTTGATATATTCTTTTATTCTCCATGACTATCAAACCCAAAATTTATTTATAACATACAAATCAAACCCAAAAGTTATGCTTTCCAACATTTTTTTGGTTAACATACAAATCAAACCCAAAATTTATTTGTAACAACACAAACCCATAAAATCTATTTGTTTCTTGTCAAAATTATCATTACTAAGCTATTGTATTTCTCTTGTTTCATTAAGTCCTTGCGTTGAAGCATCAACCATTGATTCTCAAACTTCACCGTCTTCGAAGTCTTCCTCTTGACCTTGTTGAACTTGTCATTTTTTCTAGGATATTCTGGGTTTCCAACATCAGTTTGTTTGATTGGTTTGATGCTTCCTTTATTTTGTCAAGTGATTCTGATATTCTTTCATGAACTGGTCCAAATATTACAAATCTAGGATCAACTAATTTTGAGATGCTAAAATTTGACAATTTTGAAGCTTTTGGATTGCATCTGTCAATTGGTTCACACTTACTGGTCTGGAGTCTACCAATCTCTTAGAAATGACTTTAACTCAATTCAAATCAAATTTCATGCTCTCATCAATTAGTTCTGCTTTTACCTTACTAACATCATCACTTATAAAAAATATGCTCTATTCGATTGGTTCTAATTTATCATCACTTATGAGAAAATCTTCTATGAGATACTTAGTTGGCGTGTCATGCTGATGGTGGTATGACTTTATAAAAAACTAAAAACGTGATACGAAGTATTTCTCTTTCATAAAAATTAATGTTGGTGTCTTCACTTACTTATGAGAAAATTTTCATTTTAAAAATTATGTCTCGTGTCATATTATTATTGGAATGTCCTACCAATATTAATTTTTTATAAAAGAGAAATGTCACATATCACGTTATTATTATAAGGTCATACCACTATTAGCATGACACGTCAATTAAACATTCCATAGAAGATTTTCTTCATCAATTATAGATGACCCTGCTGAACTTGTCATTTTTTATCTGATATTATGGGTTTGATATCTCGAATTTTTAATAATATTATCAATGATAGTGCTGTAATTTTAAAAATAATTATAATTTTGGGTATATACAGTTTTAGAGGGTGAAAATATCACCACTCTATTATAAAACCAAATGTGATAATTCCCACTCCAAATCCATACTTTAATTCCTTACAAAAAAAATCCACATATCAATTAACCAATTAAAACCAAATCTTCTTTCAAAAAAATAAAAAAAATAAAACCAAATCTGGTAATTCTCCACTCCAATTCTTATACGCACAGAAGAAAGAAACAATATGTTAAAAAAAAATAAAAACTAACAGTAAATCATGGCATCCGCTGATGCTGACGCGTGTAAATCATCATACTACAGTTACGACTTGAACGAGCGGTCGTCGAAAAACAGTCGGGTCGGGCGCATGTGATGGGAAAGATCCGACGGTGGAGATTGATTGTGAAAACCAAACTAGGGTTTCTCCTAGTGAGATGACTATATAAACCACACAGTTACATCGTAGTCGGTTGCGGTGCAGTTTGTTCTGCCCTCCCACCGAAAACGATCCA
This sequence comes from Litchi chinensis, assembly GCA_019925255.1. Classification (NCBI taxonomy): domain Eukaryota; kingdom Viridiplantae; phylum Streptophyta; class Magnoliopsida; order Sapindales; family Sapindaceae; genus Litchi; species Litchi chinensis. Next base: position 10,566,930 of record CM034468.1, read on the forward strand.
AAAAAAAAAAAAATTTATCTCTTTTTTTCTTCAACCCGTCGTACTCCGTCCGGTTCCCTCCGGACCCCGGCGATTTTTATCCCCATTTTACCCTTCCCTCTCCTCTCTCTCCCTTCCTATCCACCCCAAAACCAACCCAAAGCCAACCCAACCCCACCCGCCCCCCCGAAAAAAAAACCAAAAAACTCAAAAACAATCAGATTCTCCGAAATTCTTCTCTGTTCGAGTATCACCGTCGTTTCGATATCAGAGTCGTATCAGAATCTCTACTTAGAGAAATATCTTTGCTGTGTTGTTGTTGTTGTTGTTATCGTTGTTGTTGTCTCTCTAGGTTTCGATTGAAAAGATAACTTAGAGGAGAGGGAAACAAAAAGAAAAAAAAATCTGAAAAAAGAAAAAAGAAAGATCTAGAAAATTTTGTAGCGATGGCTCAGATTCAGGTGCAGCATCAGGCGCAGTTATCGGGGCCGAACGGAGTTGCGGCGGCGGCGGCGGCGGCGGCGGGCGCGGCTGGGAACCAGTTCCTGACGACGTCGCTCTATGTCGGTGATCTGGATGTCAACGTCAACGATTCGCAGCTATACGATCTGTTTAGCCAGGTCGGTCAAGTGGTGTCGGTTAGGGTTTGTCGGGACCTCAGCACCAGGCGGTCTCTCGGCTATGGTTACGTCAACTATAGCAACCCTCAGGATGGTCAGTATTGTTTTTGACTTCATTTTATTTGTTTAATTTTACAGATTTATGATATTTGGATTGAATTTTTGGTAGTGTATAAGTTAATTGCTGATTAGAGGTATTTATGGAAATGTATTTACAATTTTGTAGTTTTAGTTTGGTCTGTGGATTGCTGGTGGTGTTGTTTGATGAATTGAAAGCTATTTGATTTATAAAAGAATGGTTTTGTGTGGTATCGTGCTTGCAAAATGTATATATATATATGAAAATGTTTTTATCGATTTGTGAAAATTTATGCACTTGAAAATAATGTTTTTTATTTTATTATAGGAGATTTCACAAGTTGTTAAAATTTTTACCGGACACAGTTTTAGAGAATTTATGGGATTGATTGTGGTTGTGGATTTTCTGGTGAATGCGAATAGCTTCAATTTTAGTTTTCTCTTTTGTTTTGACTTTTGTTTATGTTTATTACAGCGGCTAGGGCACTGGATGTGCTTAATTTCACTCCAATCAATAACAAGTCCATTAGAATCATGTATTCTCATCGGGATCCTAGTATCCGTAAGAGTGGTACTGGAAACATATTTATTAAGGTATTCTTTCTTTCCTTTTTTTGCTAAATGTTATTTTCCTAATTTATGATATGTTGGCTCCAAGTTCAGCTTCTGTCCTTGTTCTCTTGAGTGCAGAATTTGGACAAGGCTATTGACCACAAAGCATTACATGAAACGTTTTCTTCATTTGGAAACATTCTTTCGTGCAAGATAGCTACTGATGGTTCTGGTCAGTCGAAGGGATATGGTTTTGTACAATTCGACAATGGTGAAGCAGCTCAAAATGCTATTGATAAGTTAAATGGCATGCTTATTAATGACAAACAAGTGTTTGTCGGACACTTCCTTCGTAAGCAGGAAAGGGACAGTGCTCTGAATAAAACAAAATTCACTAATGTGTATGTGAAGAATCTTTCCGAATCAACTACTGATGATGATTTAAAGAATATTTTTGGTGAATATGGAACAATAACTAGTGCTGTTGTGATGAGGGATGGAGATGGAAAGTCCAAGTGTTTTGGATTTGTCAATTTTGAAAATGCAGATGATGCTGCTAAAGCTGTTGATGCTCTTAATGGAACGAAATTTGATGACAAAGAGTGGTATGTTGGAAAAGCTCAGAAAAAATCTGAAAGGGAGCAGGAATTGAAAGGAAAATTTGAGCAAACCATCAAGGAAACAGTTGACAAATTTCAAGGTCTGAATCTGTATGTTAAAAACTTGGATGATAGTATTGATGATGAGAAATTGAAGGAGTTATTTGCTGAGTTTGGCACCATTTCTTCATGCAAGGTTTGTAATTATGTTCATTGAATTTCCAAAATCAGCTATATCATTTTTAGATTCCTCATTTGCATTGTGCTGATATTTATTTTGATCTTTTTGCAGGTTATGCGGGATCCTAGCGGAATTAGTAGAGGATCTGGGTTTGTGGCTTTTACCACTCCTGAAGAAGCATCCAGAGCTGTAAGTCTGGAGTATTATCTATATGGTTATTATTATGTGCAATAAAAGCATGTATTAGGATTTAAAACTTATTCATATACTGGTATAACTGCAGCTTCAGGAGATGAACGGTAAAATGGTTGCTAGCAAGCCACTCTATGTTGCCCTTGCACAGCGAAAGGAAGAGAGAAGAGCTAGACTTCAGGTATTTTTAATTTGGACCAACTTCTATTATCTGTTTGCCATTGAAGGTTGAAGAAATCCTACACCTGCACTAGTGGCCAATTACAATCTATAGAATGAACGAAACAAGACTCATAATTGCACTTGTTTTTATGTGTAAGTTTGTATATGCTGATCATGTATAATATACCTAGTGGTTGTTTGAAATACACATAAAACCCATGTTTGGGATTTCTGAGAGGCTCCATTATCCCTCGTGGTTTCTTCGTGAGGTGGTTTAACACTTTCAGTATTTTGTTTATGCAGGCACAGTTTTCACAAATGAGGCCAGTTGCGATGCCTCCTTCAGTTGCTCCTCGTATGCCGATGTACCCTCCTGGTGCTCCAGGCATTGGGCAACAATTTTTGTTCGGTCAAGGACCACCAGCTATAATTCCTCCACAAGTAATGAACCTGGAATTGTTTTGCCTTATTATTATTTGTGAATTTTATTATCATTTTACTTGAACAGTCATTTATTTGACTATGTTTGAATTTGTTACTGTGTTCATAATGTGGATGTGTTGCTGGTGGTTTGATGTCAATAATTTTGTTTACTTTTTAAAGAGATGATAACATATTTAACATTACCTATCTCAAATCAATTGGATTTGACTTTTGAGACAATCTTATGTGAATAACTTCTAATGGAACATGGATCCATAGTGGTATGACAGACATCTGTGCTAAAGTTAAAATTTACTTAATCATATCAACTGAGTTGGAATCCTGAGTACTCATTTTATTTTTGTTTTGTTTTGTTTTGTTGCAATTGAACTGGGTCTGCTTGAACCTGGTTATATCTCATTGGTTTGGTTGGCTACTTTAATCAATCATACTTGATCTGTCATAAAATATGTTTGTTTTCACTCAGTGCACATTGTTTGGTACTGCTAGAAGGCATGTGGTAATTTGTTGGAGTTCAGGGTTTTCTTGCTTCTTTGTGGAGTTATTTTGGGTCTGGTTCACCTTGTTGCTATATTTGCCTATCTTGTGAGGAGTTTGCTTTGGTTCAGATTCTTGGCTTTCGGTCTTGTGATTCCTTATTTTAAATGTTTCATTGTAGGCTGGGTTTGGTTATCAGCAGCAACTTGTCCCTGGAATGAGGCCTGGTGGTGGTCCAATGCCAAATCTTTATTTTCCAGTTGTCCAACAGGGTCAGCAGGGTCAGCGCCCTGGTGGCCGACGTGGAGCAGGGCCTGTGCAACAGACCCAGCAGCCTGTGCCTCTGATGCAGCAGCAGGTCTGTAAAAATGTGCTTTTGATTACAGTTATAGATTTGTGTAGTTGCATTTTATGTCCCTGTTGGCATAATATGTTTGCCTGTTCCAGATGCTTCCTAGGGGACGTGTGTATCGATACCCTCCTGGCCGTAATATGCCAGATGTTCCCATGCCCGGAATGCTTCCTGTTCCGTATGAAATGGGTGGTGGCATGCCAATGCGAGATGCAACAGTTGGGCAGCCTATGCCGATTACGGCCTTGTCCACAGCTCTTGCAAATGCTTCACCAGAACAGCAAAGGACGGTAAGATTTGGATTTATGTTTGTATCTGCATTTAGATCATATTACCTCTTTCTCTTTTTTTTTTTTTTTGGCGAATTGGCTGAATTGCACTCTGGAGTTCTTAAAATAAATTTTGGTTGTCTGACAGCTGCTTGGTGAAAGTTTATACCCACTAGTGGAACAGCTGGAAAGAGATGCTGCAGCTAAGGTGACAGGCATGCTTTTGGAAATGGACCAGACTGAGGTTTTGCATCTTCTGGAGTCACCAGAGGCGTTGAAGGCAAAAGTAGCTGAGGCCATGGAGGTGTTGAGGACTGTTGCTGCACAGCAACAAGCTAGTAGCCCCGCAGATCAACTTGCCTCGCTGTCCCTGACTGATAATCTTGTCTCTTGAGTATTGCGGTATTGTGGTAATTTGAGAAAGTGAGTTAGATGTGGTGTGAGACAACTTAGTCTAGTCTTTTGAAGCAGCTAGGTCTATAAAGTTTGAACTTGGTTATGTCTAGTTGTTTTGTTAGGATTTCAAGTGTTGCTAGACGGTAATTTGTTTGGGTAACTCTGGTTTGCTATTTTTAATTGCACTTAAATTTCAACTGGTTTGCTATTTTTAATTGCAATTGGAGGTTAACTGGTTTGCTATATATATATATTAATTATTAAGATACTGGTTTGCTATTTTTAATTGCACTTGCAGTTTTTGCCCATTGCAAACGTTATAATTTCTAAGGTTTATGTATCCTTTTTGAGTTATCTATTCCACGATTTACTATCTCTGTATAGCTCTGCAAGATGTGGTGATTTTTTGGTAGCTTACTGATAATTATGATATGGGAGTATATATGAAAGAACGATACTGTTAAGCATTCTATATTTTTGTTCAATTTTTCAATCCGATCTTATATGGTGTGAGAGTTGATACGGGAATGACAAATGACGTATCATCTGATATAACAGTTGATATTGATAACAAGGTAGTTGATATATGAATGACATATCAATTGTCAAAGAAGGTTATGATGGAAAAGTAGATATGGTTTTGGATTTTCATCATTATTCATGAAACTAGATTAATAACATATTCTTCTTTATTCAAATGAATTTTGAATTAGGTAGTTTTAACGGATGTGCAAGTAGATTTCCCTTTCTAAAGAAAAGTAGCGATCCTCTGAAGTATTTGTTCAAACCGACAGTACACATTTCTAGTAATTGGTTGTACAAAGTAGATTTCCCTTTCTAAGAAAAAGGTAGTGGTCAAAAATATTTCTACAAACCGTGGGTGTATAGAAATTGTAGATAGTAGGACGTTGTATGTAGGTTTTTGATGACAAACCATTAGTCGTTACTATTTAATCTTCAAAAACCTACTGTTGGGCTATCGCGCATCTAGTGTTGCACAACAATGATGATCACGAGTTAAAATTAAATCATGTAACATAAACATGAACTGCCAGCATCGTGGCTCTCAGTGCTGTCATCACTGACGTGGAGTTGGCTAAGTTGAACAGAACTAACGGAGTGTACGGCGTCTAGTTCTAAGTCAAAGTCTTTGATGACAAGGATGCCTCAACGACTTTGGACGTCAGAATATTTCATGTGGTATATTAGGCCTGTTTTGGTCACGTCACATACTTTCCAAGAAATCGCTTCAGCTGAAAGTCAAAGATAATATATTAGTTTAGTCATTAAAATCTTAAACTGGTTTTCTTGCCCAACAACCACGATTGGACCGTTTCGCTCCACTGTTGCTTTTCAGAGCTTAGATTGATTAATTAACCAACTAAATGTGAGGCGGCTATTGTTAGTAAATAATGTGTCCTCAGGAAGCTTTATAAAGAAGAATTTTTTAAATCCTACCAACCTTTACGGCTGAAAGTTGGCTTGTTACCGATAATTTTCTTACTAAAGAATTGGATATCTTTATATATAAATTTCAATTCGTTTCTTATAAAGTGTGTGGTGCCATGTGAAGTCTTGCAAGGACAAGTTTCATGGAGAGTTCGTCGTTGAACATTTCTATAAAAATACTGGTAGGTGGTTCTACCAAACTAAAACTTGGTAATTGCCTCAATTTTTTACATCTCTATTAAAAACAACTGCAATCAGTCAATCACCAATAAAATTTGGATTCTTTAATAAAAGTAGAAAACCTAATAATATTTGTAAAAGTCAGAAACTTGTAATCCTGATTCTTGCTTATGCTTTTAGAATTATCTAAGCTTTACCTACCGCAATGGAAGAATAATCAATATACCCATGAAAGAAAATTAGCTGGTCTCTGGCAATCTGTTGGTGTGCACTGTTTTTTTACCTAAATGTGTTGATTGTTGATGAAAGATTACTCTATTTCAAAAAATAAAAAATTAAAAAAACTCAAAACTCATAATAGAAGACCGGGGGAATAGTGATACATGGGACGTCAGTGTACATAAGTGGCAAAGCACCAGAGCATGGCAGTAGAGACCCAAGACAAAGCAAATAATCTAGCTTGAGCAAGGGGAAACTCTACAAAAATGAATCCCAAAACTGTCAAACACATCTCAGAATTCTATGTAAAACCACAACATGTATCAGAGAAGATGTTGCAGCCTCATTATTTGACACCTTGGGACATTGCTATGCTCTCTGTACAGTATATCCAAAAAGGCCTTCTTTATTCCAAACCAGCAGTAGATGATCAAGAAGACTTCATGAATACTCTACTGGATAGGCTCAAGCAATCCCTCTCTCTCACCCTTGTCCATTTCTACCCTCTCGCTGGCCGCTTCAAGACAATGAAGAGTGAAAACCCACATTCATATGTGGTTTTTGTAGACCTCGATGACAGCCCTGGAGCTAAACTAATTCATGCCTCTCTAGACATGACAGTGTCAGACATCGTCTCGCCTACTTATGTACCTTTGGTTGTTCAATCTTTGTTTGACCATGATCGGGCAATCAACCATGATGGTCATACCAGGCCTTTGGTGTCAATTCAAGTAACAGACTTGGTGGATGGAATTTTCATTGGTTGCTCCATGAATCACGCTCTTGGAGATGGAACCTCTTATTGGAATTTCTTGCAGGCATATTCAGAGATATTTCAAGCACAAGCAAGTACTAGTTCCATCTCTCGCCCACCGATTATCAAGCCATGGTTTCCAGACGGTCATGATCGGATCATCAGCCTTCCTTTCACCCACCAGGATGAGTTCCTTAGCAGACACGAAGCACCACAGCTTTTAGAGAGATACTTCCACTTCACAGCAGAATCCATAGCAAAACTCAAAGCTAGAGTCAATTGTGAGAGCAAAACCAGCAAAATCTCCTCTTTCCAGTCCTTATCTGCACTTGTCTGGAGGTCCATAATCCGTGCAAGGCGTTTCCCCAAAGGGCAGACAACCAGTTGCAGGTTGGCAATCAATAACAGATCAAGACTGAATCCACCACTCCCAGAAGACTACTTTGGAAACTCGATCCAAACAGTGAGAGGTGTTGCCACAGCAGGTGAGTTGCTGGAGCATGACCTTGGATGGGCAGCTTGGAAGTTGCATGAGGCCGTGGTTAATCACAATGACAAAACGGTGCGCGAGTGGCTAGAGTCATGGAGGCAGCAGCCATTTATATACCAGCTGGGACGGTTCTTCGACCCGGAAAGTGTGATGCTGGGGAGCTCACCGAGGTTCAACAAGTACGGAATTGAGTTTGGGTTGGGAAAAGCAGTCACAATTCGAAGTGGGTATGCACACAAGTTTGATGGGAAAGTGTCATGCTATCCAGGACATGAAGGTGGTGGTAGCATAGATTTAGAAGTCTGTCTTCCACCAGAATCAATGCATGCTCTTGAGTCCGATCAGGAATTCATGGCTGCTGCTTCTTGATCTCATTTTGTAACAAATGGGGAGCATAAGTATTGCAGTCATCAGAAGTGGAATTATTGAAATAAAGCTTTTCAATTTTAAATTTTTTATGACTTTGTAGTTCCTTATATTACAAGTGTAACAGAGTGATTTTTGTTTTCTTGATCGCAAATGTTAGAAGCAAATTTATGTATAGCCATATAGACTGAGTAGCTGTGATTTTAGATGATAATAATTCTATACCTTATACAAACATTCTTCCTAATTAATATCAAAACACAAGGGAGTCAGTCTCATAAACAAACAGATTATGTTTGGAGGTTTTGTCAAAGGATAAATATTAACCCATCCAATAAATTATGATTTTAGTGATTTTTTTCTCCCACAATTAGTCTCTGTGTTTAAGTTTAAAAAAGGGGTTTTTTAAAACTCCCACACTTTTGTTTTTTTTTTTTTTTTTTTTAAGACTAAACTCCCCCACTTGAAAAGGCAGCCTTGGAAGATTTATAATGGGCCCCAGCCCAGGCTATGGTTCCCCATTGAGGGAGGACCATGACTGTCGAAATAGGCCAGCGCAGATTCCACACATCCACCAAGAAAAACAGGCCCGCACGATTGCTCCGAGGAACATCATGATCTCTTAATGTTTCAATATTCCAACCGAACAACACAAAACTGTCAAAGAGGATATACTTCATCAACACTCTTGTCAGATTTGTTGAAGATGTAATAGTTGCACGGCAAACTAACAACTGAAAAAAAGGGTAGATAAGCAAGACAAAACTTCCACAGTTTTCTGGTGAAAGGTGGTTAGGAAAAAAAAATGGTATATTAATGATACGTGGGGTGTGATTACAAACTTCTAATATTTAAGTAATAATAATAATAATAATGGGGTGAATAAGCAAAAGGTGGTGCACATTCGGAATTTTTTGGGTGCGAATATGGCCACTCAAATGTGTATTTACCTTGGCCCACAAAGCCCCATCTCATTGCCAGATATACATACTCCTCCTATTATAGCATTTTTTTTTATTTTTATAAATTTCATCACTTATTATAAGATAGAGCATGCTACAAAATTAAAACAAAATTTTTATTAAAAATGAAAAGTAAACAATTTATAATTTATATCCTTTTTGTTGGATGTAACAATATTAATAATCAAATTCACTATCATCATGAATAAAATATTCATATCTATTATGACAAAATTTGATGTTATTTTAAAGGGATAATTATTGATATCCAACACTTTTGTTCAACTTTTGTATCCTATTTTATATGACAGCAGATGTATCATTGAATATATGGGTTCAAGATTGACAAAATAGTTGATTTGAGAATAATATATCAGTTGTTATATAAAATTGGATAAAAAAGTTGGAGAAAGTTGTTAGATGTCTACCATTATCAATTTTAAAGCATCCATATAATACTATTTTTATTTTTAAGTCAAAAAAGTTATAAAAGATAAGATGATATCATTTAATAATTTTTGTAGCATTTGTGTTATAAAATGCTAGAATAAGTATACATTTTATAGCTTTTCTAGAAGAATTCTATTGTAACATGCTATATAAGGGTGTCTGGAACAAAAGATTGGATAATTTCCAGTCATATTTGACATGAATCATGAGATTGGAAAACGAATCCTGTGCTTTTAAGTTTATGCTGCTGTGTTGGGTTAAATCAAATCTACCATAGCTAAAGAGATAAGCCAGGGACCCTTGCTTTACAACTTTTTATTTTTATGTAATTTTTTTTTTATATGATATTAAATTTCATTATTTATTTTAAAAATTAAGTTAATATATTTATCAAATATTTTAAAAAAGTAATATTCTTTTAAATTATTTATAAAATAAAATATTATTTTATTTAAAAATAATTTTGTATTGTTATAATTATTTATAGAACATAATTTTATATTCTATATTATTTTAAAATTAATTAAATAATTTTATGAATAATATCTTTATAATATTAATTAAAAATTATTTTAATTAAAATTAATTGAAAATAGATTTTTCTTTTTAAAAAACAATTTAATTATATAAAATTGATTTAAATAAAATTTTAATTTAATTTAAAATATTTAAAATAACTTAATTATATTAAATTTAATTTATAATTATTCTATCTTATTCAAAAGTTAATGTGTTTAATATTATATTAATAAATCTGATACCCTATTAAACATAACATTTATATTTTTTGTCCAACCCCAACATGTACCAAACAGAAGAAAGTATTAATTTTATCTAATCTCATATTGCACCAAATACATTATAACACTAATTTATTCAATCTAATCTAATCATTTGAAAATAATCAAATCAAATCCAGCAAGCCAAATAAGGCCATGAAGCTATATTTGTTGTCTATTTTCTTGTATAGGATACTACAATCTTTTTCATTATCAATCTAATCATGTCACATACAACACCAAGTATATCGGAACACTAATTTATCTAATCCAATCCAATGTTTTGAAAATAATCCAATGCAATTTTACATGTCAAATGAGGTCATAAAGTTATATTAATGACTATTTTCTTGTATTGGATACTTCAATCTTTCTTATTATCAATCGAATCCAATCCAATACAATCCATATAACAAAACCCAATACAATCTCATACTACACCAAACACATCACAATATTAATTTATCTAATCAAATTCAATTCAGTCATTTGAAAATAATCCAATTCAATCCCGCGTACCAAATGAGGTTGTAAAGTTATATTTTTGTTGACTATTTTCTCGTATTGGATACTAATCCTTCTCATTATCAATTCAATCAACTCCTTTGAAAATAATCCAATTCAATGTCGCATGCCAAATAAGACGGTGAGGCAATAAAGTTATATTTGTTGACTATTTTTTTGTATTGGATACTTAATTCTTCTCGTTATCAATTAAATCCAATCACTTGAAAATATATAATCCAATCTAATTATGCGTGCCAAATGAAACAATGAGGCAATAATGTTATATTTGTTTACTATTTTCTTGTATTGGATACTTCAATATTTATTATCAATCTAATTTAAATCAATACAATTCATATAATACAATCCAATATAATCTCATACAATCTCATACTGTACCAAATGCATCACAACGCTAATTTATTCAATCCAATCCAATCTTTTGAAAATAATCAAATCCAATTTAGCATGCCAAACAAGGCCATAAAGTTATATTTGTTGATTTTTTTCTTGTATTGGATACTTCAATCATTCTCATTATCAATCTAATCCAATTTCATTCAATTCATAAATAATACTATATTTTTTTAAGTCAAAAAGTCATAAGAAATAAGATGCAATCCACATAAAATACTATAATAAATATAGTTTATGGCTTTTTAAGAATTTTATTGTGACATGCCATATAAAGTTACATTTGTGGACTATGTTTTTTGTACTGAATACTTCAGTTTTTCCCATTATCAATCTAATCCAATCCAGTGCAATTTACTCAATTGGCCAAGTAGACCAAATTGTATACAAAAACAAAGCACTAAAGTATGGCAGTAGAGATCTAAGACAAAACAATAATCTAGCTTGAGCAAAGGGAAACTCTACAAAAGTGAATCCTAAGATAGTCAAAACGCATCTCAGAATTCTTTATCAAACTATTATATGTTTCAGAGGATATGCTGCAACCTTATTATTTGACACCTTCGGAGCTTGTTCATCTTTCAGTACAATATAGCAGAAGAGGTCTTCTCTATACCAAACCAGCAGTAGATGATAAAACATACTTTATCAACACTCACCTTGATGGGCTTAAGCAATCCCTCTCTCTCACCCTTGTTCATTTCTACCCTCTTGCTGGCCCCTTCAAGACAGTAAAAAGCGAAATTCCACAGTCATATATGGTTTTTTGACCTCAATGACAGCCCTTGAGCTAAACCAATTCATGTTTCTCTAGACATGATAGAGTCAGACATCGTCTCACCCACTTATGTACCGTTGGTTGTTCAATCGTTGCTTGATCATAATCGAGCAATCCAACCATGATGGTCACACCAGGCCTTTGGTGTCAACTCAAGTAACAGACTGGTGGACGAAATTTTCATTGGTTGCTCCATGAATCACGCTCTGGCAGATGGAACCTCTTATTGGAATTTCTTTTAGGCATGTTCAGATATATTTCAAGCACAACAAGTACTACTTCCATCTCTCGCCTACCAATTGTCAAACGATGGTTTCCAGATGGTCATGATCAAATCCTCAACTTTCCGTTCACCCACCAAGATGAGTTCCTCAGCAGATATGAAGCACCACAGTTTTTAGAGAGGTGTTTCCACTTGACAGCAAAATCCATAACAAAACTTAAAGCTAAAGCCAATTCAGGGAGCAAAACCAGCAAATCCTCCTTTTAGTCCTTGTCTGCACTTGTCTGGAGGTCCATAACTCGGGCACGTCATTTACCAAACGATGAAACAACCAATTACCTTTTTCCAATTAATAACATATCGAGACTAGAACCACCGACGTCTGAAGATTACTTTGGAGTTTGTTTTAATGCTGTAGAAAGTGTTAGTCATCATGTGACATGCTCTCCCGGAATCCAAGTAACCTCCTAAAGCCTATCCCTATGTTTAGATTAGTAACATGCTCTCCCGGAATCCAAGTAACCTCCTAAAGCCTACCCCTATGTTTGGATTAATACAGATATTAAAGTATTCGAACCCGGATAAATAATTAAATTTTCGTAAGATTGTTGGATGGGTCTAAACTCCAAAGACACTCTATGATTTCGAAATCCAAAACTTTATTAAAACAAACGGACTCGGATAATTAATCGAATACTAACGAAATTTTCAAATTTGAAATTGGACTCTAATAAAATTTTCAGATGGAACCGAGAGGATTCTAAATTCGAGAAAGACATTTTAGAAGATTGGAAAGTGTAAATTCATATAAGCAAGACACGTAGCATGAGATTGGAGGAAGAATCAATGCATGAAGGACAAGTGGCAAGATCATGAGAATCATTATGTGCATGTGTGCCAAGTGTTTAACAAACAAAATGGAATGAGAGTCAAGTGTCAAAATATGAGATTAAAATACATTTTTTTATATGTTAAATGATGATTAAAAGGAATTTTAAAACAAACAAAAATATTTCATGTATTTTTTTCTCCATTGAAGTGCACGGCTACACTTTGTCTTTCATATTATATATTATTGCTCTCGGTCAAGCTTTCATTCTCGGAACTCTCTCATTTCTCTCTCGATCTCACATGTCTTAATCTCTCAAACTCTCACATTCTTGACATTCTCTCATCTCTCAAGGCTCTCACAAGCTCACAACATTCTCACCTTCTCACAACTCTCCCTTGCTTTCGGTTGTTAAGGATGAAGAAGCTGTCACAAGTTAGTCAAAAACAAGAAATAAAAGTGACTCAAGGCTAAGGAGAGAGGGTGAAGGCCGAACTACATTCATGAGGAAGTGAAGGTATTTTTGAAGGAACAAGGCACATGCATGAGACTTGGAGTGGTTTAAGAGGTATTTCCATCCATTTCGGAAGGTAACATTTAGTTTTCAAAAAATTTTGTTAAGTTTCTAGAAAGATATTAGTGAATGCATGATTGAGTTTTAGGATTTGAAACCTCGTTAGTACGGAGGTTGTGTTGCATGTGTATTGGTATGTTAATAGAATGAAAAATTGTGTTTGTGTATGGTAGAGGTCACGGTCAAGGTGACATATTGTTGTTAAAATATTGTTTGATGGTTTAACTATGATTTATGATAAGTTGCTATGTGTATGTAAGTGTAGTTGCGAAGAAAATATTAGTTTATAGGCTTACATTGAATTCGGTCATGAGAGGTTTTATGGATTGATTGGATTTTTTTTTACGATTTTGCTATGTTATGGATGTGTTTTGCATGAGTTTAAAGTGCTTTGGATGAATTGGATGCCTTGGAATGATGACTTTGGGTGGTTATTTGAATTTGGACAAGGGCATTATTGTCTTAGAAAAATTGTTTTCGAGTGGATTATGTGATTTTAGGGAACATTTAATGTTAGGATAAGCTCGGAAATCAAAAATGAAATCGTTGAATATTAATTTGTCACTTCGTGATTTAAGATTTCGTAGTTGTTCGGAAGTGATATTTAAAAGTTGTAAATGAGATTTGTGTTGAATTCGTGATGGGTTTGAATGTAAATTAATGTAAAAATGTGATAGGAATGATGATAAGATATTGTAATGAATTCGACCTAATGAGGAAGTATAGGTTCAAAATTGTCATTTAAATTCGTTCACATGAATTTAGTTTCAAATTGATGTGTTTCTCGTGTTTAAATAATTAGCTCTGCGAACAAATATTAAATACGAGTTATGGAAGTTCAAGCAGATTAAAATAGGGTGTTTCGAAGTTATGAATTGGTTGGGTGATTTGTTGGATTGATGTATGAATATATTCGAGCGAGTTGTAATAATGGTATCGTAGTCTAAAAATAGATTACGGAAATGCGTAGGATAATCAGAGGCAAAAAGAGAATACCCCGTTGATTAGAGATATATAGTGAGCTAGAAAATCCAAGTGAGTGTCCTAACGAAAATGTGTTTTGAAATGATTTTTGTTGCTATTCATGTATGATTGTATGATAATATTCATTCATGCTGTTACTGATTGTAAAGCGATTTTCATACAAAAAATGAGTTTTTCAAACGAGAACCAACTTGTGTGAATTACAAAAGTTTTCATGAAATGTGAGTTTTCAAATGTGAAACTTGTGATTTGAGATGATTTATAGCATATGGTATGTACACATGTATATTATCTGATTTTTGGTATCGGTAGAGTACTCAAAGGCGATGTAGGATTTCACCTAGGATACGATGTGGGATTCCACTCTCCATAGAGTACAGTTTAAGCTAGCTTACTACCTGAGATGATGTAGGATTCCGTTCCGTAGCGAGGGATGATTCTGCTACGTGATACTGGATACATATGGCCTGAGACGATGTGGGATTCCTCTCTGCCATGCATTAGTGTGTTAGTATCGTATGATTCGAAAATGATAGTGAATGACATGTTTTAAATAAAAAACTTTTCAAAAAGAAAATCGTCATTACTAATAGATTACATGTATGAAATGAGAAATTGAATATGAGATTGCATATTTACCCACATTTTAGTATTTCAAAAGCATGAAAATGTGGTTGATGAATTAAATATTGGCTTTTCAAATTATTACAACATTTATATGAATTTATGATACATATGAGAAATATAAATGAATATTTATGCATTGAAATATTTCTAGTTCTCGATATATAAGCATTTATATTTTACAGCATGACTTTGTTATGAAACAAGATTACAAAATGTTTTTAGGTTTTTAGGGAAGACATTTTAGTAATGTTTTGATTAGAAATTAATAACACCCACTGAGTTTATCTTGCTCACTCTAGTTTTGTTGTTTTTAAACTAAAAACCTTCCAGGATCAGGTACAGATGTAGGTGATCAGATAGCAGGGACCTCTCATCAAGAGTAGCTACACATACCGTTGGGTGTAGCTGTGATTCCTCATAAATTTTATGTATGATCTAGATTTTAAACATATGGATATTTTGAATTATATGTAAATATAAATTTCGTATTTGAGTTTTGTGTATATTTGATCATGCATACCATGTTTCAAAATTTAAACTTGTTTTGAATTAATACTTGTGTTGGGATTATGTGTGAATTGTGGAAGAAGGGTCTGAGGCCCTGTAGTTGAGAAATTAAGTGAAATTTTGAAGTGTATAGGTTTTTGAATATGATTTTATAGGCGGGTATTTTCAGAAAAACAGTTGTTGTGCTGTCAAAAATTTTACAAAAATTCTTTTCATAAATATCAATTTTAAATTGAAAAAGTTCCTACCAAATTCCGCTGGTAAACGATTTATAAAAAGAGTTTCAGAAATGGATTTTCTAAATAAAGTTTTAAAAAGACTTAACTTTATAGGAACCTTTCAGCCGGAGGGGATCTCGTCTAGAGGGTTACCATGGGGTTATTGAGCGGGTCGCCTTAAGAGTAGGAGTCGGGGCCCGTCATACCATCAGACCTAAAAGCTTAAGTTGATAGGAAAATATCCAACTATAATATTTAAGACTTGAGATCGACACGTGACATGCCTCCTCATGTATAACGTGGACAGATAATAGATGACGGACACATACTACACGCGCTCTACCATATAACATTTGTAACGAGGTAATTTTCAAATAAAGGGAGAGAAATGGTTTGAACCATAGACCTCTAAACTCTGATACCATCCAAAAACTTAAGCTGATAGAAAATGACCAAACTTTAGTATTTAAGATTTGAGGTTGACATGTGACAGAAAGTATGGCTAAAGCTGGTGAACTAGTGGAACATGACCTTGGATAGATAGCTTTGAAACTCCATCAGGCCATGGTTGGCTACACTAGCAAACGGTGCTCGAATGGCTTGACTCATGGCAGAAATCTCCTGTTATAGCCATATTAAATGAGACTTTCATTTCGAAAAATGTTATAATGGGAAGCTATTGAGGTTCAACAATTATGGAATCGAGTTTGGATTAGGTAAAGCTTGTTTGGAAAAAATTCACCTCCTAATAACCCCTTAAAAGTCTACTTCTTATAAGAATATTAGAAATAATAGAGAAATAAAATTAAAAACAATATTAATTATCATAACACAAGAATTTACGTAAAAAAATCCAAAACAGGAGAGAAATCACGACCTTTAGAAAAAAATTTATTATGTGAAAAATTATTATAATTAAACAGACTATTCTCTCACAACCCACGATCCCAATACACTCAAACGCTTCAAAGCATATATAGACTCATAGTTTTCTACACTCTAAAATAATAGGAACAAGAAGGGAATTTTAATTAAAATCAAATACAATACTTAAAGCGTCTTTAATTAGGGGTGATTTGAAACCAAAGCCTTGGACTCTTTTTATAGCCTTAAAAAATCCATCCTTCCTTGTTTTCAATATGGGATTGACACTACTTTTATTTTATCAATTTTCCTAACAGGGCAATGACACTTTAAAGTGGGTGTGGGAATGAGTTTGATGGGCGAGTGTCAATGTATCCAGGATGTGAAGGTGGTGGAAGAATAGTTTTGAAAATGCACACTCTTGAATCCGATAAGGAGTTCATGTCTTCTACCTCTTGATTCCATATTATCAGTTGTTACCCAGCAGTGCACCATTTAACTGCACTATCGGACAAGATTGAAGTAAAAACAAAAAAGGGAGAGAAAAAAAAAAAAAAAAAGGAATGGTGGAATTGCAATTAATTAGTGGAATAAAATACTTCTAAATTCTAAGTGTTTGATGAGTTTCTAGTTTCTTAAAATTGAAGATAATTTCATCATAAGTGGTTTCGATAGGAATTTTCAGTCGAGGATAAATTAATTTTACAGATAGTTTTAATTTTTTATTCAATTTTGTTTGCCAATCAGTTCCTGACTTCCTGTATTTAATAATTTCGCATGGTCGAATCTAGGTTTTGGGAAAATAACATTAATGTGCTCAGGCCTATGTTCTGCATTAGATATGATCATGATGCCCCATCTGCAATAGTGCAAAATCTTGGCTACCTTAAGATAAAGAGAGATAGGGACATGAACACCCTTCTAAAGTTGCAAAATTTGCTCCAATACGTCTCGCTAGATATTTTTTAAGAAAATTAATTTTAAAAACAATTGTTTCAGGTAGGTTTATTGGAAAAATATAATGGATAAATTCAAAATAAACCACAATTCAAATATTAAATTTGTTTTTAGTCCAAAATTACCTCAAGTCATTTTTTTCCATAAATAAAACTAATTATAATCTAGTTCCGAAAGTATCAGAAACTCCTCCCAAGTCAATATTCAACAATAGCTCATGAAACAGTTGTATGATGTTAGAATTTAGTGAAATGTTGGCCACATTACATGAAACGTAAACCGTTAGATATATATGGCTATATTAAGGGGTATATTTGTTATTTAAGGAAATGGAGGATGAGAGAGAAGGGGAGAAGAAGAAATGGAGGATGATGAGAGAGAAGGGGAGAAGATAAACATGGATTAGTGGTATTTTTTTAATTTATAATTGTTTAAAATTTTTTATTTTTAAATATTAAAGGGTGTATCCATTATTTAATGAAAAATTATTGTCAATTATCAGATTTAACAAAAGTTGATTGACGTAGTAGGGTTTTATATAATTAAAGAGTAAACTTATTCCATATTTTTTAAAGCATATATCAAGGGGTTGTTGTGTAATTCGTTTTTATATTTAACTAAATTAAAATAATCTATAATTTTATGTAACTTTTTCTTAATTACACGTTGATCCTCATTAATATATATATATATATATATGTGTGTGTGTACGTACATGTTACATAATAACAGCCCAGAAGATGAAGTATCATTATGCCCTCTGACTTCAAAATTGGTTGCCTCCATAGGAAAATATTTTGATTTTTATTTATTTATGTTTTGAAACTGAAATTCATTAAAGTCGAAGCAAACCTTAGGCATGATAGCAAGAATGTCATTTGTTAGAGCACCCAAATTAGGAGAAATGAAGATACTATCGACCTCCTTCATTGAGAGCAAAAACCATCTAAGATGGTATCAAAACAAAACAAAAACAATAATAATAACAAAAATAAATAAATAAATAAAAGACCATCATTAAGATGTTCTCAAAAATTTAATAGTTTATCATAGTGATCTAAAATTTAGTATATAAAAATCAATTACTTTTTTTTTTTTTGACAATAAAAATAATTAATTTTTTAAGAGTTAATTTGAAAATGAACGAGAGGACTCATGTCATAAAAGATTAAATAATTAATCTTTCACATAAAGACATATATATATATATATATATAAAGCTAAGATATAAGTATTTTAAAACTTAAATTACATTTAAACCTCGTTTGGCACGTGAGATTGAATTAAATTATTTTCATGAGATTAGATAAATTAGTACTGTAATATGTTTGGTATAGTATGAGATTGAAAAAATTAATATTGTGATGTGTTTAATATAAAATGAGATTGAATAAAATTAATTTTAAATAATTAAATTATTTTTAAAAACAAACAAATGTAAGGGCTGTGGGCTTCTAGAACACCATAAGCACCATGAACAAAAGTAGTAGTTGAGTCTGCTAATTGAGTGATAAATAAATAAAACGTAACCACTTATAATCGTGGTTCTCGTAGCCACACAGAGGGGGAGAGAGAGAGAGAGAGAGAGATGATTTGGTTTACTTGATTCTTGGTTGTGGTGACTTTCTTAGTCATCAGAGTAATATTCTCATGAGAAACATTTAGATCAAAATTAGACGGCCCTATTTCACCCAACCTATCCCCTTACTTGAATTTGGCTCATCTCTTGTGTTTCTCCACTGTTTAGGTTGTCACTCTCTAGATCATCTTCATCGCTGTCACCTAAGGGCTCTTTATCTACTGTCTTAACACCTCTAGCCTCACCTGATCCTCCTTTTTCCACGTTTCTCACTAGCGTCGTTGTCGCCTCCATCTCGTCTAAATTTGGCCACACTAGCAATGACTTGTGGATTCGCATAATCTCCTCTATTGCCTCGTCGATTGACTGCACACACAACACCTCTATTCTCTCTCCTCTCTCTCTAAATTCTCATCTCCTTTTGATTTATCCTGCCTGTTGTGATGACTTTGATTTAACCCACCACATCTAGATAAAAAGAGAGATAGGATAGATTTTTCCAATTCCATGTTCTTACCAAACATGGGTTTGGATTGGATTTTATTCAAACTCAATCCAAACCCATGTAACAAACATGGCCTTAGGATGTAAAATTGAACAAAATAATTTATTGATAGATTCATTAAAACATGAATTTTTTTTTAAGAGTGACGATATTTCCACCCTTCAAAAATTATAAGTACACCCCAAGTTATCATATATATATTTTTTAGATATCTAATATTACCATTGAGTAAAATTACTAAAACAGTAAATTGTTATGGATGTGCTTAAAGGAGTTAGCGCTCAACCATTCAATTTTCTTGGAATTGCTTTATCATCATGCATTTTAAGTTTGTTTACAGTCCTGATGTATTGAGTCTTTATGTTATTGGGGTTTGTCACTTTTTTTTTTTTAAAAAAAAAATTTTTTGATTACTCAAATTGTTGCATTCGTCGGATGAAACTTATTTCTTAACAAATTCACTATTCAACATTAAGATTAATATCGATAATGCCAGATATTGTGGGAAAAAAAATATCTAAATTTGAAACTTCTAATGATGTGTCATGTTTTTACATCCATGTTACTTGTGATTTACCATACAATTACATGTAGGATGTCTTATCATTTGGAATCCTCATTAATTTTGAGATTTTGTCTAGCATTTTAAATTGATATAATTATAGACAATGGAAGAAAGGGTTATTGTTAGATGATATTAAAGATGAAATTAATTGGGGCAATTTGGTTGAAATAGTTTATGTTAAATTAATGGCAGATCATGGTTTGAAAATTTCATTTAAAATGGTATAATGACACTAAACAATATGTGTAAATGTTAGTGTAAGAAGAAGCTTGAGTCAATTTTCAGGATAGAGCTAGAGAGGAAGAAGAAGAACCACCAAAACGGAGTTCAGGCAATGAATGATCTAATGGATGGGATGATGCAAATAGAAGATGAAGAAGGAAATAGATTAAGTGATCAAGAAATTTGGACAACATGGTCAGCCTTGTGGTTGCTAGATATGAAATTACTGTGCTGGCCTCAACTTGGGCACTTTATTTTCTTACCAAATACACTAGCATCCTTAAGAGACTACCAAATATGATTAGTTCACGATCATTTTCTAAAGAAAGTTAGCAAAGACATAAGGGTCTCTTTTTCGATTGTTTCCTATGCAAATTGCGAGAAGAAAACATGAGAGCACATAAGAATAAGACAAGAGATTTTATTAATTAAAAAAAAAAAATGTTGTTGGTATTAAGTAAAGTTTAAAAACAATTTTTTTTTGTTTTTCTTACAAAAGGGTTAAACATATAGTTTTTGAGGTGGTGAAAATATCACCACCCTTTTTCTAAACAAACACAAACAGGTTCAAATTACAGTCATAATATATGAATAGACCGATATCGACAAATGACCATTATATATATTTAACTCCTACGAAGCCCAATGTGTAAAATACAAACATAAGGATATTTACAGCTAGCCTAAATGTGATTGAACAAGAGAAGTAGAAAAAATATTTTGCATTACTCACCTTTAAGTTCTGGAAGAGAATAAAATGAAAAACCATATTGTCAATGTAAGCCTCCATTTTCTAGTTTTGGAACTCTAGTGTTATAACCTACGTTATGGGATGTAGATGATACATGCTATAAATAATATTATTATAAACAATAATAAAAGTGCGAGCAAAACTTTTAAAAGTTTATCGAATTTGATACTAGGGTCAATCCGAACAAAGGACAAACCAGTCATTCCGTAAACGAGAGATAAGTAATTAAGTGGAAAAATTGTAAAATTTAATTATAAGATGTTAAATATATAAGTTTATGAATAAATTATCAAAAGACTAAAAGACCAAGTTAACTAATGAAATGAATAAAGTCATTAAAGGTAGTATGGTAATATAAGTGCTAGGCAAACAAGTCAAAAGAGGATATAAGTGTCATTTTTATGAAAGTTAACTATATATATATTGAACACTTAGCAAAATTTGAACAAAAAGGAAGAAGAAGTCGTGAGATTAAGAGGGTAAGAAAGCAAAAGTCACGGCAACAAAGGATGTGTTTAGCTAGCAAGAATCAAGTAAGAACCAAGCCAAATTTTTTTATGTTTCAAGCTTCCCTACTCCAAATGAAGTTACCTAAGGCTAGAGAAACAAGTCTAGAGAGAGAAACAAGTAAGAACAAGTAAGTTTTAACAATTTTAAGTTGAGTTTTGGTTGATTTTTTATGTGAATTTAAGTTGACATTTAAGCTAGATTTGGTGAAGTTTTTGCTTAACCTTTTATGTTGATTTGTTAGGTGATTAAAAGCTAACAAAATATGATAGAAAGATGAAGTTAGAGTTGTATAAAGGGCTGCCATAAACTTGATAAAAGTGGAAATAAAGTTGATTTTTTATACACTTTAAATATTTGACAAAATGTGTGAGTGAGTTGTGATTGTTAAATTGAAAAAGTAGTGTGCGGTGTGTGTATGTGTGTATGGTGAGTTTGGTCACTAAAGGAGGGATGTGTAATCCCTTGAATTTTGATAGAAATGAGCATGTCTAAATGCATATTAGAGCTTAGTAAAATATATAGAAGTGATAGAAGTTCAAAAGGAGAAAAACATAGAGTTAAGTGAAAATCCCGAGCTTGATAAAGAGGTTGTGGAGGCGTGACCTATTCAAGTTTATTTGGGGGTGTTTTAAATCTCAAAACATATCCTGGGAACATAACAAATCATAGGATTTGGAAGGGAATGATTTCGATAAAAATTGAGGAAATTATGGTTAAAATAGTACGCATAGGAAGTCGTAATATGAAATAAGAATGCAAATGCATTCTTCAATGCCCGAAATAAATGTATTTGATCATAATTAGGTAAAAAATTGTAGATACGAAAGAAATGAAGTCGTCGCATATATAATGCCATAAGTGTGTATAAAAAAGCACTCGAAAAATGACGTTTTTCTTATATTTGACATAGTAAACGATAGAATTTTTCGATGAAATTGTATGAGTGACCAGAATGTGAGATAAGAGGATCATAGAAAAAAGAACGAAAGAAAACGGAGCCCCGAATTGGACCGTGCGTTATGTTCTGTTTTGGGGTATCAAAAGAGGCGTAAATTTTTTATTTTTCATTGCGGGCTTTCAAAAATTATATGGACCATATGAGGATGATCTTAGGGGTCTAAAAGTAAAACTTTTACAAAGAAATTGAAATTTTAAAGATCGGATTAAAGATAAATCTGTATGACTAGTTTAAGTGTAAAAAACAATGCGACTATGTACGTTATCAACTAGTCAAGTGTTAAACTTGTTTCTCATGAATATGAATGTTATGTAGGTGATGAGCAAGCGAGTGAGGTACGAGGGGCTCGTTGAGACGCTGGAGCATATTTGGATAGAGGTAAGTGTACTTCGCTTATGTTATTTTAATATCAATTTATATTGTAACTTGTTAGTATTCAACAAATTCTTAAAATAGTTTTCCAAATATAAGTTGGATTTCAAGTAAACATCATTGTCTCGAATTAAGAAATGAGGTTCGAAAGAAAAAGTTGTTTTTAAAAGTTTGATGCAAAGTTTGAGTTAAGAACTATGTGTATACCGTAGTATCAAAGCATTTGACATTATGTGGCGACGTAGAAAATTTCGCTCGTAGTTGTCTAGATTTATAATTACTTGCAATAAGCTACTATGTAGAAAATTTCATACCTAAGTGCAAGTGATATTAAGTAGTTGCACTACAATATGCGATGTAGAAAATTTCGCATGTAGTTGCACAGAGTATAGTTTATTACCACTACAATTGCAATGTAGAAAATTCCGTGTTGTAGTTGTCCAGAGTTGAGATCATTTCACCCTACGTCGCGATGTATTAAATTTCGCACGTAGTGGTCGAGATACTATAGTAGCTTCACGTTAGCGTCAGCAGAAGAATCGTCATATGATGGTTAAAGTACATTAGGGTATACACATGGTCTTTTTATGAGAAATGTTTTAAAAATTGAAAATTTTCAACATCTATATAAGTAAAGTATCAAAGTGGAATATTATTACGTGTTATTATTATGTGACGAATTAACCTTTCATTTTTATTGTGTAGCTTGTTTACCCCGTCAGGTGTTATTATAGGTGATTCCGTGATCAAGAGATTGACATTTTGCTTATAGGTGGGGGACGATCAGATTCATTCTATGAATGTCAAATATATTTTCGATGTTGTTATATATAATTTAACAAAGTTATTGTATGTTTGATAAATAAACACTTAATAAATTGTAAACTTATATTTTGATATGTATATATAGTTGGAATATTCCTACTTGAGACACATTTATCATATGATGCACACAATATACATATATGTTTTGATATATATGATTTGCATGTGAAAAATATATGAATGATGGAAATGCATGATTGTGAAATGAAATGATTAAACGTATGTTTGAGATTAAAGAAGTTGAGTGGTGATGAAATCATAGTCAAAGTGTATTTTCTTTACAGGTAACATTTTGAATTTGTCAAAATTAAAGCCATTATGCTGTCAAAATTTTTGCAAAAATTGTTTCGAGAAAATGCGAAAAAAAAATTTTACACCAATCCTAACTATTTTAAAGAAAACTGAATTCTTAAGTTTAAACGAGTAAACCGGCTAAGAAAGTTAGGGGTTCGCTTCTCGAGTTTCTTCAATCCGACGAGTTAGGTTTAGGAAGTCCGTTGAAGTGCCCGACAGGATCCTCCAGACAAGAGCCTAGAGAAGGTCTGGTTAGGGTTTTGTCAGTCAATATAGCAAAAAACAAAATTCACCATCTATGTATGCTCCTTTGTTGTTTTCTACACTTCTTGCCTTAACAACTCCGCTTGAATTAATTTGCAAATTGCAACAATGAATTCCAAAACAGTGAAACTCAATTCAAATTACTTTGTCAAACCACAACACATTTTATAAAAAATAAAGTAGCCTCTTTATTTGACACCATGGGATCTTTCCATGCTCTCTTTAAACCATATCCAGAAAGGTCATCTCTTCACTAAACCACCAGTACCAGCTGATCAAAAAGGTTTCATCAGGACTATTGAAATTTAAAACTTTTCTTGCAGACTCTAAAGCTGTTGCAAATTATTGTTCTGTTTTACTTTTGTTGTAAGCTACTGTTTTAGCTTAGTTTTCAGTCAAATAGTTCCAGGTCTAGTTGTAAAGAAACGGTCCATGTTTAGTTGTCATTTTTAATGTGTTTAGTTAGTCTTTGATGTAACAAACTATGTTTAGTCTTTTATATTTAGATTACTTGTAATTTTTATCAATATTAGTGGCGTTAGGTAATATTTTGTGATGGCCTAAGCATGCCATTATGTATGGTTGTTTTGTATTGTGATGGACAACCTTGTATAGCTGTAAACTTCTTTGTAATCTTATATATATTTCTCTGATAAAACTTTTTTAGTAAGTTAGCAAAAACTGAGTGCACATGTTCTGGTTTTCTCTCTAACAGTGTAAGGTTTCATGGATGTGATGATGTTTATGGTATGTTGATGCATTTTGATTGTATAAGAGTGGTATCAGAGCTGTCTTCCTTAATGGACTGTGAGGTTGTTTTTTGAATTCCTTGAGAGTTTAAAGAGTTCTAAACACTTGAGGGTGAGAGACAAACCAAAAGGAGTGAAGGTATAACAACTTCAAGCAATGTCAACTTGCAAATGCCATAATTTGCTTCTGAAAATGATCAAATATGGACTGTTAAAATGAAGTTCTATTTGAAAGCATTTGGCTTATGAGAATATATTGAGCAAGACAAGCAAGTTTCTCCTTTGAGAATAAATTCAACAATAGCTCAAATGAAGCAACATGAAGAAGAAAGAATGAAGAAGGATAAGGTCGTCACATGTTTGTATTTAGCCTTGTCAATTTTGGTTTTCACTAGCATCATGCATCTTGACACTGCAAAATTGATATGAGATGAGTTGAAAGGAGATTTAAAGGCAGTGAGATGGTGCAATTAGTTAAGTTGCTAACTCTCAAAAGGGAGTTTGAAATGTTAAAGATGATGGAAAGAGAAACTGTTAAAGATTATTCATCAAAGTTGTTAGAATTGGTGAATCAAATGAGACTCTATGGTAAAGCTAATGCTGATTACAAAGTTGTGGAGAAGATGCTAGTCAGTTTGCCAGATGATTTGAAGCAAAAGTGGTAGCTATTGAAGAGTCTTGTAACCTCAAATCATTGACAATATTTGAGATGGTTAGCAACTTAGAAGCTCAAGAGCAGAGACTTGCTATAAGAAATAATGAAGAAATGGAGGGTGCTTTCCAAGCCAAGCATAAAGGGAATCAACATTCCAAGAGAGGTCAAAAGAAATAAGGTTTTGATCCAAAAAATGATAATAAAAAGGAGAAAACAAAGCTGGATAACAACTCTAGAAACATTGGCGCAAAGAACAAGTTTCCGCCTTGTTCTACATGCAAGAGGACCAATCATCTTGCAAATGATTGTTGGTACAAAGGGAAGCCACAAATTCAATGCAATTATTACAAAAAATGGGGTTACAAAGAAATTTACTACAAAGTTAAACAAAATCAGCAATAAAAACAATCTGCATAGCAAACAAATTTTACTGATGAACAAGACCCAGAAGATCATCTATTCAGATAACTCATGTCTGCAATGCAGCCTCAAATAAAGTTTAGTATGTGGACTGTAGCTGTATAAGTCACATGGTCAAGGATGAAAACCTCTTTTCTTCTCTTAACAAGAATGTCAAAATAAAAGTTAAGCTAGGTAATGGTGATATGGTGAAAGCTATAGGATAAGGAGATGTGTAGATTTTTACAAACTTAGGTACTAAAATCATCCATGATGTATTGTTTATACTTGATTTGGATCAAAATTTGTTGAGTGTGCCTCAACTTTTAAGAAAAATATACTCATTGTCTTTTAAGAGTGATTGTTGTTTTATTGTTGATTGTAATAACATAGAAGTGGCAAGAATTAGGATGCTAGGAACAGCTTTCCTCTTAACCTTAATGAAGTTAAGCATGATGCCCTATTGTCCAATAATGAATTATTTTATGGCATAAAAGGTTAAGTCACTTCAATGTAAATGTTTTAGTTTATGCACAAACACATAATATGGTGGAAAGTTTGCCTAGAATAAGTAGAATTAATGGAGTGTGCAATGCATGTCAATATAGAAAAATGCATAAAAGACCATTTTTAATAGCAAATGTAACTAGAGCCAAGGAAAAATTAGAATTGATCCACATCGATCTTTATGGTCTAATAAGCACACCCTCTTTGAATCAAAATCTATACTTTTTGTTGTTTATTAATGACCTTACAAGGATGATATGGGTGTACTACTTGGCAAACAAAGCTCAAACTTTTGATATGTTCAAGAAGTTCAAAAACATGGTTGAGTTGGAAAGCGGATGCAAGCTCGAAGTACTAGGATCAAACAATAGCAAAGAATACACCTCTAACAAGTTCAATGCCTTTTGTGAAGATATACAAATCAAACATCAGTTCACTGTCCCTTATACTCTACAACAAAATGGAGTTTCAAAGAGAAAAAATAGGACAATAATGGAGATGGTTGGAAGCCTAATAGTTGAAAAGAAATTGCCTAAATCTTTTTGGGCAGAAGCTGTCTCCACATCAATGTACATCTTGAATAGACTTGTCACCAAAGCTGTTCAAGATATGACATATTTTGAGGCCTAGATTGGTGTGAAACCTTTTGTGCAGCACCTTAAGATCTTTGGTTCAATATGTTATGCTTATGTAATTGATGTAAAGAGAACAAAGCTTGATGAAAAGGCTCTTTTGGGAATTTTTATTGGATATGCAGTAAACTTAAAGGATATAAGGTGTACGGTGTTGAATCCAAGAAGATTTTGGTGAGTAAAGATGTACAATTTGATGAAGGAGCTTATTGGGATTGGGACAGCAAGCAAGTGCAAAGAAATGACAAAAAGATTCAACTTGAAATGGAAGCTGTACAAACTAAAAATGGTAGCCAAAATTTTGATGAAGATGAAGATGTTGACTATAATTTCATAGTTGAATCTGATTCTTCTATTCTAAAAACAAAATCTCTAACAAAAATTTATGAAAAATGTAATATTGTAGTGCAAAAACCTTTTAGTTTTGAAGAAGCATCGAGAATAAAGGAATGGAGGGCTACAATGCAGAAGGAGTTGAAGATGATTAGCAAGAATGAAACAGGACAGTTGGTTCCTAAACCAAGCAATAGAAAAGTTATTGGTGTTAAATGACTTTTTAGAACCAAATTGAATTCTAATAGTTCTATAAACAAGCATAAAGTAAGGTTAGTAGTGAAAGGGTACTCATAAGTGGCAAGAGTTAATTCTGAAGACACTTTCGCTCCTATGGCAAGACATGAAACAATTAGATTGCTTACTGTCTTGTCTGCTCAAAATGGATGGAAGTTGTATCATTTTGATGTCAAGTTAGCATTCCTCAATGGAATTTTGCAAGAAGAAATCTTTGTAGGGCAGCCACCAAGGTATGTGATTGCTAGGCATGCAAGTGATGTTTATAGGCTTCACAAAGCTTTATATGATTTGAAGCAAACCCCTAGGGCCTGGTACAGCAGAATGAATGTTCATCTAGTGCAATATGGCTTCAGAAGAAGCCAAAACAAGGTTATATTGTATGTCAAAATGAATGGAGATGAAAGTAGGATCATAGTATCCTTGTACGTTGATGATTTGCTAGTTACAAGCAATGATGGTGATGGCATTGTCAAATTTAAAGAAAGTATGCTTAAGAAGTTTGAAATGACGGATTTGGAGTCAATGAGTTACTTTATTGGTATGGAAGTACATCAACTTGATGATGACATCTTTCTATTTCAAGGAAAGTATGTTATAGATGTGCTAAAAAATTTCAAGGTAGACAACTATAAGCCTGTTTCAACACCTTTTGCAGTAAATGTGAAGCTAAGCAAGTCAGATGGTGAAACAAAGGCTAAGGAATCAAGCTTTAGAAGTCTAGTTAGAAGCCTTTTATACCTGACAACAAATAGACTTGATTTGATGTTTCCTTCTAGCATTCTCTCAATGTTTATGCATTCTCTTAACCTAATTCACTTTCGTGCTGGAAAAAGAATCTTGAGATACTTGAGAGAAACCTTAGATTATGACATTTGGTATGAAAAGTCAGATGAAACTTTGGTTAGCTATATGGACAGTGACTGGGCAGGGTCACTTGATGATTCTAAGAGCATAACCCAGTATATTTTCTCTTTAGATAGTGGAGTTTTCTCCTGGAAGTCCAAAAAGCAAGAAGTAGTAGCACAATCAACAACAGAGGCAGAATATTTAACTATTGCAACAACAACTAATCAAGCACTTTAGATCAGAAAAGTTCTTGGTGATTTGAGTTTTATTCAAGTTGAATCTACTGTGTTGAGGTGTGATAATGTTTCAACTATCTTTATAGCAAGGAATCCTGTCTAACGTGGAAAAACTAAGCACATAAATGTCAAGTATCATGCTATCCGAGAAACTTAAAGAAATGGTGAAGTGCAACTGGTTCGCTGCAGATCTGTGGAGCAAATGGTTGACATTTTGACTAAAACTCTTGCTCTTGGGCAGTTTAATGTGTTGAGGGCAAAACTTGGAGTCTGAAAAAAAAATTTTAAAGAGGAGTGTTGAAGTTTAAAACTTTTTTGAAGACTGTAAAATCGTTGGAAGTTGTTCTTCTATTTTACTTTTATTGTAAGCTACAGTTGTAGCTTAGTTTTTAGTTAAATGATTCTAGGTTTGGTTGTAAAGAAATAGTCCATGTTTAGTTATCATTTTTAATGTGTTTAGTTAGTCTTTGATATAACAAGCTATGTTTAGTTTTTTATATTTAGATTACTTATAATTTCTATTAATGTTAGTGGGGTTAGGTAATATTTTGTGATGGCTTAAGCGTGCCATCAAGTATAGTTGTTTTGTACTATGATGGACAACTTTGTACAATTATAAATCTCTTTGTAATCTCATATATATTTTTCTAATAAAACTCTTTTAGTAAGCAAAAACTGAGTGCATATGTTCTGATTTTCTCTCTTATAGAATATGGTTTTATGAATGTGATGATGTTTATGGTATGTTGATGCATGTTGACAATATAACAAGGACTCTCCTTAATAGACTCAAACAATCCCTCTTCTCTCTCTCACCTTTGTTCACTTCTACAACCTCGCTGGCCGCCTCAAGACAGTAAAGAGTGAAAATCCGCATTCTTATATTGTTTATGTAGACCTCAATGACAGCCCTGGAGCTAGATTAATTAATTCTTCTTTGGACATGACAGTTTCAGGCATAGTTTCAACTACTTATGTTCAAGTTGTTGTTCAATCATTGTTTGACCATGATCGAGCAATCAACTATGATGGTCACACCACGCCTCTTTTGTCCATTCAACTGACGGATCTTGTAGATGGGATCTTCATGGGTACGTCCATGAATCAATGTTTGGCATATAGGACTTGTTATTGGAATTTCGTAAGTGCTTTTTCTGAGATCTTCCAAGCGCAAGGTAATAGCACTACCATCTCACGTCCACCAATAATCAAGCGATGGTTTCCTGACGGTCATGATCGAATCATCAACCTTCCTTTCACCGACCAAGATGAGTTTCTCAGCAGATACGAAGGACCACAGCTTTTAGAGAGGTACTTCCACTTCACAGCAGAATCCATAGCAAAACTAAAAGCTAGAGCCAATTCAAAGGTCAATACAGATAGAATCTCTTCCTTCCAATCTTGTCTACACTTGTCTGGAGGTCCATAGCTGGGGCACGCCATCTAACAAACGATAAAACAACCATTTGCTTTTTGGCAATCAATAACAGATCGAGACTTGAACCACCCTTGTCTGAAGACTACTTTGGAGTTTGTGTTAATGCTATAAATGGTATGGCCATAGCCGGTAAACTGCTGGAACATGACCTTGGATGGGTAGCTTGGAAACTCCGCCAGGGAGTGGTTGGCCATACTAACAAATGGTGCTCGAATGGCTTGACTCATTATGAAAATCTCCCGTTATATACAAAATGAGTCAGACGGTCTAGCAGATAAATGTTTTCATAGGGAGCTCACCAAGGTTCAACAAGTATGGAATCAAGTTTAGGTTGGGTAAAGTGGTGACATTTCGAGGGGGATATGGAAACAAGTCCAATGGGAAAGTGTCATCATATCCAGGACATCAAGGCGGAGGAAGCATAGATTTGGAAATCTGCCTGTGCAGGCTCTTGAATCAGATGAGGAGTTCATGTCTAGTACCTCTTGATTCCATTGTATAAGATATCGTAGCTTGCAATAAAAACTGTAGCAAGCAGTTTAACATATAACTGGTAATTAAAAGAAATTGAAAGCAACAGTGTTGGAATGTTGGAACTGCAAGTTTTGGAATAAAACTTTTCAATTCTAATTTCTTGACTTTCTAGTATTTTTATATTGCAAATGCAGCAAATACTGATTTTTCCTTCGAGTAATTAGCTAAGCCAATAAAATTAGTTACACGTATATATTGAAAACTACAGCTTGTACGACAACCCTACCAGGTTAATTTCAAAACACAGGAAGCGTCACTCCAGCAAACCAACAAATAAGGTTTGGAGGTAGCTTCATCATAAGTGGTCTAGGCAGGAAATTTTCAGTGAAAAGGGTTAAATATCCTTCCTTCAAAATATGATTTTATTGAATTTGTTTAATTTTTCAATTCCATTTTCTCTGCCAATTAGTTTCTTTGCCTTAAAAAATTTCACGTACTTAAAGCCCGTCTTGGGGGAAGGAGAATAGCCTTTAAATGGGCCCAGTACTTCATCAACTGGTTCAGACAGTGCAAACTCTTTCCTACCTAAAATAAGAAGGTAGGCGAAAAGATCATGAAATAGCCTTTGAATTAGGGTATTCAATAAATTTAACCTTATGCAATCAGCTTTTTTTTTTTTTTTTTTTTTTTTTTTTTTTTTTTTTAAATAACTTACTTTGGACATAATTACTTTTTATCTTATTGTTTGACATGCTTAGATAGAATTTAGTGTATACTAATTTGACTATCAAGAAAAGAGGGATTCTCAATGGACAGTAAGGTTGTATTATTGGAAGAATTGGATGATTAACTGGTGCCCTATAAGGGGTAGGGCACAAATTAACACCACTTGGTTTTTTTTTTTTTTCCTTGCAATTAGTTTTATTTTAGACATGTAAAACCCTAGATTAATGTAATGAAATGCCTAGTTTGCTATTTTGAAACTCATTTGACTTTTGAGATTTATTGGCGCAATTCACATCGTGCTCAAGTGGCTTTTAACTCTTGATCTAAAAAAAAAAAAAAAAAAAAGAGTGGCTTTTAACTCTTACATTAACTTTGACTAAAAATAAATTTAGTGAAATGGATTGAAATAATGTTTATAGTGTGAATCATGCTGTCTTAGACAAGCAAGATTCAACTTTGTTAAGCAATTGGTATGGTATTAGAAATCCCAAGGAACACTGCTTTGGCAAAAACATGTACTTTGATACTCTCATGGATTGTCAAAAAGTTACACGTTACATATGATGAATACATATTGAATTAAAACAAACAACTCCTATACAGTTATCACTCATCAGTGTCAAACTAACATGACAAAATAAAAACATTATCAACATGACTATCTATTTTCAAATGATGTATTAAACAGTTATATCAGTAAGTTAGTAATTATTTAATTATAATTTTCAAATCTAATTAAAAGTAAAAAAACATGGAAGCATTAAATGAAAAATATGGAAGCATTCAATGGACATAGAAGCATTGGAAAACAATTTTTCAATTTGATTGTTTATTAAATGATATATATATCATGTAGAAAGTAAATTCATTGACATTGATGACATGACATAACATGTTTTTTTTTTCTCAAAACGTAATCAATGAGAGCATTGAAGATGCTCTAATTTATGTGATTTCGTGATGCTAAACGACCTTATTATAAATGTGCTACACTTATTAAAATCCTTGGTCAAATTTATTCTTCTATTGATACTTTAATCCGCATTTTGTTTGGAAAATAAATAATTACAATCTAAGAGATTGTTTGTTTTTACTACTTATAATTTAATAATACCGAATTGCACCAATTAAGTTATTTTTATTTTTGTGTTTTTTAAAATGTTCAAACTATTAAAATCTACCCAAAAACAATTGGAGGGAAAAAAAAATTAGGGTGGTCATTTGTTTTTTATGTGAAGAATGAGTAGTATTATTAAAGAGTAAAGATTGAATAATTATTGAAACATCAAATCTTAATGATATTTTTTTTCCTTACCTCTAAATGTATAGTAATATTATTTATTTTTTATAATTAAAATTATCTAAAAACTAGTAATTTGATATTTATATTTTTTTATTATTAATTATTATTAACTTCGTTTAATATAATACAAACAATAATAATAAATTATTTAATAAATAGTAAAATACTTTTATGTATATATTAATAATATTTTTATTCATAATTAAAATAAGATTAATTATTATAGTAAAATAATTTTTTTAAATTGTCTATACATAAATAAATTATTACGGTAAAGTAAATTAAATTTATATATTTAAATAAAAATAAATAAAATGGTTTTAAGATGTATTACTATTATAACAAAAGTTGAAATTATAAAGTAATATATATTTTATACTAAAATTAAACAAAAATAATCAAAAACTTATAAAAATTAATTTGCAATTTGGTTCCCAAGTTATGAAATTTGAAAATATATTATTTTGAGAATAATAAATTAGAAACAATATATTTAAAATATCATTAAGTGATTTGACATTCAATTAAAAGTAAAAAATTATAATTTTTTTAGTGATTTTTTGATGATTTTAAGTGATTTGATCATTTAAAAAACAAACAAAAATCATTTAATAGGTGTAATTCAAACCTTTTAAGTGAAAAGTAATAAAAACTAACGATCCCTTAGAGATCTTGACTTTTCACTTAATTATAAATTATTAAAAAATATTTAAATAATTATATTTCAAGTCTATCATTCCTAAAATAACATATTTCCAACTTTATCCTAATTTTATACTACTCAAATTTTTTTTTTTTAATATTTACAAGAAATATATTTAAAAAAAAAATCAAATACATTTCATCCCAAATTGTTTTGGAATTAAAATATTGTATTTTAATTTATAATTTAAACATTTATTTTTTTAGTTGTTTTCCTAAATATATTAATATATTTAAATATATAAATCTGATTAATACTATTATATTTTTTATTTTTATTTTAATTATGAATAAAATATTATTAATATATATATTTTAGAGTTTATTAAATTTACTTATTTTCAGTTGTTTGTATAAAATTAATCAAAATTACATTACAACAAATAGTGAAAATGGTATAAATGATAAATTACTAGTTTTCATATAATTTTAATTTTAAAAAACAAACAAGTTTATAATATATTCAAAGGTAAAGAAAAAAAAAACATTATTCAAATTTTAATCATTATTTAGTCTTCAATAAGTTTCAAAACTATACAATCTTTAGATAAAAAATAAACAACCTCAAAGTTTGTGTATTTTGACAATTTTCATATATTTCGATGCAATTTTAAAGAACACATTCTATTTTAGAGCATCTCCAATAAAATATGAATTGTGAAAAAATTAAGTGTCACATAGGATAAATTGATAGAAGGTTAAAATTAACTTCTCTAATACAAACTTTCATAATCACTATTAAGCTGACATAGTAAAAAAGAAAATAGAGGCTATCAACCTCAATATCTATTTCT
This sequence comes from Litchi chinensis, assembly GCA_019925255.1. Taxonomy (NCBI): domain Eukaryota; kingdom Viridiplantae; phylum Streptophyta; class Magnoliopsida; order Sapindales; family Sapindaceae; genus Litchi; species Litchi chinensis. The sequence continues at coordinate 10,601,241 of CM034468.1, forward strand.
AGAGAGTCTCTTGGACAGTCATGTCACAATAAATGATGAAGACTTCCATTAAATAATATTTTATGGTAATTTATTTTAATGATATATTATTGTTTGACTGTTTATCATTGAAATTAATAGAATAGTATTGGAAAACCCTTTTAGACTTAAGTGTCTATCAATTTATGTTTATGACACATATGATGCATAAACAGTCATGTTAACAATAAATGATGGAGACTTTCATCAAATAATATTTTATGGTAATTTATTTTAATAATATATTATTGTTTGATTGTTTATCATTAAAATTAATAAAATAACATTAAGAGCCTTTTTAAACTTGAGTGTCTATCAATTTATGTTTATGCTATATAGGATGCACATTTCCTTGATATTGATGATATGTTTATTTTTTTAAAAAGATAATTCACATTTGTATTAGAGATACTCTTATAAAGCAGATAAAAACAAAACCTTCCTCAATAAAATAATTAACCGACATTTGGAAATTATATAATTCTAAGCTTGATAAAATGGAAGCTTATTGCGGGAGGCTGTGTCTATAATATGCGTTGCAAGTTGACCACACAAGCATATACGGCCTAGATGATCCAACTACAGAAATATGTGTGAATTTGGACTTTGAATAAAAATCTTGTTATATAAATCTTTTTTAAAATACAGGGATATTTTCAACATGTTATTTATTTATTTTTTTTTTATCTACTTCACGTACATTCAAACAAAAAAGGATTAAAATGAAATTTAAAGCGAAACAAAACACATGGCATCAGATAATTGGCGATTTCAACATGTTATTATAATTAAGTGAAACCTCTGCCGTTCAAGATTCAAAATTGCTGGTCAAATTAGCCAGTGTCAACTTTGTTAATCTGTAAAAGTCACACCAGATCACTGCTGTTAAAGTTCTAATCCACCATTCAGACAACATATTAGAGCCGAAAACAACTTGCCACCACTGCGTCTCCTTTGTTTTCCTCTTAACAAGTCAACTTTGTGTGTGTTTGTTTGATATCTGAAATAACAGTTGAAAACAGCTGGCGTGAGTGTGAGATCGCCTTGCAAATTGCAAACATGAATTGGAAAACAGTGAAACACATCTCAGAAAGCTTCGTGAAACCACAATGCATTTCAGAAGAGATGAAGCAGCCTCTTTATTTGACACCATGGGATCTTGCCATGCTCTCTACAAACTATATCCAAAAAGGCCATCTCTTCACCAAACCATTAGCAGTAGATGATCAACAAGACTTCATCAAGACTCTCCTGAAAGGACTCGAACGATCCCTCTCTCTCACCCTTGTTCACTTCTACCCTCTCGCTGGCCGCCTCAAGACAGTAAAGAGTGAAAATCCACATTCTTATGTTGTTTTTGTCGACCTCAACAACAGCCCTGGTGCTAAATTGATTCATGCTTCTTTGGACATGACAACATCGGAAATAGTTTCAGCCACTTATGTTCCAGTTGTTGTTCAATCATTATTTGACCATGATCGAGCACTCAACCATGATGGTCACACCAGGTCTCTTTTGTCCATTCAAGTAACGGATCTTGTCGATGGGATCTTCATTGGTTGTTCCATGAATCACTGTCTTGGAGATGGGACATGTTATTGGAATTTCTTAAACGCTCTGTCTGAGATCTTTCAAGCACAAGAAAAAGGTACTTTTTCCATCTCACGCCCACCAATAATCAAGCGATGGTTTCCAGATGGTCATGATCCGATTATCAACCTTCCTTTCACACACCATGATGAGTTCCTCAGCAGATATGAAGCACCTCAGCTTTTAGACAGGTACTTCCATTTCACAGCAGAATCCATAGCAAAACTAAAAGCTAGAGCCAATTCAGAGGTCAACACCGATAAAATCTCCTCCTTCCAGTCCTTGTCTGCACTAGTCTGGAGGTCCGTAACTCGGGCACGCCGTCTACCAAACGATGAAACAACCATGTGCTTTTTGGCAATCAATAACAGATCGAGACTTGAACCACCCTTGTCTGAAGACTACTTTGGAGTTTGTATTAACGCTGTAAATGGTATGGCCACAGCCGGTGAATTGCTGGAGAATGACCTTGGATGGGCTGCTTGGAAATTGCATCAGGCCGTGGTTGGCTACGCTGACAAAACGGTGCTCGAATGGCTTGACTCGTGGCGAAAATCTCCTGTTATATACAAGGCGGATCAGTCTTCCAAATTCACATTTGTTCTGATGGGAAGTTCACCGAGGTTCAACAAATATGGAATCGAGTTTGGGTTGGGTAAAGCTGTAACGCTTCGCAGTGGGTATGCGAACAAGTTCGATGGGAAAGTGACGTCCTATCCAGGACGTGAAGGTGGACGAAGCATAGATTTGGAAATCTCCCTCACACCAGAATCAATGCACGCTCTTGAATCTGATGAGGATTTCATGGCTGCTGCCACTTGATTTAGTTTTATCCAATTTGGTAGCTTGATAAGCTGTACTAATTTATCAATAATTTGTTTTTGTTACTTTATATTGGAAATGCAGAGATAGTAGATTATTTTCTAGGATTGTTAAAATATATGAAATTCGATACTGCATATACATATGTATAAAGACCAGAATAACCAGATCCTCAATTTAACTAATAATTAGGTACCTCAGCTAATAGCAACAGAGTTGATGCAGTAACTTTGTTTCATTGTTTTACTATTCTCATGACATCCAGAATCTAATTCCAGATCTGTTGTTACTTGGCACAGAGTGAATATAGCAATAGCTTATATAGAAATTTGGTTTATGCGCTACATAGTATTTTGAGATCACTAGGAACATAACACTAGCAAACAAATAGACCATTTCCGGATGCTAAACGGGCTCATCATAATACATGAGTGGTATTGTATGAAATTATGAATACAGGTCAAAGAATCAATTAATAATCCCTTGATTTGAATTATTATTTTATTGATATTTTATTCTTCGTTTTATTTGGAAATGAAGCGTCTGCTCATTATTTTGACAGTTTCATCGACTTCAACCCAACCTACTGGAATACATCCCACTTTGACCCAAAGTGCATTATGCATCTCCCATTTGACAAACAAAGTTGGCCATACTCATCTCATCTACTAGTATAAGTGGAATTACATTTTCTTATCCTGATCAATATGTAATGTTTGATCTTAACACATTTTGATAGACTCTATTTTGAATGCATATGCTAATTGGAAATCATTAAGAGGAAATGAATATATTAAAATTTCAGTATTTACTAAGAATTATTAGGAATCAAATTATATACATTCTACGTAGATATAAGAATTAAGTTCCCTCCTCCAACTCAAGAATCAACTTTCCTTTCTAATGAAATTTGATTTCCTCAAAATTTTATTTTCAACTGGTAGATATGCCCCTAGTTCAATATCAATTTTTCTAATAATAATAAAACATTTGGGAGAAGACTTGCTTTCAAATGATCGGTACATAATCCAGAACATAATTTACTATGAGCCAGGCCCAGGCCTAGTCTTTATTACTTGAGCCCCCACTTTCTAAATTTCGAACAAGACAAAACTAGCTCCATATATTCGAAACATCAGAATCTTTCTCCGCCCCTCGTTGTTGACACTTTACACCGATGTAAATTTGATGTACTCATTTTAAATATAAAGTCATAACTCAAAAGTCAAACCATTTGTTAAAAAAGAAAAGACCATGGCTGGAGCACACACCATTACCAACAAAAATGGGGCTTCAATTTGTGTTTATGTCAGCTTCACTTTTTTATAAGATTTTTTAATTATCCTACGACTTTCGTTGTTCTTCGTTTAGGAAAAGTGCATTAAGGGGTGGATTTGATTAGGTTTGAACTTGGTTTAAAAAATTAGTGAATTTCGTCAAGTTCTTATCGAGTTCTCACGAATCGGCATTTCGTTGATCTAAGAATTCCTAGATCAGAGGTATTGCTCGCTAGAGATGGACACTCAACCCAACTCGGGTGAACTCATAAACTCGGTGAGTCAATCAATGACAAAATTGACTAGCAATCATCCCAAAAATCACAAAAATGGGGTAAAAATTCACTCGTAACAAATATATAAATCAACAATCATAACAAACCACATAGTCACATAAATGAAAGTCTAATCAAACAAGTGAAACCATCACTCACAGATAGTTCGACGACGGCAATGACTTTAAGGAAACGGCGTCAATGACCCAAAGAGAAAGAGAAGGAGACTTGAACTAGTAGAGAAGGAGACTTGAACCGTCGTGCAAAGGAGAGAGAAAGGGTCGGTGATGATGAAGAGGGATTGGCGTCGACTTTGGTGATGGCGATGGTGATGGCTCACTAGAACAGCAACGACGACAGTGACGACTCATTAGAACGACAACGATAATGGTAATGTTAGAGAGAGAAGAGTGACGAGAGAGGAGAAGGAGAAAGAGAACAAGGGAGAGAGGGAATATAAGGGTTTTGAGTGTGGTGTGTTTATATATATGGTGAGGATAATTTCGTCATGGTTCCTGACGTTTAAAGAAATTTTAGTCTATGTTTTTAAATTACAAAAATTATAATTTCCTCCCCGAACAATGTTTTTCGAGTACTCGGCGATTACTCATTGAGTAACCAATTACTCGCTACTCATTGGGTTGTTAGTCGAGTAGCGAGTAGCGAATTTTGAAACATTAGTTTTAAAGCGTCACAAACAAAAATGGTTTAATTTATGTTTGCTAATTGTTGATAGATATACAATTATCAAACCTTTTTGGAAAGAATGTATTACATTTATGATGATTTTAAAAAGTTTAAAATGTACATAGGATTCAAAACACTTACTCCCATAAATTCTTTCTTATTGTCAATGAATTAAAAAACACTTGGTCTTGTAAATTTTTCTTATGAATTATCAAGTTCTATCTGTTTATGACATTTTAAAAAATATTTTAAATCCTAAAGTATCATAAAATTTATTTATTAATTTATTTTTATGTCTTAGATTGGTCTTCAAATGATGTAACATCTTTGAAAATAGGAAGACTAACCAATTGAAATTGATGAATTAAAATTTGATTGATTAATCCCCCTATTTTTAAGAATCCCACATTGGACACCAATTTAAGCAAGGTAGCATTACAATTTTATTTAAGAGTATTTGTGCCATGTAATATTTTTGAAAAATTTGACACAATAATCTCTTTATGGCTGACAATTGCGGCACCCTTATTAAGACATAATTTTTCTTAGGAAGCAGACGGAAACAAAACCTTCCTCGATAAAATAATTAGCCGACATTCGGAAATTATATATTTCTAAGCTTGATAAAATTGAAGCTTACTGCGGGAGGCTGTGTATACAATATGCAGAGCAAGTTGACCATACAGACATATACGACCTAGATGATCCAACTACAGAAATATGTGTGAATTTGGACTTTGACTTTTATTAATCTTGTTATATAAATCTTACTTAAAATACAGGGATATTTTCAACATGTTATAATTATTAATTTTTTATCTACTTCACATACATTCAAACAAAAAAAATCAAAATGAAATTTAAAGCGAAACAAAACACATGGCATCAGATAATAAGCGGTTTCAACGTGTTATTATCATTAAGTGAAAACTCTGTTGTTAAAGATTCAAAATTGCCGGTCAAATTAGCCAGTGTCAACTTTGTTAATCTGTAAAAGTCACACCAAATCACTACTGGTACAGTTCTAATCAACAATTCAGACGATATACTTCAGCAGAAAACAACTTGCCACCATTGCATCTCCTTTGTTTTCCTCTTAACAAATTAGCTTTGTGTGTGTTCGTTTGATATCTGAAGTAACAGCTGACAGCAGCTGGCCTGAGTGTGAGGTCGCTTTGCAAATTGCAATAATGAATTCGAAAACAGTGAAACACATCTCAGAAAGCTTTGTGAAACCACAATGCATTTCAGAAGAGATGAAGCAGCCTCTTTATTTGACACCATGGGATCTTGCCATGCTCTCTACAAACTATATCCAAAAAGGCCATCTCTTCACCAAACCATCAGCAGTAGATCAACAAGACTTCATCAAGACTCTCCTGAAAGGACTCGAACGATCCCTCTCTCTCACCCTTGTTCACTTCTACCCTCTCGCTGGCCGCCTCAAGACAGTAAAGAGTGAAAATCCACATTCTTATGTTGTTTTTGTCGACCTCAACAACAGCCCTGGTGCTAAATTGATTCATGCTTCTTTGGACATGACAGCATCGGACATAGTTTCGGCCACCTATGTTCCAGTTTATGTTCAATCATTGTTTGACCATGATCGAGCACTCAACCATGATGGTCACACCAGGTCTCTTTTGTCCATTCAAGTAACGGATCTTGTCGATGGGATCTTCATTGGTTGTTCCATGAATCACTGTCTTGGAGATGGGACCTGTTATTGGAATTTCTTAAACGCTTTGTCTGAGATCTTTCAAGCACAAGAAAAAGGTACTTTTTCCATCTCACGCCCACCAATAATCAAGCGATGGTTTCCAGATGGTCATGATCCGATTATCAACCTTCCTTTCACACACCATGATGAGTTCCTCAGCAGATATGAAGCACCTCAGCTTTTAGACAGGTACTTCCATTTCACAGCAGAATCCATAGCAAAACTAAAAGCTAGAGCCAATTCAGAGGTCAACACCGATAAAATCTCCTCCTTCCAGACCTTGTCTGCACTAGTCTGGAGGTCCATAACTCGGGCACGCCGTCTACCAAACGATGAAACAACCATTTGCTTTTTGGCAATCAATAACAGATCGAGACTGGAACCACCCCTGTCTGAAGATTACTTTGGAGTTTGTATCAATGCTGTAAAAGGTATGGCCACAGCTGGTGAATTGCTGGAGAATGACCTTGGATGGGCTGCTTGGAAATTGCATCAGGCCGTGGTTGGCTACGCTGCCAAAACGGTGCTCGAATGGCTTGACTCGTGGCGAAAATCTCCTGTTATATACAAGGCGGATCAGTCTTCCAAATTCACATTTGTTCTGATGGGAAGTTCACCGAGGTTCAACAAATATGGAATCGAGTTTGGGTTGGGTAAAGCTGTGACGCTTCGAAGTGGGTATGCAGACAAGTTCGATGGGAAAGTGACGTCCTATCCAGGACGTGGTGGAGGAAGCATAGATTTGGAAATCTCCCTCACACCAGAATCAATGCACGCTCTTGAATCTGATGAGGATTTCATGGCTGCTGCCACTTGATTTAGTTTTATCCAATTTGGTAGCTTGATAAGCTGTACTAATTTATCAATAATTTGTTTTTGTTACTTTATATTGGAAATGCAGAGATAGTAGATTATTTTTCTAGGATTGTTAAAATATATGAAATTCGATACTGCATATACATATGTATAAAGACCAGAATAACCAGATCCTCAATTTAACTAATAATTAGGTACCTCGGCTCGTAGTAACGGAGTTGATGCAGTAACTTTGTCTCATTGTTTTACTTTTCTCATGACATCCAGAATCTAATTCCAGTTCTGTTATTACTTGGCACAGAATGAATATAGCAAAAGCTTATATAGAAATTTGGTTTATGCATGATATTTTCGGATGCTAAGCGGGCTCATCATAATACATGAGTGGTATTGTATGAAATTATTAATACAGGTCCTCTGCCATCATTTAGAAACAAAGTCCTCGGTCAAATAATTAATTAATAATCCCTTGATTTGAATTATTATTTTATTCCTCGTTTTATTTGGAAACGAAGCATCTGCTCATTATTTTGACAGTTTCATCTACTTCAACCCAACCTAGTGGAATACATCCCACTTTGACTCAAAATGCATTATGCATCTCCAATTTCATAAACAAAGTTGGCCATACTCATCTCATCTACTAGTATAAGTGGAATGACATTTTCTTATCCTGATCAACATGTAATGTTTGATCTTAACACATTTTGATAGGCTCTATTTTGAATGCATATGCTAATTGGAAATCATTAGAGCAAATAAGTATATTGAAATTTCAGTATTTACTCGCTTTCAAGTGACCATTAGTATTCATTTAATCCAGAACATAATTTACAACGAGCCAGGCCCAGGCCCAGTCTTATTAATTGGGCCCCCACTTTCCAAATTTCGGACAAGACAAAACTTTGCTCCCCATATTCGAAACATCAGAATCTTTCTCCGCCCACCGTCGTTGACACTTGACACCAATGTAACAACATTATCCTTTGTCATCCTCGCTTGTGGCTATACAAACTGACACACTCGCTGCGTGTTGTTCAACACGTGTTCAACATAGAAAATCTAGGAGCTCATGCCGCGAGTATAACCCACGTCACCTCCTCTCTGTAATATAAGCCCACCAAGCACGCGACCGGCCCCACTGGGCAATGATAACACACCACAACATATCACCAATCTTCCATGCTACTTAAATCCAGACATCGACACTCTCAAATCCAACGGCTACGGACACAGTAGAATCAAAATTCAACGCTAAGACGGGGTCCACACTACAGTAACCCTTGCCCTTTTTACCCTCTCTGACTAAGCAAAAAAACAAGTCTATATGCAGAGGCACACCATATCCAGTCCCATCTACTCCGTCAAAGCAATTACTTAATCGGACCAATCAAAACCTGGCTCTCGTCTATTTCAAAAAAAAAAAAAAAAAAAATCCGCGGCTCTCGTCCACGTCACCAAAAGCGCACCAAATTTCCACAAATCCGCGTTTATCAATGTGGAGGGAGAACGTACACCTTAGTAAGACAGTATCACAAAAAGAAACTTCAAGGGCACGCATCTTCCTAGCTCTCACTATAAACAAGCCTGCTTCTTCCTCCACAAAATTTTTCTTTTCATTCTTGCTGTTGTTGTTGTTGCTGCAACGACGTCGTTAATGGGAGAGGCACAAAATGACGGAAACAGTGAAAGGACGCCGTTTCTGCTTCCTCCAGGTTGCCGATTCTACCCCTCCGAAGAGGAGCTCCTCCGTTACTATCTCACAAACAAGAACGCCAACGCCAACAACACCGACGACGACGACGGCGGTTACAATCTGATCAAAGAGCTGGATTTGTACGATTACGAGCCGCATGAGTTACCGGAGAGGGCGTGCTACGCGTACGGGCGCCAAGGAAGGAAGAGGCACTGGTTCTGTTACAGTAAAAAGGCTAGGGTTAGAGAAAAGAGTAGGAGGAGAGCGAAGAATGGATTTTGGAGAAGGAGAGGGAGAGTCAAATCTATCGTCGCGGTTAACAGAGGAGAGGAGGTGATTGTGGGGACAAGGAAGGGTTTTGTTTTCTATTTGGGGAATTCGCCGAAGACTGCTGTCAGGACTGATTGGGTTTTGTATGAGTATCAACTGGTTGATCATGTTAAGGTATGATTATGCGAATCGAATTTATGTTGAGAGCTGGAATTCTTTGTTGTTTTTGTTTTCGTGTTAGCAATATGTGATTTTGATTCGTGAATTTGTTTTGAAATACAAGTGATTAGTGAAATGCTTGAAAGATTTCGTGTTCTGAGTCAGCTATTTTGTATGATGTGTTGAAATTGGAGTTGATTTAAAATTGTTTTGAGGGTTTTAGATGCATAGGTTGAAATTGAATTGAGATTTTTATGTCAGATTCTTTGCATATTGTCATGAGGTCTAGTGATCAGCCAAAATTTCAAGGCAGGTTCTGGATTTTGGTGATCGTTATGTGGATTTAAATTTGATCTGAGAAATTTAAATTCTGCCCCTTTTGTTTTGGTTAGTTAATATCATGATAAGTTTGATAAATGTCATTCAATGAAATTAGCAATCAATCTAGTACTACTTTAGTTTCAATTAGAATAATGCACTTAGTTAAGTCAAAACTTTCTTCAACTTAGCTAGCTGATGGGCACTATGTCTTACACCAAATCACTCAAAAACTGTATTTGATAATCATTATAAACTCAGCCATCTTCTGCTTAAGCTTCTTATTATGTTACATTTTTGCAACCTCGAAAAAATTGGTTTTTTTTCTGGACTATATCGAGTAAGTTTAGTAGCTTTGCACAGGGTGTGGACGTTTAATCATTGATCTGCCATTCAGTTGGGAACTTTAACTTGTTTTACGTTCTTAGTTTGTTTACCTGGGAATTATTAAGCAATTGATTTGTTTATATTCTATACAAATCCATGTGAATTACACATGTCATAAGCAAATCCATCCAATTTGTGCATCATCTTAGTTGAATTTTTTCTTTTTTTTTGCAGGCTGCTTTTGTCGTCTGTCGAGTATTTGTCAAATCTCGTAGTGGAAATAGTGTATCAGAGATTGGTATAAGTTCTGCTATGGAAGAAAGTGTTTCTGCAGTGCGTCACATTGGAGTTCAGCATGATGGATCACTTACATCTAGCTTTCTCGAAGCTGAATTACATGATGACAAGATTATTGATGGGAGAGTGGTTAGTCAGCTAGATAATCGTGTTATGCAAGGGCCAATACCTGTTGCTAGGTTTCAGCTTCCAATGGACACCCCATCCGGTGAGCAGGTAACAAATTTCAGATCTATTCCCTTATGAAACTGCCACTTTTTTGTTTACAAGTTTCCTACTATATAGTTTTTGGCCCCAAGGAAAATAGCTTTCATAGTAATTCATTTCCTATCAAAGGAATATACTCAATGTTTTAGAAGGCGAAAGGCAAGGCGAGGCGAGGCGATGACGCCTCAGCGAGGCGAGGTGGTGGCCTTGAGGCTAACAAGGCAGCAGTCTCAATCCAATTGAGGGAAAAAAAAAAAAAAAAAAAAACCCTAACTTGAAATGTTTAATAGAGAGATGTTCAGACTTGAATGATGGAGATGATTTTATTTTTTATCATTATATATATATATATATATATATAAAGTATAAATCTCACCCCACTAATTTAATTTTTTCTTTCAAAAAAGTTATTTTTATATTATATATATTTCTTATATTATATATATAAACTATAAAACCCATCTTACTAATTAATTTATTTTTTTATAATTATGATATAACTATAAATTTCTACCCTATATATTTTTTTATGTATTTCAAAAAAATTATTTTATTTTTAATCAAATAGAAAAAAAACCTCACCCATTAACTTTATTTTTAATTTTTTCATTTTATATACATAAACTTAAAAAATCTCACCCCACTTAGTTTTATTATTTTTTATTTTTTATCATTATTTTTTTGAAACTCTCACCCCACTAACTTACTTTTTATTTTTTTATCATTTTATATATATAAACTATAAACCTCTCACCACTAATTTGTTTTATTATTTTTTATTTTTTTATCATTATATACAAACTACTCACTTTTACTTCACTCTTCACTCCCAATTCACACCGGCGACTTAACTCATGGTCCCTCACCTCTCAAGCTATCACTTTGTTCCAGTTTCTTCTCACATTCACTCGGCACCACGAACCAACTTTGTCACTACACCTTTCTAGTTTCTTTTACATTTAGCTTTACTCTCTCTACTCTCTCTCTCTCTCTCTCTCTCTCTCTTAAACCAGTGCTTGACTGCTTCTGAAACTGGTGTTCATTATGATATTCTAAAACCGGTGTGTTTGTGTTTTTTTTTTTTTTTGGTGTGGTAAACTGTTCCAAGCTTCAATTCTAAAACTGGTGTGTTTGTGTGCTTTCTTGGTGTGTTTGTCTGTATTTTGCGTGATTGTTTGGGTGTGGTAATCTGTCCTACGCTTCAAATTTTTTTTCTTTCCTGTAACAGATGGTCTGGAGCGCCTCTAGACCGTCTCAGGACGCCTCGCCTGGAGGTGGTCAGAGGCGGTCGCCTCACCCTTCAGAGGCGGGTTTTTTCAGTTGCTCTGCCTTATACATGCGCCTTAGCCACCAAGGCGGTGAGGCGTCGCCTCGCCTTTTAAAACATTATATACTTCGCTTAGATATTTTATGTAGGATCTACATGTGAAGCCTAGAAAGAAACACCACTATATCATCTGCTTTACTTCAGTATGTTGATCAAGAATGAGTGAATATTACTAAGGCCTGTTAATTGTGCAGAGTGAATAATTGATTTTTGCATTTACTTGACAGATGAACTGTTCTTTATTCTTCCAGCACTTATATCTTCATTTTCTTTTTTCGAATCATCAGCAACTCAATGTTGCAATGATATTTGGTGAAAATAATTGATCGAATTTGGTAAATGCACTGTTATAATTTGTGTCAAACTGCAACTTATAACATCTTATCGTGTTGTATCTATCTAGACAAGGTATTTTTTGGCATGCATGAAGGTTTTTGGTTGGCCCTCATTGCTCTGTGATTCAACTTTTAAAGTCAGTTACAACTCAGATTGTTAAGGCAGTAATCTCAGACTTCCACTCTCTCTAACTCTTGATCTACTAGCCACCCAGTATGCATGAGATATATCAAGTGTGCAAGTTTCAATGTATCATTATGGATCGTGTACATTCTTTGAATTAGCTGTATTTTCCCATTCTATTGCTGCTGTGCAGGTTGGTACATCTGGACTTACTGGTGGTGATATGTTTGTTGATACTCTGACAGCCCAGCAATTAATATCCATTCTTGAGGAAGATTTCATTGAGTTGGATGATCTTGTTTCTTGATTGTCCAAAGTAACATTGAAGTACATTGGGTTGTTAATCATGTTCTCAGAACAACTGATTTAACATATAAAAACCAACAAAAGAAAAGGAGGGTTGTTTAAGTACCCAGCAAAGGAATTATAAGGGGTTTGTATGTCGATTAAAGAAAAACATCTGAAAACTTTAGATGAAGAAATGTACTGTCATTTGTGATGTTGAGAGGATGTTGTGGCGGGACTGCTCTGCCTGAGAAGGTCATTGTTGTGCTTTAATATTTATCTTTTCTTTTCTTTTCTTTTCCTCCTTTTTTTTTTTTTAAAATTTTTTTGGTCTTTTTGTAAATATGACATTGATGAGACATTTGGTAATTTATGTTAATGTTTGATGTGCAGATTGCTCTTTTGCCTAATAATAGGCATTTTGCTCCAATTGAAAGGATGAAAGAGACAGATCAATTGGAGGATAGTTACTTCAAAGCAATCTTTAAGTATCAGCTGCTTCACCTGGCTTGTTCATCTTCATCTATTCTGTTGATGGTGGAGTTCTTTATCTGTTTTCATTGTGAGGAATTAATTTGCCTCACATTTCTCTAGTGCCTTCCTTTAACAAGGCCGCCATACCTACCTGTTCCTGTTTCTCTTATGAATTTCCTTTGTGCAGAGGTAGATAAACTTATTGTACGCTATGGATCTCTGTAGCAGGCCAATTTATCATTGAACTTGCTTCTGTGTGTGATGAAATTATCGTAAATTATAGATTTTAGATACCTTATGATATGGAGTATTTATTTTCATAAATTATGGTTCTGTAGTGTTTATTATGATTATCTTGGTCACAGCAGAGCTGAATGATGAAAGTTTTTTTGATGTTTGTTCTTGGAAAAAAAGAGGGTTTTTACATACTAAGGTGATTTGATTGCATTTATAAGAACTTGAACCTGGTGGGTAATTTTTATGATTGGTGCTTTTATGCTTGATTCATGATATTTGTTTTGGTGGTTTTGTTTAATCATTAGATGACCATCTAATATATATTTAACAATTTGTCCATCACACAGTAATTGCATGTGTTTTGTGTGGTGTGTGATACAAGAAATTTGTGGTTACTTCCCCATCGCCTTTATCGATCTCATGAAGTTTCCCTTTGGTTGTCGAAGAAATGGACAAAAGAGGAATGAGTCTTGGGATTTTATAATCGTGCAAAAATTCTAAGTTTGTTGTATTCAGCACTTGCTTTCCCAGACTTAAGATGCACTTTTAGTTTCTTACAGATTTACAATTGGACAATGCTTGTTCTTCAATTCAGGATTCAGGTTGCTGCCAATCTGAAAAGAAATATTACATAGGCTAACTGTTTATTCTATTTCTAGTTTCTTCATTAAGTTTTCTCACATTGCTGGACCATTTGGTACAAATTGGGTTCCTTGCTGCAATTACTCTGGTGGACGTGGGAAATTTGGAATATGTATTGATAGAAAGTGCTTGTAGGTGAAGACAGTTTCTTATCAGAGAAGGCAACGGCAAAGTACTTCCTCAGCATGTCTTTTGACCCTATGCTTGGTTATATAGACAAATAAATATTTACAAAACCACAGGATGGATGGGTCAGTGCATTGATTGGTATGCTAATAGTTACCAGTCACATGTGAATTGAATTCTAGCTGGCAAGGAGTGCTATGAATTGTTTTGAAGTTTGGTCACAATGACAAAGCTGTATTTCTTAATCAATGTCTCACGATTAAGGCCTGCTGTCGTGTTACTAGTGGACCTGAATGTGCATGCTCTTCTCCTGAATGGTGTCCCAAGAGGTCTTAATGTCACACGGTTCCATGTTTGTCCCCTTTGTAAAATCTAAGCCATATCTCATTTCCTGTTACCGATAATGATTCAAGTAGCCAGGCACCTGCAAAACGTTATTCTAATTTGATGGGCTGACGCAGCTTTAGCTCTTCTTGCAAAACAAAATTGCTCCATTTTTTAATGTTGTTTCTTTCAAAGATAGGCTCCACCATCTGTTTTCCATTAGTAAACATTAGCAATAATATTTTATGCTGTTGAGAGTTAGCAAAACTAGGTACATACAAACCAAGAGAGTTTTTTCCACAACTGCCCACAAACACATTGATTTAAGAACTGGAACTTACAAGAATTTTTTAACATATATATAAAGTTAGTCCATATTTTCCAGTGTGACACTGAAATTTGTTATTTTGTCTTGGGAGTTTTTCCTATTTCTTTTGAATTTCCTTATGTTGATCCTCTTTGCCATAAGAAGTCAGTAGAAGATATTGAATGTAACAAAGTTTGTGATTGCTAGCTGGTTGTGGTAGCTATGTGGCAATCTTGGTTCCTTGTAATTTCTTATAATCCTATTTTGATATAGCAACTCTTTTTGACACCTTTATTTTTTTCCTCTAGTCTCTATTTCCATCTTTTTAGAATTAAATTGCTTGGAAACACAAGCCATGTGCATAATCATTATCACACAGAACCTCCACCTCCCTTCACACGGTCTCACACGTTCGTGAAAGCCAAAGGTGGGTCATCTGCATCTCAGTGTGTCCTTCTTGTTGTGTTCTTTCTCAGACCCGGTTTTGGTGTCATCAGTCTGCTTTGTGCCTTCGAATTAATTGATTCAATCACGACACCACCCACTTTTTCAGAACAGTAACAGAAAAAATTTGTAGAGGTTAAATCACATAATTGCTCACAACTAGACCACTTTCCATGTTATTTATTGTAAGAAAAGCATGTATCATAGTCTCTCTACATATTAAAAAAAGAAAAAAAGTCAGATTTCCGTCCTTGATTTTTAATTTATTTAGCTGTTAGTTCCCTAGAAGAATGAACAATTGAGTATAGCTAGCCTTTGCTGTCTTGAGTGGCTGGTTAGGTTTGTCCAATTTATTTCTCATTGTCAAAAGCACATCCAAGTTTCTAATATTCCCTTCGGTGGAGGAATCGTCATCCTGATCCTCATCCCCTCCCTCTCCTCTCTCTTATCATTCATTTTTCAAACAAGTGTATTACGACATGGGTTGTACAAGCCAAGCCAGTCCATATGGACATATGAGAGTGTGTTTTCGTGGCCTTAAAATTCAAAGGATTAAAAGCAAAGCAAACTCCTTTGAAAGAGGTTAAACAAATGAGATAAAATAAATAAAAGGCAGCAAAGAGAAGAATAATCCAACAACGGAGCCCACGATAGAGATATGAACGGCTGGAGACGCAATTCAAAGGAAGTAGGGGCAGAACCTGCACAAATGCTAAATGGGACTTTTCTTGTTTTGTATTCACACATCTTTTTAAGCGAAGTAATTATATGCTATTAAGCTACTTACAAACTATACACTCAAATATCATCACCACCTAGCATTTCTATTGTATATTAAATAAAATGAATTAAAATTCCCCACCTAAAAATAAACCGACATAATACCCCAAGTGACCCAATCAAAGAGATTGGTCAATTCTCATCTCCACCACTTGTAACCCAGATGATATGTATTGCTGAACCATGTGACATATAAGCAAACAGTTGCAATTTTTTTTTATTAAATACACACGGTCAAAATTGACACAAAGCAATTAGATTTTTAGGTAAGGAAAGGAAATCCAAGCTATCTAACAGTGGGGGCCTATCAATTAAACCTTTTATAGACACGTGTGCAGCTGTGATTAAAGGGATTTTGTCTGTTAATATGAATTTCTTTTATGTCACACAACCCAAACACCATCCCCAAAGTCACAAGACGCCCCTTCAAAAGAAGAATGAGAGAAAGAAAGCAAAAGATTAGAAAATAAAAAATAAAAAATAAAAAATAAAAAATTTGCATGTGATGGTTAAAGAGAGAGAGGAGGGCAGGTGCTTGGCGTGAAGAAGATGGAAACAAAACGAGGGGTGGGGCTGCCTAAGCCGCGCATTGAAATTTGGGTCTTCCAACAATATCATTTCTCATTTTAAATTTATTTGTTTGTTTTAAAACCCATAAAATCATAATTAATTAACTTACTATAATGACAATTATTATTATTATTATTTTGTGTTAGTGTTTAGGGAGGGTTATTTGGTAAAGTAGGATTACTGTCCGCTTTTAATCCCTGTGTCTCGTTCGCTTGGTTCATTTCATTTATCTTTTCAATTTGTTGAAGGCCTCTTTCTCCCCTCTCTCTCTCTATTGCCTGTTTGTTGCTCTTCCAAAAGAGAGAAAAAAAAAAAAAAAACAGTGCTCCGGAGAGAGAACAGAGGCACTCCTCCTCTGTATATCGAGGTCGGTTCTCTTCTCTTCTTTTTTCTCCTCTTATTCTTAGATCGATCCCTCTCTTCCACTATTTTTACCGTAGGTAAATATCTATAGACGTATTTTTATTTTTTCTTGATCGGTAGGTGATACCATAGGATATGAACGATGTTGTGTCTGTGACTTTTTCTTTTTATTTTGTTTGATTTTCGGTTCCTGCTTGAAATTTCTGCGGTGGCTTCTTTTTTTTTTTTTAGTTTTGTTTGGTTGAAGCGTGCTTGTGTGCTGAAGTTATTATTTGTGGTTGGGTTTTGACTTGATGTTGGATTATGATATGTAAGATGGGTATTTTGAGAGCTGATTTGACCCTTTAAGCGGTGGATTATAAGCTGTGTTTTGTATTACGAGTTTGGTTTATGTTGTTATCTTTTTGGGGGTAATTGTATGTCTACTCTGCTCTGCTCGTGGTTTTGGTAATCGGGTTTTTGTGTTTGTCCTCTGTTTTTAGGTGGGATTTTGTGTATGGACCTTTTTGTTCCAACTGGTTGGATTAGTTTTTGTGGTTTTGATTGTTGGTTGTTGCATTTGGTGAGATTAATGTCTGGAGCTCTTCTTCATGTTTGTTTTTTTTTTCTTTGTGAGGCAGAGTTTTGCTGTTAGGAGAATGTTTGTACTTTTGTGAATATGAAGATGATGAGGATGTTTGGTTGACCTTATTGCTTACAATATATTTAACCAATAACCATTATAATATATTTAATGGTTATTGGTTAATCACAATCTTGGTGTCAGACAATGTTTGTAAAATTGTGGATATGAAGATGAAGGTGGAGGGTGGTGTGGGGTGTTTTGGTTTGAGCCTATTGCTTGCAATACATTCAAGTTCGATGGTTTTTGTTTGATCACAATCTTGATGTTAGACAATGTTTGTACATTAATGGATATAAAGATGAGGATGTTTGGTTGCACACAGAGGATGTTTGCTTGCAATAAGTCGAGTACAGAGGATGTTTGCTTGCAATACAGTTGAGTGCAATGCTTGTAGTTAATTGCTATGTTTGGATTACCGCTGTTAGTTCATTTGCATTCTCTAAAGAACTATTAGTAGGTCAAGATATTATTTGGACTGATCGATTGATTGATTGGATATTGCCTTTTTGCTTAGGCTAGTTGCTGTCTTGTTTATCCATTCCATTTGTTTCAAATGATTCCCTGGCTAAGGAAAGTTCATGAAGTTCTGAGTTGCTTGTTGCCTTTACTAAATGAGCTGTTGTTGGTAAACTGGCTTATGAATGATGGTTGGCATTTAGGAGTTATATTGTTACAAAGCATTGGTTTTTAGTATATAGTTGGCATTTAGGAGTCATATTGTTGCAAAGCATCGATCTTTAGTATCACTTTGTGTGGTTTTGCTTTTGCTTTTAGTGTGATAACATTGTTTGGTTAGTGTATCGTGAACTTCTCTTCTACTGTGGTGACATTGTTTGGTTGGTACATCGTTAATCAATGCGTTCATATAATTAAGTCATATTGGCTTTTTATATGTAAGTGGCTTTATTTGATTACATCATTTGAAAATATTTAACCATAATTATTAATGGTTTTTGTTTTGTTGCTTTATTGTGCTAGATTTACTGAAAGTGAATGTTCTAACTTTCTTTTGGAATCTTTACAGGTAATTTATAAGGAAATTGATATTTGCCCTAATGCAAGGGCAAAGAGGTACTATGGGTTCCTTGCCAGAAACATTGAGCTTTGACCGTGGATCTACATCAAGTTCTGCTGTAGATCAGCAAATTTGCTGGAATAATGCCCGGAATCCTGCTGAAAATCGATTGCCAGATTATATGCTATCCCCCAC
The DNA here is from genome assembly GCA_019925255.1 of Litchi chinensis. Taxonomy (NCBI): domain Eukaryota; kingdom Viridiplantae; phylum Streptophyta; class Magnoliopsida; order Sapindales; family Sapindaceae; genus Litchi; species Litchi chinensis. The sequence goes on from CM034468.1 coordinate 10,619,893, forward strand.
CGCTACAAATGTTACATATGTGAATTCTATGAGTCATGAGCGGCCAACCTCAAGTAGTTGGAGCTTGGGTGAACCCAGCTCTAGTGGCCCCCAAAATGAGGTTGCTTGTGATGAGCGAAAAACAGAACTTGGATGGTCTGCCTTGACCCCTTATCGAGGAGCTGGTTCACGGTCAGAACAACAACAATGTGAACCAACTCATTGTCTTCCAGTAGATAGTTCTAATTTGAACTTTGTGCAAAGTTCCAACTCAAATATGATGCCACCAAGTATCAACTTAAATTCAGGATTTGTGAGTCATGATGGTGATAGTCGTCAAGTTGGATGTTCTAATCAATATAAATCAGGTGCATCAGAAAATCAGGTGATTCCACCTGCTAGTAGTTCTGAATCGTTTCTACGCTCTTCTGGTAGTAGTGGATATCTGGCCGAAGAAAATGATAGTAGACCCGGTTGTTCATTTGAGGGACGACGTGCGTCCTGCAAAAGAAAGGCTCTTGGAGGAAGTGTTGAACCATCCTCTGTGAATGCAAGTTGTAGTTATTTTCAACGTGCAGAAAGCAGTGTGTGGCCTAATGTTTCGGCCCGCTATGATGGAGGCAGCAGTTTGAATATATCCGCTTCTTCAGAACAGGTGAACTCTGGGCTTGGGCTAGGTGTGAGAGAAACAGCTCCTGACCGCATTCCTGATTCATATGTGGCAGGAAGTGCAGAAAGCTCGCGGAGAAATCTCCGTGTTCGTATAAATCCTTCAAACCCACAAGAATCTGTTCCCCCTGCTCTATTGGGTGCTGTTAGGCATTCTAATGTTTCTTCTACCCACCAGTCATCGAGACTCCTCCCAAATGATCAATCATTGGACTCACGATCTGCACCAGTGGTGGATAATGCAAGTTCTCAGAGCCAGCCTGTTGTAATGCATGTTCCAACTTTGCCCCGAAATGCACAGCCATTTAGGTGGGATAGAGGTTCTAGTTCAAGAACCGGAAGTTCATCAAGTTCTAACTTTCCTAGAGATAGAGATGCGTTTCTGCGAGAGGAAACCAGGTCAAGAAGCATGGCAAGACCTATATTGGAACATTCTATATTTATGCCTGCACCTGATTTGAGAAATGTTGTACGAAATCCAGCTAATAGAAGTTTAGCTGGTGGAAATGTAAGCATACCTGGGAATGTTGCTTCATCATCTCAGACAGGTTCAAGTTCAGGTGTCCCTCGATCATCTGCCCCTACATGGGTTTCCCATCCCAATGCCCCATCTCATCAGTATCCTCGAAGGTTTTCAGAATTTGTTCGTCGGTCACTAATTTCTTCCCTTGGTTCTGAATCTGGGGTCCAGAGCAGTAATCAAACTCCGTTACAGGCTCCTTCCCCAGAGGAGATGATGCTAATGTCTGGTGCTGGTAACCAGGGGCATCATCAGACATACCCGAGATCAGCCTCATGGTTGGAGAGACATGGTGATGGTGTAATTGGATTTCCAAATCCACTGCGAACTTTAGCTGCTGCTAGTGAAGGTAGAAGCAGACTCGTCGTATCTGAGGTCTGTTCTTGAACTTCTGTTAGCTGCTTATGATGCCTTTCCCCTGAAATTCAAAATGAGCATGATATTTTGCTGGATGGGCATGATTTCTTTGACATTCATGTTAAGCTACTGTCTGATGTAATTCTAGTCTAGCTGTAACTAAAATTAGGATGGCTTTCTTCGGTTTAAATCTGAAAAGTTATGATGCTAAAGATATAATTCTTTAGCTCATACTCCTATTAGCTTTTCTGTGTTGGTATATTATTGTCATTTCACAGTTCCCGCCTATAATATATTGATCATCTTTAGTACCATGTTGTCAAAATATAAACTTGTGTTGAGTGGAAACTTTCTCTTGCATGTTGATGAGGTTTCTTGCTGCGTCAGTTTTGTAATATATGAACACGTATTTCTTACTCACATAGTTGCTTGTGTTTGTGTAAACTAGTTACTAATTTGGAATAATACATATTAACAACATAATTGTTCTGGTTGCTACTGTTTGAAATTTATTTGTGTTGATTTTGACCGTATGTTTGTTTGGATCATTATCTCTCCTGTCTGTCCGTCCGTCCCTTTGTGTGTGTGCAGAGTTGGTAGCTGTGCACTATCTCTATTCGAAAGTTAACCATTTGTTAGAACATGTTGCTATTAGGTTTTACTTTCATACCTCGATTTATTGTGATCAACAAGTTCTGCGTTGACCCTATACTCTTTTTTCTATGTCACCAATTTCCTTTGCAAGCAAACAGTCGGCTTTAGCTTACATGTTATTTTCGCTACAGCAGTTTCGCAATGTGTTGGATCTTATGCGTAGGGGAGAGAACTTGCGATTAGAGGTTAGTATTCAAATTTGTTGTATATATTAATGGAGTACATCGATAGAATTCAATAAAGGCCAATGGAAACATAAACATTTGTGTAATTTGCTTTTCCATTTATGATTCATGGTAGTGGCTAATCACTGAACAAAGGTGAACCTCTAAGACAGAAAAGAATGCAAAAGGTGTTATATTTCATTAATATTCTTAATTTCTTACATTGATATGGACTGCTGATTAGTGGATTTGAATCTGTGGTGAGTAGCTAGAATTTTAAAATGGCCATTATCAAATTGGTTCACTATGTCAATACATGGCATTCATTGTCCTATTATGCATCACCTCTAGAGGTATGATTCTGAATCAGAATAACATTCGGTTTTCTGAGATAGCAAGCAGATAATTCTGATTCGATGACTTGTCTAACAGTAAAATAGTGGGATGGTAATATCAATCCCGGCAGGGAAGTTGGGATGTCAAATGATGTAACTACCAATAATAACATTCTAGTTCTGGGAGTTGGCTACATGCATATTTGTGTTATTGCATTGAGATCAAACCCAAATCTTCTATTTAAGCTATTGCGGAGTGCTAGAATAAGAGTTTGTTGGAATTGGATATTGAAGAAAGATATTAATTTATTCTCCTGTAAGTTAGTGGCTTGAAATTTGACTTATGCTTCTCTTGTGTGTAGGATGTTATGATCCTTGACCAGTCAGTTTTCTTGGGGGTGGCTGATGTTCATGATCGGCACAGGGACATGCGGCTTGATGTCGATAACATGTCATATGAGGTAAGATTTATGAGAAGGGTTTTGATGATGATTTATACACATAATGAAAATTGTTAGCATCATACACTGTTTATTGCAATTACAGGAATTATTAGCTTTGGAGGAGCGTATTGGGAATGTGAGTACAGGATTGAGTGAAGAAACTATAATGAATCGATTGAAACAGCGGAAATATACTACGCCAAGTGGATCTCAGCAGGAAACAGAACCTTGTTGTATTTGTCAGGTAATGATTTTATCTTCTGCATGGGTTCCCACTTCCCTCTTTTTAAAGGAATGATCTTATATTGTTGGTAGATTCCCACGTGTTAGTTCTTTGCTTAATTATTACAATTGTTTTGTTTCTATGCACAGGAGGAATATGCTGATGGGGAAGAGGTAGGAACCCTGGAATGCGGGCATGATTTTCACACCCATTGTGTTAAACAATGGTTACTGCTTAAAAATATATGCCCCATTTGTAAAACAACTGCCCTGTCTAAATGATAGAGAGGACCATTAGTTATAGGCTCTTGATTCCTCACATAGGATGGAAGAGGGTTGGCTGAAAATTCGTTTCTTAATTGTCATTCATTGGATCTGATACTGGTAGGTAATGCAATTTGTAACCTGCCGATATTAATCATCTATTTTGAGATAGTTCTTTGCTCTCATTTCACAGAGAGCAATTTTTTTTTTTTTTTGTGGCTTAATTGTATTTTATTGAAGAGATAATGGATGCTTGCAACAAATGTCTGTAGTGGAGGGCAAAAATAGTTTTACTTTTCCATTTATTAATTGAACAATTGTTATGAAAAATTAGCCTATTAGCAAGTACACATTGTTGGCTAATTAAATTCATTTTTGAAGCCTTGTTCAATCTGGGGTGATGGCAAGTCAGACTTTGCTACGCGCCTAGCACAGCACAGAATGATACAAATTAAATTTTATAATTAAGCTTTCCAGTATCAGAGCACTTGGCTCTCTTCAAAACTGCTAGCAGATTTTGGATACACCAATGCCTGTGAAACAATCTCAGAATTTGCAAAAAATTACTATTTAAAGCTCTAAATTATCAAGTAATTTTCGTGTTTTGCTGATATCGGTATGATAATCTCAGTTGAGAATATTTGATGATGGACAGTGGATTCATGTGTAGCTTTGAATATTCTTAGATTTTAAGCCTTGTTGAAACTTCTACGTATAAGTATTTTGAAGGTTAGACGTCACGAGGCTTCAAAAAATCAAATTATTGGGCGGTACGGTATTAGCAGCCCAATTTGAGGCCTGAGGTTGAGCCCATTGGCAAGGTCTGAGCGAAGTAGCTTTGTTATGATTGATGCACGTAAATGCTAGAAACAGAGCACTAAAAAGTGACATCGGGAATTGCACAATTTGATGCCAAAATTAATGCTAGTTTCAGGACAAAGATGACGTTTGGTTGGATAAGACACTCAAGTCTGAAATCTGTCACTTTGACTTTCTAGCATTTTCTCATGTCTGGTTGGGGTGCACTCCTCCATAACTTCATCAATGTCTTTGTTCCCCTCAATATTCAACAATACCATTTACACCGCTAAAACGTTGCGGTGTTTTTTCTAACATCGCTTATTAATTCTTGATTTCTGTAATTGTCTTTTTTTTTTTTTTTTAACTTAATAATGTGAATATTTTAGTATCTAAAATATATTTTAAACAAAAATACCCTTCGTCTCTACCCATTACTTAATTTCATGATTTAATTAAAAAAAGAAGAGATATAGTTATATTTAAATATTAAAAAAAACGAAAAGAGAAATATTTTTTGAAGAAAAGTGAGAGAACATATTTAAAATAAGTCATAAATAAAACCCAACGTTTCCGGTCAAGACTTAGAATTACGTTTGGCCAATACTTTAGTCTCGATCAAAGGCACTTAATTTAAGTCTTGGCAAACAACATTAATGGATTTGTTGTTGTTTTACCTCTTTGATTTGTATGTCTTTTTTTTCCCTTTATATATATAATTAGTTTTAATCCGTAAAATGAAAGCTATCAAAACACAAAAATTACATTTAAAGTCTTAGAGAGTGAGTGTATTCTCCTAATCTCTCAATATGGATGCCACTCCCAGTCTTGAATATATAATAAGCTTATTCGACTACCCAATAAGTGGATGAAATGTTTTGTTTAAATTTAGAGAAAAGTAAGTCTTGTTGAGAGAGAAAGTTAAAAAGAGAAGGTGAATTGGGTGAGAAGAATGTGAGACTTTAGTTGTTTATGTGCATTTTTGTTGAGTAATTTACTTATGTAAAATACTTAAATTATTAAGTTAGTGATAATGGTGAAAAATAAAGTCAAACTAGTAGTAAGACCATTTTCGTTGAAACATTTATCTATTCCAAATGTATCTCTAACGTGATAATTTCAGAACTTATAGATGATAACTATTAAGGAAGGAGCTATAAAATTTATACAACAATAGCTCGTACAAGTAAATTGAGAGTCTATCGGTGACGAGATGGTTTACTATTGATCTTGTGCCTTCTAAGTCTATGTTTTGACTCTCATTATTGTCATCCTCTTTTCTACCATATAAAAATATACAGATTGATCCCTTCCGTATGGGAGTCGCTCTCAAGATCAGGCTTCAGAATCAACCTTACTTAGTCTCGGTTGATCCCTAAGCTTGTCCTAGCCATAAGAATATATATATTTTTAATTACAATATCAATAATAAATTGAATTTTGTAATTATCAATTTTACTGCCAAACTCTTGTTATAAAAGGAGAACTTCATTGATGATAGTTTATTATTAAAAAAAACATAATATGTGAACATCAAGCCAAATATTATAACTGGATATCATAACATAGGAACTTTGAATAAAATATTTGAAAAATGAGAAATCTTATATGAGTACAACCTCAGTCAATTTGTTAGAGAACATATGAGTTCATTCATTGACTTGACAAAAAACTAGATATATAACTTATGAGACATAAGATAACAAAAAATTGGGTGTGGCTGTGGGTGAGAATTGAGGGATGTAGCACCAATTGGCTAGCATCTCTGTAACTATTTGCAACTTATTAATTTGAGGGGGTTTTTATTTTTATTTTCATTTTTTTACACTAAAGTAAGTAAATTGATAAAAATGCTCTTTGTTGACTCGAGAAAAAGTTTCACCTCGTTTTTCATCTTCCTTCCTACTTTGTACTGCAACCAAGACTTCTTTTTATCCAATTATTTGAAAAATATATATATATTTTAAACAAACCTTTAAAATCATCAAATCCACAATGATGATACCAAATTCAATAAGGTTTACTAAGGATTTAAATACAACTTTTTGGTTGAACTCAAGGAATTTTAATGCTGCCATGTAAATAAATTTTGTGCGTTGTCATGAAATTTGCTTCACATTATTTTTTTATGATGGACACAACTCAAATATGTGACATTATCAAATTCAATAAATGTTGTTTATTACAAAGCCACATTGAACGATGGTAAATTGATTTTATCTTAAAAATTACATATATATGTAACTACTTTGATTTGTTTTTATATTCATGGGTATTAAATTTGAAAATTGTATTGTTTTATGTTTTGATAACAAATATTATGAACTAATATATTTATAATGAGACTATATTTTTTATTCATTCAAGACTTATTTTGTACATTCAAGATATACTTATACCTCTAAAACTTATTTTGTGCCTTGAAAAATCATTAATAATGAGGCTTATTATATGTCTTTAAGATTTAATTTATATTTTCAAAACTCATTAGAATTATTACTGCTTATTTTTATTTGTAAAAGAATTATAGTTATTTATAATGCGTACATAATTTATCAGCGAAGTGCTGTATGGACTAAAAATATGATAGAAAAGGTTGCAAGAAACACTCAATTTGTTTAATAGATAATAGTTAAAAACAATAAAAATAAAAGTAAACAAATAATATACCCGTGGTAAAGTAGTTGACAATTAGCATCGTGGTTGGCATTAACTGCCCCCTATCAAAGTTGGCATGATTCTACATTCAAGAGTATTAAAATATTTGACAGCATGAGTTGCTTGCTACTTTATCCCTCTTATGTGAGGGCAGTCTTTTCACTTATGTGAGAATCACTTCCTACTATATAGGAGCTACTTTTCGGGTCACATATTCAATGTGTAATCTGATTAGGTCCTGATTGTTTTTTTACCAATCCTAGTTATATAATGTAATTTGAAAAAAAAAAAAAAAAAAAAAAAAAAAAAACCCTTGGCAAAGCAAAAGGGCTTGCACGAATGTATAAAAATAAAGCGGCTAAATTTAAAGATAAACAAAAATGAAGGACTTAGTAAAAGTAAACACAAGTAAAAGGACCGAAAGTGGAAAAACAAAGAAAATATTCATATAATTAAGGCGGGAGATTAATCAAATTTGATTAGCAGGAGAAGATAAAAACATGCACGAATAAACCAGCAAAATTAGCACAGAAAAAGAGAAAGAGAAAAATCAACCAACCAGACCAACACGGAGCCCAGACCAGTCGAAACTGTTTTTTCACCGATTCAAATATGTATATGTATGCATACAAACACATCTCTCTCTCTCTCTGTGTTAACTGATTATTCTCCTTCTATCTCTCTCTGTGTCTTTGTTTTTTCGTTTAACAAAATCTGTGTTCTTTTGTTTTCTGTTTTTTGGGTTCCGATTAATTTATCTGCTTATTCATGGCGGATCTGTACGGAACCACTGCACCAACTTCGGGCCACGAACCCGAAGAAATCTCGGCGTTTTTAAACCAGCTTATCCACAACTCCTCCTCATCATCATCTTGTCTCTGTTTCAATGCCAAGTACATCAACCACTCCCTGTCCCCGCCGCCGCCGCCGCCTGACGCTAAGTCTGACTCCGCCGCCTTGATTTCTCAGCCGGAAGATCGCCACCACCGATCGGCAGACCCCCCCTCCGCTGTTCCTGACTCCTCTCCCGGTGGTTTCAACTTCTCCAACTCCCTCGCCACCTGCGTCACCGCCGTCGACTCTGATACTTATGATAGCGAGGTGGGGTGCTTTTGGATTTGTATACTCTGTTTTCTTGGTTTATTATTATTGTTATTATTTTTTTTTATAAATTTTGTTGGTGGGGTTCGTTTACTTGTGCTTTTTCGTTGTTGAAAATTAGAAGGGTCCTGAGGCATCGGAGGCGCCATCAAACAACAACACAGTTCGCCCGAAACCGCCGTCGAAACGGAGCAGGGCTGCTGAGGTCCACAACATGTCTGAAAAGGTAGCCTCTCACTTTTTGTTTTTATGGTTGTGTGTTTTGTGTGACGTGGTTGATTGTTGTTGGGCAGAGGAGGAGGAGTAGAATTAATGAGAAAATGAAAGCTTTACAGAATTTAATTCCAAATTCTAATAAGGTTTGTCTTATTTTTAATATTAACCTTAATTAATTAATTAATTATTATTATTTTTTAAAAATTTTTAGCTTGAATTTGCTTTCAAATTTTATTTGATGTTTTGCTGTGGTTGGTGTGGTGTGGTGTTGTATTAGACGGATAAAGCTTCGATGCTGGACGAGGCGATTGAGTATCTGAAGCAGCTTCAGCTTCAAGTACAGGTCAGTGTTCTCTACTTTTGTTTTTCTTATAAAAACTTGAGATTAGCTTTTATTTGAGTACTGTAAATTGATTGCTTAATTTATTGAATGAAAGTAAGTTAAGAAACTATAATGTTAAAATCTGTTGATTGACTATAGTTTAGCTTGAATATAAATGTTGAATTTTGGTTTCAGATAGTGAATTTAAGGTAAGCATGAAAGTGGGATATGGTAAATGCTTTGTTATTGTTGTTCTTGCGGCAAAGTGATCTGGAGATTGTTGCTTGAGGAATATATGATATCTGTTTGTGTGGCACCATTTGTTGGTGCCAGAACCTATGCAAATATCTTGAAAAATGAATTACTCATTATTGAAAATCAAATTTTATGTTTTTTTGTTTTTAATCATGTTTTGGTTTATCTGAAGGTAAACCTCTGCATCTTTCATCAAAACTGTTGACTAGTTTGTGTTCCATAATGTCATCAAATTTTAGTTTCCCAGTTGAATGAATCAAGTCATTTATCTCTGTAACCTTTTACTTTATGAAAGTAAGCTAGTTTTTAAAAATTTTCTTCATTTAGGAAGGGATTGTCTTGCTCTTCCCTTGTAGGGTTTTCTCACTAAAGAGAGTGACATATTTAACATTCGACAGCGAAGTATGGAAATCAGTTGACACTTGTATGATTGGATTCTATCATTGGGAAAGTGATTTAGATTTGACATTATGCAACACTGAAGATGCATGATGTTATGTTGTCCTGTAGCATGAATTACATGGCCAGCCTTGTGTACTAATGTTTGATCATCTCTTCATTACCCTTAAGAAGCTTTCATCAACAATCTTTTTCTTTTATTGGGTAGCTGTCGAAGAGATGCCACCTTTTTCTGTCTTTCCTCTTCCATTTGGTTCCTTCTGTTAGGAAAAGCCCTTTTCTTGCCATCAAATCTTCCCATTATATGTCACTTTGGTTTCTTGAAACGCTTTAAGCCCATACTTGTTTCTCATGAAGCTAATAAAGCCTAGATTTTTCATAGCTGTTTGTTTTCCTATGGATAGTCACATATTGCATGCTTATCATCAACAAATGACTAAATAATATAATCATAATTGTCTACTAACTTATCTTTCTTTATCGCAAATGTTTTATTGCTGTTTCTAATAATTTTTATTTTCTAGCTTACTGTATCATCTATGTGCCAAGGACAAAAAGCTGGAAGTTCACTATTTTTATTCTTTTTTGTTGTAACTTTGAATTGCAACTTTTGATTGTGTAAGATGTTTCTCTAATCTAAGGCTGTAAGTTACTTTGTTTTTAAACCTGTAATGAATCAGCATATAACGGCTTCTATGAAACTTCTTGAATATATGATTTTTAAAATTTCTTGTTAGACAAGACATGTTCCCTTGATCAAATCCTGGGGAGCAGATGCTGTTAATTGAAGCCAAGTTATCTTGTGTGGATTATTGTATATGAAAGATTCTTGCTGCTCTACCAAGGTTCTCAATAGCAGGCACTTTTGGAACCAGTAACTAGGCTAGATTAGATTTTGTGTTGTCTATTTTGACCCCCATCAACTCTGTGTGTGTATTTCTTCTTCTTCACCTAACTTGCTAAAACATAGAGAGTGAAAAATAGAATCAATAGTTGTAAGAAAAAACCGATTTTATGTTTCATTGTGATTGGTGTCACAGATGTTAACAATGAGAAATGGATTGAGTTTGCATCCAATGTGGTTACCAGGAGCACTACAACCAGTGCAACTGCCTCAAACAGGAATGGTCTTTGATGAGGAAAATGGATTGCTGAATACCAACAGAGGGACCGGCACATTTTCTGCAAATGAAGAAGGCTCAATTCAAACTGCTTTTAATATTTGCGATCAATCTACCATCTCAAATCAACCAATTGCCATATCTTCAGCTGCAAACATCACCACATCATCAGAAACCTCCTTTGGACTCGAACCATTGATTCAAGCTCACTATGGACCCTTTGGTCTCTCCTCATCTTCCAAGGTAAATTTGTAAACAACTTAGGAACTTATCTCAATACTTTGAACTAACATCGGCTATGTTCTTGCTGTGTGAAGGACATCGTTGATGGAGGTGCACCACAACTGCATTTAGATATGAATTTCACTGGGAAGGACTCTTCGTCTGGTATGTCTTAGCCAAGATCTTTATTCCTAAACGACAGGAGCCACGCCATTATCACCACCACAGTTAAACAGTAGATTATCCTCAAATACCATAGAAACTGCAAATCATATTTTAAATAGCTAACATTTTAGACTCGATTGATTTTCTTATTTGCAAGTTACAATAGGTTGAACTGTTGACATCTCTTCAACTTACCCGAAATCAATTTCAGAATTATGTGGACTTTTTATTTTCAAATCCAAGCCTTTTCTGTATGTTTGTTTATTGAAATAAAGCTTTTTCTGTACGTTGGATGGATGCTTATATTACTCTTATTTTACTGAAATCTGAGGTGGATGAATGTTGAAGAAAACGGAGAAGAAAATTTACGGCATACATTTCGGACATATATGAATATTACATGCATAAATATGTGCTTGGTTGATCACGTTAGCTAATCCGTAGTGTGCGTTATATTACTAACACGGTGATGAACCCCATTGTGGCAGGTACGTTAGCTCTTTGAATTGTAGTTGATTTGGGCCTAAAAACCTGCAGCTTCATTAACAGATAAAAATTCATTTTCATATATCAAGGGGTTCCTCAGGCAGTGGATTCACTGTGATCAGTGTGCACTGCAAAGTATTTGATCACACGAGATCAGGGGCTGCCGGCTGAAAGTGAACTCAATTGTAAAGGACACAATAGGATCTTACATGCCATGTGCTACGAAAGACGACAATAATAACCGTTTTCACGAAGTACAAACAAATCATAAATATAGCTATTATTAATGGCAACTTCTAGCAAAAAACGCATGGAGAGTTTGACATTAGATAAAAGTTAGAGAGGTTTTATTTTTTATTTTTTATTTTTTATTTTTAAATTTAGTTAGTATTTTAAAAAATGTAAGTTTTAGATTTTTTAACCAAATCAAATAGCAACTGTTATGAGTTTTGGACAAAAATGACTTCGGCCGCTATGAACTAATCCATTTTGGAGCAGTTTTGAGAGAAGCAACGACCCATTAGCATTGGAAATAGTCCCAAAAATGAGAAAAAAAAGCAGGTTGGAACTTTGAATTTGTAAATACGAGTTTTCCTCATTGAGATGATTCCAAAAATATAGTATGGACCAAAATTCAACATCATTTTCCCCCTCCAAAAGTATTTCAAAAGTGTCCCTTATCAATTATGAAACTAAATTTTAAAGATTAAAAAAAATCTTTAAAAAAAATCCAAACAAAAGTATTTCAAAAGTGTTCCATATCAGTTATGAAACTAAATTCTAAAGAAAAAACAATTCTTAAAAAAAAAAAAAAAAAAAAAAAATTCTAAACAAAGGAAATAGATCTTGAAAAAAAAAATTCTGAATAACAGAAAATATATATTGAATATTGTTATTTTCAATTACAAGAAAAAAGATTCAATGACTTCCTCACCCACCTTTTATTTATTTATTTATTTAGTTTCAACACCCAAAATTTTCAGCATAAATTCATGTCAGTTTACAGTTTTAATACCAACAACAATTTTGAAACCCTTAAAAAATTTTCTCAACTTGTCTGTTTAACTCTTGAAGAAAGAGGAATTCTTGACCAAAATAACACTTTAATTTGTAAAAATATAGAGAAATATTTGATTCTTCAAGAGTGAAAGAATTTGTAATCTGTCATCACCAGAAAAAAGAAGAGGAAATAAAACGAGAAGGAGAAGAAAGAGGGAGAGAATGAGTCTTGCTTTTTGTCATCTTTCATTAATGATAAAATATAAACTTTTAATTTTGGTTAAAACTTAAGTGATTAAGCACACCATCCCTTATTAGGAGTCACTGAACACTTTTCTTAATTCTAAAGGTTAAGGGTTCAAATTTCACTTATATTTTAAAACACAATATGTGTAGATAGTTTTCTTTATTATTATTATTATTATTATTATTATTATTTTAAAGGAGAGGAGGAGAAGATAGTTTTTTCCTCTTATTTAAACATTATAGTATAATGATTAAATCAACTTAATTAAATTTAGAATTTTACTTCTAATTGTCATTTATCTTTACATTTAACAACAGAGACAGTTATAGGGTTAACATCAATTTATTTTATCTGCCCATCGCTTGTGATAATTATGAAAAAATTGTATATTTTCACTATATTTACAATCTACAATATGAAGCCTATTTATAGATTAATAGACATATTACAAAGATGGAAACAGAACAATATAGTGCAAAAATGTTAACACGAATACATTACAATAATGATGTCACAATTATGAAAAATATTAATATGTGATTAAATGATAACATTCCCCCGTAAACTCAAGATGACGAGATGAATGCAAGCTTGAGTTTGAAAACCAATTCACGAAAACGGCTCGGATGATGAGCTTTGGTGAAAATATCAGTAGGTTGATAAACCAAAGAGACTAAATAAAGTTTAATAATACCTTGATGAATATGTTGCCGAACAAAATGACAATAAATCTCAATGTATTTAGTACGTTCATAAAAGACGTCACTGTGGGCAATTTGAATAGCACTATGATTATCACAACATAAAGGAGTAGTTGTGATGTGGTGAACTCTCATATATGAAAATAACCAATGCAACCAAATAAGTTCCAAGGCAGTATCAGTAAGGGCCCGGTATTCAGCTTTAATACTAAATCGAGCTATAACAGTTTGTTTCTTATTACGCTATGAGATAAAGGAATTACCAAGAAAGAAGCAGAAACCAATGGTAGATCGTCAATCAGTAAGATTGCCAACCTAAACAATATCTAAATAAACCCATAACTCTAAAGAAAAGTTAGTAGAAAAATGAAGTCCATAAAACATAATGCCTTTGAGGTATCAGAGAAGATGAAGGACAACAGCAAAATGAGTGGAATGAGAAGTAGACATAAATTGACTAACAACATGTATGACATATGTGATATTCGGTTGAGTCATGGTCAAATAAACAAGACTCCTAACAAGCTATCGCTAAAGAGTAGGATCATTGAGTGGTGTACCTTTGAAATGCGTCAGTTTAACATTAGTTTTCAAATGACTAATACTAATTTTATAATCGATTAGACCAACACGAGCAAGAAGATCCTAAATGTTTTTTACTTGGAAGAGATAATAACCATTAGAGTCAGAAGAGACCTCAAGACCAAGAAAGTAACTGAGAGAGCCAAGATATTTCATTTCACATTGCTGCTGAAGATAGGTCTTAAGGTTAGAGATACCAGTAATATCGTTACCTGTAATGATCATGTTATCCATATAAAATAATAAGAAAACAGAACTATGATTGGTCTTGTGAAGAAACAATGTAGAATCATAAGAGTTTGAGGTAAAACTAAATTGTATAATGGTGGAAGAGAATTTTGCAAACCAAGATCTAAGAGTCTGCTTTAGGCTATATAGTGCTCGACGGAGACGACAAACCTTATATAAAGAATATAGATATCCTGCTGGTGGTGTCATATATACCTCTTCAGTAAGATCCTTAAGAAAGATATTTTTCACATCAATTTGAAACAAAGTCTACCATTTGCTTGCAGTGACTGTCAGTAAGCTGAGGACAGATATAAGTCTAGCAACTTATGCAAATGTCTCCTCATAATCAATTTTATACGCTTGAGTAAAACCTTTGACCATAAGACGGGCTTTATGTCGTTCAACAAAGACCCATCTAACTTTGTTTTGATCTTATATATCCATTTGCACCCAATGACAGATTTATTAGAAGAAAGATCAACCATATCCCAAGTGTGAGTATTTTCAAGAGTTTGTAATTCTTCAGCCATAGCTTGCTGCCAAACAGGGTTATTACTGGCCCTTTATAAAATTGAGGCTTATACAAAGAAATGATGACAAAAAAACAATGAAAATCTCGAAGGGTTACATGTAATTCCCTTAGTTGATTAGAACGACGAAGAAAAGGAGCAACGGGTGAGATTGAATAAGAGGACTACGGTGTAGGATCAACAGATGGGTGAGACTGTTCAGAAATCGACCGAATAGCATCATAAACATTTGTTTGAGTCTCATGAATACTGGAATCATTGTCATCAAAGAATAAAGGAATAGTAGGTTCGATAATGAGTTTATCAGGAAAAGTATGTGATGTATGAAAGTTAGATATAGACGAAAACATCTTATGTTCCCAAAAGACAACGTGACGAGCAATGCAAAGGCGATTTGAAATAGGATCCCAACAACGATAACCTTTATATTCAATGTCATAGTCAGGAAAACAACACAAACGAGCTCTAAACTCTAGTTTAGTTCGTTTACGAGGCTGAAAAAAAACGAAACAAGCACATTTTAAGACTTTGAGATGTTGATAGTTTGGAGGAGTACCATACAATCATTCATACGGAGTCTGATTATCAATTACAGGAGATGGAACACGATTGATAGTGAATACTGCTGGCAATGTAGCTTCACCCCAGAACTTTTTAGAACAAGAGACAGATATGAGAAATGTATGAATAGTTTCAAGAACATATCTATGTTTATGTTCAACACGACCATGTTGTTGTGATGTACCGGGACATGAACAATGGCAGATGGTACCCATTTGACTTAACAAATTAAGGAATGTTGTATCCCCATTTCATAGCATTATCAGTACATAAAACTTTGATAGTTTTGGAAAACTAAGTCTGAATCATTCGAATAAAATCATAATAAATTTTAAATAATTCAGACCTATTATGCATAAGATAAAACCATGTATAACGGAAATAGTCATTTACAAAAATAACAAAATACTTAGATCCCCCTATGGTAGTTGTTGGTGAGAATTCTAAAATATCTGAATAAATTAAGTCAAAAGGTGTCTGAGAGACTGAATCACTATTATGAAAAGGTGAGGCATGATGTTTGGACAAGTGACAAGATAAACAATCGATGTGATCATCAGTGACAGAGCCTAAACGTCTACTAGACAATAAAGAATGTAAACAATGGGATGAAACATGACTTAACCGTGAGTGCCAAAGACTCAATGGTAAAGATGAGGAAGTAGCGGCAGATTGATAAGAAGATGAGACCTGTAGAGGTAGTTGAAGATGAATAAGCTCAAACAAACGTCCAACTTTACAACTTATCCAATGAATTTTTCCCGTTTATGGATCCTGCACACTACAATCGAAAGCAGTAAAATGTACATCAAAACCAAGTTCACACAACTAACCCACAGAGATAAAATTTAAGGTAAGTTTAAGAATCAAGTATGTATTTTATAAGGATAAGTTATTTATAAAGATATGACCTACATGCTAAACAGGCATGGATGAGCCATTGACTATAGAAATGATAGGTAAAGAGGAAGATGATGATTGCACTGAAAAATGTGTAGAGTCAGAGGTCATATAATTATAACAAGCTGAATCAAAATACCAATAAGAATTACCTGCGGGGCATGGAAGGAGTAGAAAAGGATAAATTACCAGATTTGGAAATGATTTGATGGGGCATGGAAGCAAGATCGTGAACTAAGATAGAAGAGGAACCAATAATGTTCGATTTTTCATCAGCTATTGCTAAAGGAAGTTACTAATTGTTTTCACAAGTGTTGAAAGAAACACTCTTGGATTTGGTTAAAAAACCTTCATTATTAGTATTCCGAGGATAATCTTGATTGTAGTGCCCTGCTCTAACTTTGTAGCAATGCTTATAGTGTCTTAGAGGGCAACAAAGAATACTATATCTTGGTAGCTTGCAATAATGACAAATATGATTTTTCCATAAATTCTCCATTAAAGAAACCGAATAAATGAGCCCAATAAAATATATATAATAAGCAAGCCCAAGAAAATAAATAAACTAGCCCAATAAGACACCAATAACCCAATAAAATAAGAGTCCAATAACACTTAAATCAAGCCAAAACAAATTGGGTGATGGACGGTGACTACAGCAGCAATGGGAAACAGAGATAAAGATGTCAACGGTGAGAATGATGATACCAGGACTGAAACGGTTGTGTGCAGTGCAACCAAACCAGAGACAGGTGGTGATAGATTATGCGACAAAGGAGACCAAACCAGTGCCAGGAACAAGAGTGCAATGCGACCACAAATATCAGAGCGGACGAGCAACGCGGACGAGACCGAGGCATGCGGTGGAGACAGAGGCGCGCTGTGGAGGGAGAATGGAACGCGAAATCAGAACCGCGTTGGTGCGATGACAATGGCAGAACCAGAACCGCGATGAAGTATTGCAGTGACGATGATTGGTGCGACAGTGCGACGGTGTGAGATAACCAAGTGCGGAATAGAGATGGTGCTGGTGCGATGTGGTGGTGCAGCGGTGAAGATGAGACCAGAGAGTTGACCAGCAAACAGAAACAGATCAGGTGCAACGCCAAAGATACGACCAGACCTGGTTTGACAGCGTGCAACAGCGAAGATGCGATGATGTGGTGACAACAGCGGCGGTGTGCAGTATGACCAAGCCAGAGATGGAAGAACGTCGCGGTGCACGGCAGTGAGTGGAACAGAGACGACAATGCAACGACGCTGTGGTGCTGATTGGCGCGCAGTGGTGATACAGCGGAGACGACAGTGCAATGGCGCTGCAGCAGCGACTGGTATGATGATGCGGCAGCGGAGGTGGTGATGAATGGGCTGTGTGATTTTTAGACCAGATGAGGCTGTGCGATCAAAGTGGGAGTGGCAGCACTGGTGGTGTGGTGATGTGTAGCAGACACAGTGACGTGAGTAATTACAGATTAAGGACAGTGAAGCTTAAAGAACGAGAGGCTTTAATACCATGATAATTATGAATAAATTATATATCTTCATTATATTTACAATCTGAGGCCTATTTATAGACTAATAAGTATATTATAAAGATAAAAAATAGAATAATATATTACAAAAATAATAATACGAATATATTACAATAATTGTGTCACGATTATAGAAAGAATTGATATGCAACTAATATGAATGATAATAGTTTGGATTAAGATTGAAAAGGATGACTGTATGGTGAAGTTGCGAATCAAAATAATGTTTTACATTTTGATATGGTCATCCCTAGCTAAATCAATAGTGGGAATTTCACAGTTAAGACTGAGTTTACATGAAGAGCAACTCCTTACTAGTAGTCAGAGGAAGGAGAGAAAGGAAAGAAAAAAAAAAAAGAAAAGAAAATCCGTCTTGTAAGAACAAACTTTTTGTTTTGGGTTTTTGAATTTTCATATATATAAGGTTGCTTTAACACTGTTTTGAAGATATGTGTTAAAAATAAAGATCCTCAAAATTATGAACCATCTATCATTACATCAAATAGAGAGACTGCTAGATGAGCACAATCTAGAATATATAGCAAGATTTATGGAATATATAACTTTATAATATTTATTTTTGTAAAATTAAAAAATAGAAAACTGGTAATATACAAATTATATGATTATCACACGTCATTCTGATATATGTTTGGGACACAATTAAAAAGATTTTAAATTTGTTTTTACATATATATGATTCATATCAGGGGTGCAATGAGCCTGACTTCACAAACAAGCCACACTGCTCCTCCCCTGAAGTTAGTTAATTATTACAAGATATATACCAATGTGTTAAGTGAAAAAATATTGAATAAATTTCGGGTGAGTGTGATATAGTTGCTCCTCGAAAAAAAAAAAAAAAAAATTCAAACCCATATATCTATATATTTTAAAAGAAAAGAAAAGAAAGAAAGCAAATTGAGCATCTGGGTGCAATTTCGCTGTACATGCCGAGCAAATGCAAGTGCTTGCAGCAATTTGAAATTCGCTGGTTCCATTTGTATGTCACAAGATGGGTTCATATAATAATTAATTATGAGAAGGCGTCTGGTAGCAGAAGTTAGTTTCAAAATCATGATAGGGATTGTCAATAGAAACAAACCCCTCCAGCTCTTCTAGCTTTATTTAGAGAATCTTCGAAAAGTGTTTGAGAGTTACACTGAATTGCAATCATTACAGAACTGCAAAAAAACTTACGTAACAGCTACTTTTGTGTTTATGAACTATGAATATGAGAGAGAGAGAGAGTTTCTCTCTGTAAATGAAATATAGGTCATGTTTACATGTAGAAAAACCAGACAAAGATGATGTGTTTATGTTTTCATGTTTAGCATAACGGACGTAGCTGTTTCGTTCACATATACGCGTTTACGTTGTCGTTGGTTAACTAGATAATATATTATCACCCCAACTATCATTAAATTTACACAACTGCCACCCCTTTAATCTCAAGAAATGTAGAATGGTAGATGTAGTAATTAAATAGAAAAAGAGGGTTAAGAGGTTGCAAGTGTGTAATACATACAAGAAATCTCATGTGGCACGGGCCCAAGCATATGTATGAAGCCCAGTAACGGTAACGTGTCATGATTGTATTTTGTCCCTCCCCTTTTTTTTGGCCAACTTTTCCCTTACAAAAACGCATCCACAGCGCCATATTTTTTCTTGGCATTACATTCACAATCACAACTCATTTTCTTTCTACAAAGAAAAACAATGTTGGGGAATCATAGTAGTGTTGATAAATGCTCAGACGAGAGCCAGTTGATGAGGTTGGAGATGCAAAAAGCTAACAATTCGAGCTCGAATAGCCCCACAGCTGGTCAAGTGAAAACAGCAGAAGCAAAGGTGGGTCAAAAGAGAAGAATAAATAATGGCAAGTCTGTTGCTGCTGCTGCTGGTGACGACGGCGGTGGTGAATCAGAGCATGAGATGCACATATTGACTGAGAGAGAGAGAAGGAAGAAGATGAGGAACATGTTCTCTAGTCTTCATGCTATGCTCCCTCAACTTGCTCCTAAGGTATTTTAGTTTTGAACATTTAGTTTTCTTTCTTCAGTGATGACAACTGACAAGTTAGCAACATTAATTTCTGTTCTTTTTTTCAAAGGAACAGTTCTTTTTTTTTTTCTCCATTATTTTTCCACACACACACTAACATCTATATCTCATTATATTGTTTTTCTTTTATATTTATCAACTCCTTGGTTGGTTTCTATAGGTTCGATAATTTGTTTTAATCGCTTTATTCTTCAATTAACAAAGGTTGCTCATGAACGAACTGTATAATCTACTATTGTAATTCTATCTTCGATTTCAGTATTTGGATGAAATGTCTCTTTTAATTTGTATGATATAATGCTCCTGAATATAACTGTGTATTTTGAATTTAAAGGCCTTCCAAATAATTGCATTTTGAATTGATATGATTATGATAAATCTGCCTTACATGAATAATTAATTGTGGTATCTTTAATTAGTTTCCATACATAGGATATTTTATCAGGTCAGGTGATAATTAATCCATATTTTATTTTTCCTTTATTCTTAAATCAATTATTTTTGGGTAAATTTATAAGGTTTTTATTATTTTTTTTATTGTATAGAGATATAATGAAATACACATTTTTTTTATTACTTTCATTATATTAAAGTTGGAATTTGAGTTTGAATTATCTCTCACCTTGTTTTGATCTAGATTCATTTTCCGTTGCACACCGATAACAGCAAACCTAATACAGCCCCAATCGGGGCACGAGTCTTACCTAGAATATTTTGAAAAAAAATATTTTTTAAATATTATATATTTACTCAATAAATAAATTTAATTTTCTCTATTTTCTTCATTCTCAACTTTTATAATGTTTTTATCTTTTCTACTTGTATTTGATATTTCTGTACAATCGTTCTTTTAAATATTTTTGTTATTTAATAATATTTTTAGTTTGTCTAAGGTTTCATCAAAAAAATTCTAAAATTTTAAATTTATATAAAAAAAAAAAAATCAAATTTTATTTATTATATTAATGTTATGCATCTACAACATAAATTGTTGCCTCAAAACTCAAGGAATATATATGTTAATTTTACTAATGTTGAGCTATTTTTTACTGTCAGAGATATTATGCAACTTTAAGGAACTACAAACATCATTTTAGCTGATAAATTCATAAAGAAATCATATACACTAAGATGATAATTATCCTTTAATATGTTTTATCTTAAGCACTCTCTCTGATATAAATTTCTAAATCTGTTACTACACATATATAGATACATGTGCATAACTAACTAGTGTTTGGTGTTGTCATATGTCAATTTCCACATTGCATACATTGCATGTATGGGACATGTTATTATATATAAAATCTCATTAACTCATGTCTTAAATACTGTCTTAAATACTGGCGTTTTTAATCGTGGGTTATCAACAAAGTGTCAAATTTTGCTAGCAATTTCACGCACTTGCTCCTTGTTAGCAAGAAAAAGCCCGTCTTTGCAACCATTTATAATGTCTTTTTTGACATCGCAACCATGTATAATGTCTTAAATTTCAATTTTCTGCAGGCAGACAAATCCACCATTGTTGATGAAGCGCTAAAATACATTAACACCCTTCAAAATACTCTCCAAACCCTTCAGAGACAAAGGCTTGAGAGGCATCAGAATGAAATTAATGCTGATTATGAACAATCCATTATCACATCATCCCAGGTGCAACCACTTGAGTCAAGGGAAGCATTTTTGGCTGATCATCTTGGACCATCATCCAAGAATTTGTCAATGGCCACAAACGTGCCCCACCCATATTTTCAAGTTCCTGATACTCCAGCGTGCTTTCAGACATGGTTTTCGCCAAATGTGGTTGTAAATATGTGTGGCAATGATGCACAAATCAGTGTCTGTTCACCAAAGAAGCCAGGGTTATTGACCACCTTCTTCTATATACTGGAAAAGCATAATTTGGACGTGGTATCTGCTCACATTTCCTCTGATAGGTATCGTAGCATGTACATGATCCATGCTCACGTAAGTAATTCAAAATCCTCTCCTCCTGTATAATTTTTGCAATACGTTGTTATGATATTTAATTCATTGAGTGTGATTCGACAATTGATTTTTTAGGTGAAATTGTCCCCCCAAAAAAAGGTCTTATAAGAAAGGATCTTAGGCAAAAGAGGTCTTAAAAACTAAAAAATATATAAAATACATAACTCAACCACTGTCAAGTATATGGAGAAAATCTTATATGAGACATTTAGTTGGAGGTCGTATATGATGGAGGTCGCAACCTCCAATAGATGTCTAATGGAGGTCAAGCAACATCTATAAGGTGCCTGATGGAAGTCAAACTACCTTTGTCGGATGTCTAATAGAGGTAGGCGAATTGATGGAGGTCGCAATTAATCACTTCAATTAGTGTCTGATGGAGGTTGATCTTCGTTAAAGGAGGTCATGATCCCCGATCTCCTTTTGATCGCAAATCTCGTCTTTGATTTTCTTCTTTTTTACACTTAGGCTTACATGAATTTTAAGGCTTACTTGAATTTTGAGGGAGATTCATGCGAAAATTATATGTTGTGCATGAATGTCGCACAATTTCCATCCCAATAAGGTATGAATTTGGGGCAAGATTCATACAAGAATGAACTTGCATGAATGGTGCGCAAATTGTTTCCCAAAACTGTTAATAAATAAAAATTGTATAAGATTCATGCGTAAATGATATTTTTGCATGAATTTTGTGTAAATTTTTAAATCATTCGGCAACCTTGAGATCGTCGGCATAGGTGGCAGTGGGATTGCTGGAGCCGATGGGTTCATCGGAATAGGTGAAATTTTTGGTGTCGGTGACATTTATTTATTTTTAATATTTTTTATAATAAAATTTGAAAAATGGAATGAGAGTAATTTTAAAGTTAGTAAAGGGTAAATGTGTTCTATGGTGGGTAAAAATTTAAAACCTATTGGAAATGGGTAATTTTAAACAGTGCTTTTCTATAAGGGTAATTTGGAATTTTTACCGTAATTTTACCTTTTAGGAAAATCTCCCAAAGATTATAATATAATAAGTTTAGTTAGAGTTTTATTCTATATATGGACTAATCAGTTGTTGATAAAATTATAATTTCAATTCACATGGTAAATTATTTGACAGCATGCACTATTTGTTTTTATATGTTATAAGAATAATCGCTAGGGTTTTCAAAAATTTATCTAATTTTTTTGTCCAAATAATATAATAAAATGATTTGTAATAACTACATTAATTATAAAATAATGTATTGATGATGTGATGGTTACACATAAACTTGTAACATGATTATGACAATAAATTTGGATAAAATTTTGAATAATTAATATAACATTACTTAATGATATAATATAATCAACAATCTTTTTCGCTACTTTATTGTAAACTAGATATGCATGGAAGAATATAGAATTATATATTATGCTAAGAAATATCCCATTAATTTCCTCTTTTATTTATAATTTTTTTTAGATTACAAGTCATTAAATGCAGGACGGTGTAATAGTGATCACCTACGTTCTTATGGCACATATTAGAATGGGCATATGTTAGAAACTTAGAATCCATAATCAACCAATAAATGGAACTAGAAGGAAAAAACATAAAATAAAATAAATAGTGAAGTCGCTAATATTCTAGAATCTAAATATTTATTCCTTTAAATATTTCAAGAAATGCGAGCTTCGCAAGCCTGTCGCTGAAATTAATCAGGGCATCTTAAATAAACAGTTGGCCTAGGAATCACTTATTCAACGTCTCCTAGATAATTAATATTTTTGGTAATTCCAATAAGTTAGTCAATCAATATAGGCTATATATTAGTTGTTTTCCTCGCTTGATGGGGTTTTCCAATGTTAGGCTGATGAAGCTCCCAATCAATTTCCTGAGGCAGTGTCGGTGGAGGAAACTTTTAAACTTGCAGTAGGAGAGATGAACTTATGGCTCTTGACATGCTGAAGCTACAAAGTCCTGATTATGAGGACACAGGGATCCCAGAAAAAGAAAGAAGACAAGAAAAATGAAAAATGAAAAAAAAAAAAGGCTTTTATTAGTTATTTTATTTTATTTATTTTTTTAAAACAAGTGGGGGCTCTTTTGTATAC
This sequence comes from Litchi chinensis, assembly GCA_019925255.1. Classification (NCBI taxonomy): domain Eukaryota; kingdom Viridiplantae; phylum Streptophyta; class Magnoliopsida; order Sapindales; family Sapindaceae; genus Litchi; species Litchi chinensis. Next base: position 10,643,667 of record CM034468.1, read on the forward strand.
ATCAACTCCACACATTTTCCAGTATATGTTTCATCTTGCTCTAAGGATTGCATCTCCACTGGGCAAGAACAGACAGTTGTATGTACCAATTATATGGATATGAAACTTCCATATATATGTATATGTAGATACGTCTATGAATATGCATGGGATATATATATATATATATATGGAGAGAGAGAGAGTACTTCTAACATCAATACCTTCTAACTTTAAAATGTTAGGACAAATCAATTAAGTTCTTCAATTGTATTATTTCTTATCAATCAAATTTTTTCTTCTATTTAATTCAAATTTAATGAATGAATTTGATTGATTTATTTTAATTTTTTAAAGTTAGGAAATACTCATGTAGAATCATTATATATATATATATAGAGAGAGGTTAATTAGTTTATGTTCTATTGTAATTTTCATGTCCATCACTTTGGCTGTGTAGGAACACTATTATTACTTGAGAGTTTTTGCAAATTTTTAAATGGTGGGTTGGAGTAATATACATCTCCTAGTGCCTTTTCTACTCAACATCAAAATAGTGTGGATATGTTGGCCAGAGGGCACATGGCAGTGCGGTGCGTTGGAAAAAACATCAATCTGTATCTGCTATAACTTGTGACCCCCATTTCCATTGATAAGAGTGCTTCTCATTTACTACCAAACCTAACAGAGAAAGGTATGCAAATCACGACAAATGCTTCCAAATTCCAATCAAATGAATTCCAATCATATTTGCTTGTGATATGAAATTACAACGTGTTATTACTTTACAACATTGATGCACTATTAACACACTGATGTATAATTGTATCAATAATTTTTTTTGACATGTTAATAAAATGAAGGGTAAATTGCATAGACCCTCTAAGGTTTGATAAAATTATACAAAATAATGATATTTGAGTAACTTATCCTGACGTCCTCTCAGGTTTTAAAAACTCAGCATAAACCTCATCTGTTGTTAGTCAATCATAATTAAATCTCATAGTCAATGCTCAAAGTTACAAAAGACTAAAATACTAGTCAAGTCAAATTTAAAGTCAATATTTTATTTTTTTATAAATTTATAATTAATATAATATATTTTTTAAGTAATATAATATATTTTTTAATTTAATTAAAATAGTCAAAACAACACAAAAAAGGTCCATCATCATTAATCATCAACATAAACAAAAAGCACTATCATCATCGTTAAACAGACCTACGAGCATCATCATCAACACCATCTACAATCAACACAATCATCAACACCATATGTTCTTCAAATAAAAACCACTGCTATCTTCATCAAACAGATCCAAGAGTATCATCATCAACACCATCCACAATCAACATAATCATTAACATCATCTGTAAAATCATTAAGCCACTACCCCATTATCAAACAAACTTAAGAACATCATCATCAATGCCATCTACAATCAACACAGTCATCAACACCATCTATAGAATCATTAATCCACGCAATCAATCAATTGCACACATAACAACAATAACATCTGGGAGCAAAAATCAATCGCAAAATCTTCAACCTAGTCCTGGTGAGAGCAAAGAGAGGGAAGGAAGATTGAAAGGACTGATGATGGATGCAGATGCAGACATAGGCACGATGGTGATGGACTGGCGAGGACTGGGAACTTTGAGATCGATGTCTGGGTTCTGATCTAGAAACCCAGACATAGACGCTAGTCTACGTTAGAAACCCCGACACAGACAATGAATAAGAAGAAGAAAAGATGATGAAGACGGACTGGTGAGGTCTAGGTTTCTGTTTTTTTCTTTAATATTTTCTTTGACGATGAAGAACGAAAAAAAAAAAAAGATTAATAAGATGAAGAAAAAGACGGATTTGGGTTGGATCTCCATGGGTGTTGATGATGATGGGGAAGAAGATGATGATGAGGAAAAAAATGACTTTTTAACTTTCTAAAGTTTTTTTTTTTTAAAATATTAATTACATTATTTTATAATAATCTAAATTTTTTTTAATTAAAATATTTACAAACTGTATATTGATTATTTTACTCTTAATAATTTTGACTTAAAAGAGGTTCACTGACAATAGAAAATGTTTGTGCTAAGTTTTTGAAATCTTAGATAGTGAGAGTGTAAGTTATGTAAACATTGTCATTTTTATATAATTTCATCAAATCTCATGAAAGGTGTCGACGTTGAAATTCAGTCGACGAGTAATCAATGCCCAATGCCTGCAATCAATGTGAGAAAGCACAAATACCGATAAAGGATATAGACAAAAACCGAGAATCAAACGAGGAACACGAATCTTTTACGTGGTTCAGCAATAATAGGCCTACGTCCACGACTGTCTATCTCTTAAATTCTGTAAAGTGACAGTATATTATTAATTATTCTCTAATGATCCGTTACAATGAAGTTTAACCCCTATTTATAGAGAAAGAGACGTTACAATTCTGGTTGCAATAAAACAGGAAAAGAATCCCGAATTAATTACACTTTCCAAATGATTTAAATAAAATCAGAAAAATAAAAAAAAGAATCATAAATTAATTACAATTCCTATTCGGTTGGAGTAATATCAGGAAATTACCATAATTATCTTGAGATAAGGTTGATTTGAATTTGAATTTGAATTCGAATAAACTTCCCTATCTGATTAAGGAATCACAATTTGATTGGGTAATTGCCATATTTGGTGAGAGAATCATGATCGGATTAGTCAACTGTCTATCTGTGGAAGATATTGCATTTATTACGTTCTTGAGGGAGCTGTTGTCTATGGCGGTTTGCGAGCTGGAGCTCGCATAGCGAGCTACGCATGAGGCAGTTTGTAGAACGAGCTATGATCTAACTGTGAGACAAGCTTGTTACTGCGAGCTGAGAAGACTGCTGGGCGAGCTGTGGAGCTCGCTGGGCTTAGAGTCACCTGGGCCCCGTCTGATGGGCCTTGACTGGGTTGGACTTCATTATGCCTCCTATTGGGCTTACACTGGGCTTTTACCAGCCCATTTAATGAGTCCGAAAAATACATACAACAAAAGGTTTGTCTAATTTACCCAAAAATAAAAATAAAAATCTTATCTAATTAATTAAACGATAATTTTAACAATTAAATTTATAGGCAGAGCTGTGGGGGCCCAGAGGGACCATGACCCCACAAATTTACACATATACCCTTCAATCAATAAAGTTTATACATATATCCCTTCAATCAATAAAATCCACAGGTGTTAAGTGTAAATGATTTTATTTTATATAATAGATTCAATGATTTATAATGCATTCTTTTTATTGTTTTTAATTAAAAATTAAGATCACATACATTTCAAAGTATAATAAATTAACAATCAATAGAAAATTGTTGGACACATAATAACTCTCATTATTTATTTATTTTTTTACATTTAAAGTAGGAGATAAAATCCACCCTTTTTAGTTAGTTTCCTACTATTTCACATATTATTATTTAGTTTAATCTATATTTTTGTTTTCAAAACTTACGTAAGTTATATTGGTTATTTTATTAGATGATTAATATGATTTTAATAAATTTGTATTACTAGTTTATAATTTATTTATTTATTTAATTTTTTTTCGAGTTATTATATCTTAATATGACTTAATGTAAATATGATAAAATTAAATTACTACAATGTATTTAAGTAATTGAAATTAAAACATATTATAAAATAATTAAGTTTACGCTTACTTGTATGATGTTAACGATTTCTATTGAAAATTTGTTTTCAACTATGTGTTGTAAGATTTACCTTCATAATGAGATAAAAGATTACTTATTTACAAATTTTTTAATTCTTCATAATGAGATAAAAGATTACTTACTTACAAACTATTTAATCATGTATATTGAAAGGGAAATCACTCAAAAATTTAGTGTAAAATCCATTATATATTATTTTTTAGATTTAAAAGAGTGGGGGATTTCATTTTCATTTATGAAGTTAAGTTTTGTATCATTTATTAAAATTAAAAGATATTATATTTAGTTTTTTATTTACTTTTTTGATTAAATATTAGTATTTTTTAAAGTCATTTTGAATTTATAGTTTTGACTTAACCTCTCGAGACATAAATCTTGGTTCTACCTCAATTAAATATATAGAGTTTTTATAATCAGGTATATTTGATTTTAAAAAGTAAAGATCAATCAATCAAATTCATCAATTGTATTCTTTCTCCTAAAACAAATTATCTCTTCTATTTAATTCAAATGTAATGAATTAATTTGATTGATTGATCATTACTTTTTAAAATCAGGTATATTTAATTATATACATAGAACTTTTATGATTAAAAGTTAGAACGAATCAATTAAATTCATTCATTGTATTTTCTCTCTTAAAACAAACCTATTTAATTTAAATACAATAGATGAATTTGATTGGTTCGTCTTAATTTTAAAAAGTTAAGAAAAAATTAAGAGATACTAAGCATAGAAGTTCTAATATATAATAATTCTATCATCAATGTCTCATAACTTTAAAAAGTTAAGATGAACCAATCAAATTCATTTATTGCATTTGAATTAAATGAGAGAAAATTTATTTTAGGAGAGAGAATGTAATGGATGAATTTGATTTGTTTGTCATAACATTTTAAAGTTGAGAGGCACTAATAGTAGAGACACTATATATATAATAATTCTATCATTAGTGTCTCTTAACTTTAAAAGTTAGAATGAACCAATAACTTTATTTATTGCATTTGAATTAAATTGGAGAGAGAATACAATGAATAAATTTGATTAATTCGTATTAACTTTAAAAAGTTAAGAGTTAATGATGGTAGAATAAATATATGTATATATATAATACTTTTATAATTAAATATATTTGATTTTATGTATATATAATACTTTTATAATTAGATATATTTAATTTTATATACTGTTTACTTGGGGACATAAATAGTTGCATTCAGTACAGTAATTTTTTCTTTTCTGGTATATTACCTTTATTACTTAAAAGAAGAAAAAATCACCCTTAGCACAAGTTGAAGAATCCGATTCTTGAAACTTGAGAGAGTTAGAAATAGAATTCACTTTTTTCTCCCAGTGTTAGATAAGACACCGAATTTTACAAGATTCAGTTTTAATTACTCTCAAGTAAATGGCCAAAAACCTGTATGAATGAGCCTCCCCCTCTTATAAGTATATATTAAATTGGGACAACAAGTCTTTGCATAATGAGACAAAATCACAACTTATGTTTATGTCTACTGTGGAAATCTTTGACATCTACACATTACTGTGCATGTATAGTTTGATTGATGTATTACCACATTATACTAGGTTGATGACAATCGGTTGGGGCAGTTTAAGCAAACACACAGAAGCTCTACTGCCTAGATCCAACAACCAATTCCAGTTGTCCACCCGAATGATGACAGAGTATAGGTCAGGGGCCCATCTACCTCCAGGCTCGAAGATTTTCACGAACCGGTGGACCTAAACTAGACAGCCCAATTGATGTTAATACAACACTTTGACAATCAGGGCAAAATATATTAAAACTTATAAAAATATTAATTGATGCAAATGGGAAAACTTCCATTTCCAATGCCCATTATTGATTTCCTCTCTCCCACCTAAAGACCGCATTAATCGTCGTCTCATTGGAAGCAATAATTAAAGCGACTACTAGATTCGAACCCCAGTCAAACTCCATTTTCTCATACATGTAATCTACAACCAAAGATTTTTATAACTTAATCCTTAAAATAAAGTCTATAATGCTCCTATCTCCATCACCTTATTTGATCAATTCCTCTAAATTATTATTACATAAAAATGGCCAAGAAGCAAACAAAACCACAGATAAATTAATAAAATAAAAATATAATAACATATTTCTTAAAAAATAAAATGATATGGATATATAATAAGTGGTGGACGAAAAATTTGTCATATTGTTTGACTAAATTGAAGATAACCAAATATTAAAAGTTGTCATAAACGTATCCTAGACAAAGTAGACATAAATTGAATAGAAATGATTTAAAGGAAGCACACAAAGTCACAAAAAAGCAAAAATGGTGGGTTTCGCTCAATTCTAGAAGTCCCATCATGCCAGCTGCCCACACTGTGCAGTCCATTGTCTCAGATGGCCTCATTTCACCACCACGCCACTCTGCACTACAGTCTCCCACTTGACTACCCTCGCAACTCAACGCGACACAATACAAGACAACCCAAAAAAGCCACCACAAACACAAACACAAACATTAGACATTTGACACACAACAACAACAACACGCAAACAACTCTCTTCTGTTTTAACCTGACATGTTAACTAGAACTTAAATAAGTACCAAACAACAGAATCTAACAAGTGCAAGAAGAAGAAGAATAGCTTGAAAAAAATGTCTGGTTATTCGTTGTTGAACGATCAGCTGTCGAAGAGGACATCGATATTTGGTTTACGTTTGTGGGTGGTTCTTGGTATTTGTGTTGGAGCAGCTATAGTGCTTGTTCTCTTCCTTATATCTCTCTGGTTCACTTCAAAACGCAATAGCTCCTCAAAACGACGACACAGGACCATCATAGCAGCCAACGCCAAGCCATCCTCTCTCAGTCTCATCAACGTCAACACCAACCCCACCATCCCAAAGATTTCCAAAGAAATTCAGGAAATCCGGATAGAAACTGACCCGAAACCACATTCGAATCCGAGCCCCGACCCATTTCCGGAGCCGGAGCCTGTCTCGGTTGAAGAGAGCCCTGTCAATGGACGCAACAGAATTCACATCGAGATAGGCAAAGACCACAGGATTTCGTACCCGGAACGTGTCGGTGGTGGTGGGTCGGGGTCTGGCGATCAGGTGGTGGCAGTGATTGGACCGGAGGTTTCACATCTCGGGTGGGGTCATTGGTACACTTTGAGAGAGCTTGAAGTGTCCACTAATGGTTTTGCTGATGAGAACGTGATTGGTGAAGGTGGTTATGGGATTGTTTACCGTGGTGTGTTGGAGGATAGCACTCAAATTGCAGTAAAAAATTTGCTCAACAACAGGTGGGCACTGCCTTTTAGTTGCATGTGATGTTTGATTGTTGTGTGTTCAAGAGTTGCATGGAACTTTTGTTGAATATTGAAGGAGTTGTTTTTTTGTTTGGTGACAGGGGACAGGCTGAGAAGGAGTTCAAGGTTGAAGTGGAAGCAATTGGACGTGTGCGCCACAAGAATCTGGTCAGGTTGCTTGGTTATTGTGTTGAGGGAGCTCATAGGTACTTCAGCTTTGTCAATTTTGAATCTTTGATCTTGATTTGTGCCGTTGCATGCATGGACTTTTTGTTCATGTCTTAAATCTGACGATTTGTTAGCTTTTATTGTTTTCATGTGATGCTTTCACATGGGTCTGATTATAGTTAGTTGATTGTTTTAGGATGCTTGTTTATGAATATGTTGACAATGGGAACTTAGAACAATGGCTTCATGGAGACGTTGGGCCTTACAGCCCTCTTACATGGGAGGTTCGGATGAATATAATACTTGGAACTGCAAAAGGGTAATTTTTTTTTTTATTTTGTTGTGAGGAGAAGTGGTCTTGCTAATTTCTGTCTTTGGTGCTCTAGTAGTTCGGTATAACTGAAATCATGAAAACGTACAGGCTAACATACCTGCATGAAGGGCTTGAGCCGAAGGTTGTTCACCGTGATATTAAGTCCAGCAACATTTTGCTTGATAAGCAGTGGAATCCTAAAGTGTCCGATTTTGGCCTAGCGAAACTTTTAGGTTCAGAGAGGAGCTATGTTACAACTCGTGTAATGGGAACATTTGGGTTAGTAAAACTAATTTTTGTGAAAGTTGTAGTCATTTATATTTTGTAACAGTTTGCCTTTATATTTTAGCAATAAGGTAGTGATGACAATTATCTGTTCTGTCTTGTAGGTATGTAGCTCCAGAGTATGCTAGCACTGGCATGTTAAATGAAAGAAGTGATGTATACAGTTTTGGGATCCTCATTATGGAAATAATTTCTGGGAGAAATCCAGTGGATTACAGCCGCCCTGCTGGAGAGGTTTGTATTCTCCCATTCAGCTCAGTTGATAATGCTGTCTTATTCTGTCTTTGCTTTTAATTTATGTTGTCAAGTTCAAATTTCAGGTGAATCTAGTTGAGTGGCTTAAAACAATGGTTACAACTCGCAATGCAGAGGGCGTTTTGGATCCTAGATTGCAAGAGAAACCTTCTTCAAGGGCACTGAAGCGTGCTCTTTTGGTAGCTTTACGCTGTGTGGACCCAAATGCTCATAAGAGGCCAAAGATGGGTCATGTGATACATATGCTTGAAGCTGATGAGTTCCCCTTCCGAGATGTAAGTTCATAACCATCTCTGCTTGAAGTTATTTGGTCATGCTTTGCTACTAAACAGGTTTAAAAATTTTACTTTCTAATGTTTCTTAGTTCTTACTTTGAGCTTATTGTGCTGACATTCATGTGCTCATGCTTTATAAAAGTCGAGGCAAGAAACACAATTGAAATGCTAATCTCTTCATCACCATTCTGCTTCCCACACAGTTTTATCTATAGTTGTTTTACATGGGTATTTCGAGGCAATGCAACAAAATGATAAGTGAAATACAAAAGTTTTTCCCTTTAAAGTCAGTTTAGTTGAAATTTACAAACATCAAGAGGAGCATATTATGTGATGCAGATTTAAGTCATGCTTGAGCTTTTACAGGACAAAAATTTATAATGCACTTCTTATATGGGAAAAGGCTCCAGGTTCCTCAAGAATCTAGTAGATATATGTAGATGCAAATTGAGTTGAATAAATGAAGATGCAAAAGCAAATTCACATACATGGAAAAGCATGTCAAAAAAATCTTTATTTTTGTGGCATACATGATTTTGCATGAATCATCATTTCTCATTCAAAATTTTCATTCACTTCTGAATTTAAATTTTCATTCACTTCTTAATTTTAGGAACGCAGAGCTGGACGGTCTCCGCATGATGCTTTGAGGGGTAGATTGATGGAGAAGGGTGTAAGTGAATCAGGTGACAGTAGTGGATATGAAAGTGGTGCCCAAACCAACAAATCATTGTGGCGAAAGCAAGAACTTGCAGAACAGTAGCCTTGGCAGTATCTGTGTATAAGGTGAATCAACTCACTTTGTTTGCCCCCATTTTCTTCCCAAGCTAGCCATGGAAAGTTACTCATTTCACCTGTATATGTAATTCATGTCATCTTGAGATTGCAGTATTTGTAGATTCTGTAGCATTCTGTGTCATGCTTTGTAGGTTGTATACCATTAGCCTGTAATTCATGCCTAAGATATTCTTTTTTGCTAAATTCATTGTCCAAATACCATAAAGGATGTGACATTACCGAATCTATTCGTTTGTTACTAATGTTCTGAGTGACAGCTTGAAGTTGAAATAAACTCATTTTGTGCCCTGCTCCGCAAACTCCCTTCATGTTCTGCCATGCTCTAAAAACTGTTTGGCCTTTTCATTATCTTCGACTCCTAAAACAAGCTAACTTTTTTTTTTTTCTTGGTTGATATTGCAAGTATCACTGTCGGGACCTCTAGATATTGACTCTATGAAATGCTACAGATCGTAACACTTTATTATACTCCTTTATTAGTAGGGGGAGAGGGACCTTACACTAAGTGGAGAAAACTTGCCATCCTTACTATAGGGATTTATGTATAATTTGCTCACATATCAGCGGGTTTATATGTAAATTGTTCACTATTGGTGGAGTTGGTATTCGAACCTGTTATGTTTGGGTAAGGCGTTGTAGGTGATGTGGTCATCACGCCAGACAACACTTCTGAGTCTTTTAAAACAAATTAACTTGTTTCAAGTCATTTTCACATGCTTTTCAAGTTTTATAAACTAATCCACTTTGTGGCATGACAAATTCATAATTGGATTTTTTGAGGATTAGGACTGATTCGAGGAACTATCGGGATCAATTGGGATATGAATACGATGGCACAATCCAGAAAATTACTTCCAAATATGAGGGATCCATCCACTCCAAATATGAGGGATCCATCCACATGGAGGTGGGATAGAGATCAACACGAAGATGAGAGAACAAATCATATATAATGATGAGAGGGTTTTTTATATTTGGACTACTTGGATGTCGAACTCATGCCAGTAAAGGCATGGAGGCAGCTGGCTAACGGCGCCTGCCAAAGACTTGTTGGGAGAAAGCTTTATTGTTTGAGATGTACCAATTTTTGTCATCATCATCAAGGAGATTGAATTCTTCATTTATTGTCGTCGAAAGCAATTCTTTTCATTAATTTTCATACTAGAATAGATTGCTTAGGAAGAAAAATGTGAAATGAGTCAATCTATTTCCCTTTCCTCCATTTTCTACACGCTCGAAAGTCGTCTCTGATTTTGTGGATTGAAAATCTGTGATTGACAGCAATGACATATAAAGTCATATTAGGTTGTTGCAGAGTAGGCCTTACTAGTCAATGACAAAGAATAGTGCAGATAGATGTACTTTAGTTTACATCACAATCCATATGTAGATCGAGTTTTAATTGTTGAAACATAAATACCATGATCATGAAAGCTTAAGACAAGATACCTTTATATGTGTTTTGAGTTAGGTGTTGGTAGATAAAAAGATCTGGGTCATACGGTTCACATGATGCACTATTGCATTCTTTTTAAGGGTGTGTGGGGGCTTGTGTTTGACAACTGGAGTCTAAAATAGAGAGATGTTGAAGGGTTTCTAATTTGTGGAGCCCCACCATTTTTATATTAGGCGAATTGGAAAAAAGTCATGATAGTTCCTCTCTTTTTGGTTTCTCAGTCTTTTGAATGATGTCCATTTCTGTTTTCTTTTTGACCTGTCGTCACTTATTGCATTGTCCAATGCCTGTTTACGGGTCCCTGAAATATAACTACACTTGGCACATCTCAAGTTCGGACACTATTGCTCACATAAAGCTGATCTGCCTCCTTTTATTTTTATTTTTTATTTTTTTTAAATTACGGTAATGACCCTTTTTTACGCTGAAGGTGAGGATCATTTGTATAAACAAAAAAAAAAAAAAAAAAAAACCTTTTTTGTTTTTTTTTTTAATCCAATGGGAAAAAAAAAATAAAGGACTAAGGTTTCACCTTTGATGGTGTAAAATCTATAATAGTTAAAAAAAAAAAGTTCCATCTCTAGCTTGCATCTATGTGAGGAAATCAATAGATGAAGACATTTAACCATTTTCTAATGAAAATTATATATATGAAAATACATAGTTTTTTTTTTTTTTTAATTGGAATTGACATTTCCCTTGAGAATAACTGAGGCTAAAGGTTGAAAAATATTTAAACTACGTTAACTAATTGTTAATCGACAGCTCTAAGAAAGATGTAAATGTGGAATGTTATAAACTTGGATTCAAACTCATTAACTTGAACCAGATATGCGGATAGCTGCGAGACTTATTGGAAATTTGCAGTAAAGCATCGTTGATGAGAGGAGTTAAAAAGATATATTTAGAGTTATCCAATCTTGGGCTAAATTTTATATTTTTATGGAAGTTTACCCAATCTTGGTCTTTCTGCCAAATCATTATAACATCAAAATTTGTCCGAAAAATATTTAACAGCGCTAATGAGTAGCGGTCACAAAATATGTCAGCGGCTCTACCATAGTCACGTGCAGATATTATTATTATTATTATTTTTTTTTTCCAACTTGACACAGTCATAGATTTGTTCTTTACCGGAGTTACAGATTTATCTTCAAAATAATTACTACCTAAGCACCAAATGGTCAGAGCTTCACCGGATTCTGCGGAGATTAAACACTGTTTATATAGTCTTAGATATTTACTATCATAATTGAAAAATTATTACTCTCAAATAGAAAAACTATTTATAAAAACTTATAAAATAAGTTTGATGGAAATATGTGAACATATATGTGTGTGATTTATTTCATCAAATTTAGTTAGGTAGTTTAAACAAGTGGTTAGTAGGCTTAGAGTTCGTTAATATTTCTGGATAGATGTCAACATTAGAGGAGATGTAGAGTTAACCAACTTTGACTATAGCTTATATATAAACATTTTTCTTGTTTTGTTTCTAGTGAATGAAGAAAATAATTTTCTCCATTTTCTTGACTTACAACAAATTCTTAGACTTGTTAATGGTATCAGAGTAGGTTGATCTAACCTCAGCTCGCAAACTTTTTTTGCTTCTTTTGAACTATATTTCTAAGTAATTCTTTGCTTGTTGATTGCTTACTAATTGTGACAATGGCGGGCAATTTGAGGAACTCGATTTTTGGATCAAATCGAGGAACAGATAGAGATGATACAGTGGAGACCAGGTCGTTAAACAATGGCAATCCCTTGTATTTGCAAAATTCAAAACATCCGAGAATGATGTTGGTTTCCACTCCTTTGACAAGTTACAATTACCTTTCTTGGAATCATTCTATGAGGATTGCCCCAGGTGCTAAGGTTAAGCTAGGGTTTATACATGAAAAATGTGTGATGCCTAGTGAAGAATCACCATATTTTGAATAATGGAATAGAGTAGATTGTATGATAACTTCATGGATTTTGAATTCAATTTCAAAGGAAATTGTTGAAGTTTTTTTTTTTATTTACACAACCTTTGCTCAAGAATTGTGGAATGAATTAGAGAAAAAGTTTGAAGAATGTAATGGGCTTATTCTTTATCAATTGCAAAGGGAGATTAGTTCAATTTCTCAAGGAAATTTGTCTGTGGTTCAGTACTACACAAAGTTGAAGAAGTTATGGGATGAACTTACTTGTTTAATGCCCATTCCACAATGTGCTTGTGGGCCTACTAAATTTGTGACTGAAATCACCAATTCTAACCATTTCATGTAGCTTTTGATAGGTTTGAATAATTCATATGACCATATTAGGAATTGGATTTTGTTGATGAATCCTTTGTTGAATGTAAACAAAGCTTATTAAATGGTTCTAAAGGTGGAAAAACAGAGGCAAGTGCACATTAATTTTGCTTGAAGTATGGAGAATACTACCATACTTGTTAGGGAACAAAATTTTAAAAATGAAGGAACTGGTAAAGGAGGCTATAAGAAGAAGGAAATAGGAAAGAAAGTTGATAGGTATTGTGATTTTTGCAAAACTGAAGGGCATGTAAAGGATACTTGCTTCAAATTACATGGGTACCCGGATTGGTACAAAGAACTCAAAGAATAAAAGGGGAAATTGTAGAATAAAGAAAAGGTTAACATGGTTGACACATCGTTGGATAATGAGAGTGAACAATAGTTTCTGTAGCCCTTCATTTCATAAACTTTGCCACTTTTATTGAATCATATTTGCCATCATTGAATAAAGAAAGAGTCAACATGACTGATATACCATTGGATAATGAGAGTGAACTAGCAGCTATAAGAGGATCTAAGTGGATTGCAACAATGATATATATAATTCAACAAGAAGTAGCAAAGTTTATGAGAGGAAGGATTGCAAAAGCAAGCAATCAAGTTAATCTTGCATACATGACAGACTTTGTAGGTATTAATCTAAACTACTCATTGCATGTTTTTGGTCTATTAGAATTAGGAGCTTGGATAATAGGCACATGTGCTTCAAATCACATGTGTAAAGACCCAAAACTTATTGATAATCCAATTGTTTTGATATAAAAGACCCTTGTATACTTGCCCCACATGTTGCATTTTATAGGTGATTGGGGAGACATTGGCGGTTGGTAGGGTGTTAGGAAATCTATATATGTTGGACAAATCTAATTTTTCCATTGAGACTTTACAATCCTGCAAAGCACAAGTAGTGTAGTCTATGCAAAGGTGTAATGTACCTACTATTCATTCCAAACCAATTGATTATATTGAAACTTGTTGTATAAATAAAGTTTCAGATTCTTGTACTTTGATTTGGCACAAAAGGCTTGGACATGCATCTTTTAGTATATTGAAACAGTTATCTTTTATCAAATCAATTGTTGTAAATTCTTGTGATCCTTGTGATATATGTCTCATGTCTAAACAATAGAGATTACATTTTCAAATGAGTCAAATACATACTAATCATAATTTTGAGTTGATGAATATCGATCTTTGAGGTCCTTACGAATTAGTATCCGTCACAGGAGCTCATTGCATGCTTACAATAGTAGATCTTTGAGGTCCTTACGAATTAGTATTCGTCACAGGAGCTCATTGCATGCTTATAATAGTAGATGAGCATAGTAGAGCTACATGGATTTTTTTGTTGTCACATAAACAAAAAGTATCTCAAACTTTGGAAAACTTTTTTACAATGATCCATAATCAATTTAATCTTCAAGTTAAGCAAGTGATGACTGATAATGGAACAGATTTTATGAATCATGAGTGTCAAAAACTGTTTTCTAAATTGGGGATTTTACATTAAAAAATCATGTGTTTATACTTTACAACAAAATGATGTTATGGAGAGGAAGCACAAACAATTGTGACAAATAGCTAGATATTTAATGTTTCAATCTCATTTGCCAAAATTTTTTTAGGGAGAATCACTTTTAACAATAGCTTATATCATAAATAAACTTCTTAGTTCAGTTCTTAATTGGAAATCACCTTATGAACTGCTTTATGGAAAACCTCGAAGCTATGATTTTTTTAGAACTTTGGATATCTTTGTTATGTCACAAACACACAATCACACAAAGATAAATTTGATCAATGAGCTTTTAAATGTATCTTCATTGGATATGAGACTGATCAAAAGGTTTACAAGGTTTATGATATACTTTCACATAACATCTACACTTTAAAAGATGTTATTTTTCATGAGTCAACTTTTCCTAATAGAACTGGATCCTCTACAACTTTTTCCCTTCCATTACCTATTATTTCTGCTAATGAGGATCTTCATTCTACTCGTTTATCTACTACATCTGAGCATACTGTGTAGGAAACAATATCCTCACAACTTATTCCTTTGTTTTTGGTTCCTTGAGCACCCAAACTTATAAGACAAAATACTAGGATTAAACATAGACTTGGATGGCTAAATGATTTTGTTTACAACATTATAGAGTCTATGCTATATCTACTGATAGTGGTACTTCAGTCAAGCATACTTCACACTGATTTTTACATACTCCTAACACTATTTCATATTATATATCTACTAACTTTTCATTAGCACATGTGAATTTTTTAGTTAATGTATCTTGCATCTAAGAGCCATGTTTTTATAGATAAGCTAGCTATAGTAGAGAGTGGATAGAGGTCATGACTAAGGAGATGCCTTAGAAGCAAATAAACACATGAGAACTAACAGTTTTACCTATGGGGAAAAAGGCAATTGGGTCAAAATAGGTTTATAAAGTCAAGCTTAAACTAGATGGTAGTGTAGATAGTTTAAGGTAAGACTTATGGCAAAGAGGTATATCCAAGTAGAAGGTATAGACTTCTTTGATAGCTTTTCTCCAGTAGCAAAGTTAGTAATTGTGAGAATTTTCTTAGTTATTGTAATAGCCATATCTTGGCTTGTACATTAGCTTGATATTAATAATGCATTCCTACATGGTTATTTACATGATACCTCTTGAAGTGTACTCTAAGGCTAAGAAATGGGAGGTTTGTAAACTTAAATGTTCACTTCACGGTCTTAAGCATGCTTCTAGGCAATAGAACTAGGAATTTACCTCTCAACTATGTTAATATGGCTTTCAACAATATGCTCATGATAATTATTTGTTTGTCAAATAGTCAACCTTCTTTTGTAGTTCAATAGTGTATATGAATGATGTATTAATTACAGGTACATATGAGGTTGACATAATTGATGTTAAAAGATTCCTGCATTATCAATTTACTATTAAATACCTTGGTTATGTCAAATATTTCCTTAGTCTTGAGATTGCCAGGTCAGTTGTAGGTATGTATATTAACCAAAGGAAATATATTTTAGATGTTTTAAAGGATGTGTGGTTGTTAGACACCAAGCCGGCTTTAACACCATTATCAAAGGGGTATAAGTTCACTAGTAGTAGTAATCTCTCATTGACAAACCCTGACAAGTATAGAAGGCTGGTTGGGAGGTTACTCTGTTTGGGGTTCACAAAACCAGATATCACTTATGCTGTATAACAGTTGAGTCAATTTATGAGTAGTCCTTATCAAGATCATTGGAATGTTGCCATTCATGTTCTTTGATATCTTAATGGGTGTCATTCTAAAGGGCTCTTTTATCCTTCCAACAATAGCCTAGAATTAGTGTTGAATTAAAATTTGTCTAAAGAGACTCCAAAGCTACTGTTGTAATTTCTGAAATTGTAGATGCTCATGTTGTTGTTCGTCAGATGCAAGCTTCTGCTGGAAAGCTTGTTGTTGCATAGGTTTCTGTTTTGTAATTTTTTGTTATGGTCCATGTGTTATGCTTAGTTATGATTGAAGTGTATTTAGTTATTTTTCAATGGTCAGAGATGTATTAGTTTAATTAAGTTGCACTTAGTTCAATGTTAGTGGTGTTAGGTGAGATTTGATAGTTTATATACTGTTAGAAATGGGCTGTTGCACTCATTGTTTTTTGACAGCTCTGCTTAACTGTTTTACACCTTGTAATTGATAAATATATTACCTTATTGAAAGATGAAAAAAAAGGAATTGTCTTTCTCTCTGTGTGTGTTATGCTTGTTGCTTTAATGATTTATGTCTGTGCAAGTCTTTATGTTTATGGTATGTTGATGTACTGACATTTTAACAGTGGTATCAAAGCACTATTCTTGAGGGGTTGTGAGGTTTTGCGTTTAATTTATTGAGTGCTTGTGAGGTTTCAAACATTAGAGAGTGAGTGTTAAACACCCATGAGTGCAGACATGGCTGCTGGAAGCAATGCAGACTTTTATGTTTCTTAGTTTTCTGGGGAAAACTATTAGATATGGACTATGAAGATGAAGTTATATCTAAAAGCCTTCGGGTTATGTGAGTATGTAGAAGAGAACAAGCAAGTTCCTCCATTGAGAGAAAATCCTACCAGTGCTCAGATGAAGCAGCATGAAGAAGAGAAGATGAAGAAGGACAAGGTAGTGACATACTTGCGTTCTGCCCTGTCTAACTCAATCTTCACAAGCATCATGCACCTTGAAACTCCAAAATCAATATGGGATGAATTGAAGAATAGGTTCGAAGGTAGTGAGAGAGTGAAGTCAGTGAGGTTGTTGACACTCAAAAGGGAGTTTGAGAATATGAAAATGAAGGATTCTGAGATAGTAAAGGACTACTCATCCAAGCTGTTGGATTTGGTGAACCAAATGAGATTGTATGGTGATGCAGTGGAGGACTACAAGGTAGTTGAGAAAATGTTGGTAAGTTTGCCTTATAAATTTGAGGCAAAAGTTGCTGCTATTGAAGAATCATGTGATTTGAGAGCATTAACAGTCTCAGAAATGGTGTCCAAACTGCAAGCTCAAGAACAAAGGCTTGCATTGAGGAATGATGGTGATATGGAGGAGGCTTTCCTTGCCAAAAATGAAGGAAAGTATCAAGGCAAAAGAAATTAAAAGAAGACCGGTTTCAACAATAAAAATGGTAACGATAAAGACAAAGGCAAGATGGATGCAACAATTTCAGAATCTGGTCCAAAAGCAAAATTTCCACCATGTACCACTTGCAAGAAAACAAACCATCTTACAAGGGATTACTGGTACAAAGGGAAACCACAAGTTCAATGCACATTCTGCAAGAAATGGGGACGCAAGGAACAATATTGCAGGGCCAAACAAAGACAACAAACTTAACAACCTATGCAACAAGCTAACTATACTGATGATCATGTTAGTCATGATCACTTGTTTATGGTGTTATAAGAATGTATGGCAGCTTCTACAGAGACCTGGTATGTTGACAGTGGGTGCACAAGCCATATGACTCGAGACAAAAGCCTGTTCACCACACTTGACAGGAATGCAACAACAACAGTGAAGTTAGGGAATGATGAAGTTAGGGAATGGTAACATTGTGAAAGCTATTGGAAGAGGTAAAATTCTGATTCAAACTAAATCAAATCCTAAGATTATTGATGATGTATTATACATACCTGATTTGGCACAAAATTTACTTAGTGTTGCATAACTATTGAAGAGGGGCTATTCATTGATATTTGAGAGAATTTTTTGTATCATCTTAGACTCTAAGAAATCTGAAATTGTGAGGATTAGGATGCATGACAATAGTTTCCCAATAGACTTCAATCAAGTCAAACAAAAGGTCCTTATATCTAAGCATGATGAATCTGACTTATGACACAAGAGATTAGGCCATTTCAATTTTGATGCCTTGAATTATATTTAAAAGAAAGGCATGGTTGAGGGGCTGCCAGATTTGCATAGAATTAAGAGATTGTGTAGTTCATGTCAGATTGGACAGTTACATAGGAAATCTTATGTTTTAAGAGGAGTTATTAGAGCCAAACACAAATTAGAACTAGTGTATTCATATTTGTGTGGACCTATGAGCACTCCATCCTTGAACCAAAGTTTGTATTTTTTGCTTTTTATTGATGATCTGACCAGGATGACTTGGGTTTATTTTTTGAACAATAAATCACAGGCCTTAGACATGTTTAAAAAGTTTAAAGCAATGGTAGAAAATGAAAGTGATTGTAGGTTGAAGAAGCTTAAAGTTGATAATGGAGGTGAATATACCTCAAGCAAGTTCGAAGAATTCTGTCAGAATCTAGGCATTAAATATCAATTAATAATACCATATTCTCCTCAATAGAATAGTATGTGTGAGAGGAAAAATAGGACTATAATGGAAATGACTAGAAGCCTTTTGGCAGAGAAGAGGCTTCCTAAGCTATTTTGGGCAGAAGTTGTGTATGCTTCAGTTTACATTCTTAATAGGTTTTCTACAAAAGCAATGATAGATGCAACACCTATGGAAGCATGGTCAGGTTTCAAGCCTACTGTAAAGCGCCTAAAAGTCTTTGGTTCTATTTGCTACATGCATGTTCCAGATGCAAAAAGAACAAATTTTGACAACAAGGCAGAAATGAGCATCTTATTGAGCTGTGCTGTGAATTACAAGGCTTATAGGGTGTATAATATGGAAACAAAGAAAGTTTCAGTATACAGGGATGTTGAGATTGATGATAATACACACTGGAATTGAGAGAAAAATGTAGTTGAGAGAGATGTGAAGCAATCACAAGTGAATTTAGGGCCTAACATGCATGCAGATTGTGATGGAGATTCAAGCAATGGATCTGATTTTCATGATGGTGTAGTGGCTGTGTTTGATTCTCAAATTTTGAAGACAATGTCATTTGATGATGTTTATGAGAGATGTAAAATGATGGTTAATGAGCCTTCTTGCTATGAAGAAGTTGTTCAAATGGATGAATGGAAGCTTGCCATGAAGGAGGAGCTGATGATGATCAATAAAAACTAGACTTGGGAACTGGTTCCAAGGCCAAATGACAGAAAAGTCATTGGAGTTAAATGAGTTTATAGGACCAAACTCAATCCTAATGGTTATATAACCAAATACAAGGCAAGACTTGTTGTTAATGGCTACTCTCAAGTTGCAAGGGTGGATTTTGGAGACACATTTGCTCCCGTGGCTAGGCATGAGACAATAAGATTACTTGCTGTAATTTTTGCTCAAAATGGATGGACCATGTACCATATGGATGTCAAGTCAGCATTCTTGAATGGAACCCTTCAAGAAGAAATTTATATAGAGTAACCTTTTAGTTTCATCATTGACAAACATGAAGGGGATGTCTACAAGCTTCATAAAGCCTTATATGGCTTAAAATAGGCTCCTAGGGCTTGATACAATAGGATAAACTCTTACTTTATGCAAATGGGGTCTAAAAGAAGCCAAAATGAGGCCACTTTGTATGTCAAGATAAATGAAAATGGGATTACGATAATTGTATCTTTGTATGTAAATGATTTGCTGTTGACTGGAGGTGATAAAGCTGGAATTCTGGAATTTAAGAAGTGTATGCTGGTTGAGTTCAAAATGACAGATCTTGGTGAGATGAACTATTTCCTTGGCATGGAGATTCATCAAGAAAAGAGTGGTATTTTTCTTGCTCAAAGAAAATATGAGATTGATATATTGAGAAAATTTAAAATGAAAAATTGTAATGATGTTATGACTCCATTGGTTGTCAATGAGAAGCTTACAAAGATGGATGGTGATGGAAAGACTGATGAAAGCCATTATAGAAGTCTTGTGGGCAGCTTGTTATATCTCCACTGCCACTAGACCAAACTTGATGTATGCATGTAGCCTTTTGTCTCGGTTTATGCATGCTTCAAGTCTCACACACTTAAGTGTTGGCAAAAGGATTCTTATATATTTGAAGGGAACCCTAGATTATGGTTTATGATATGAGAAGAGTGATGGTAAATTGATTGGTTATGTTGACAGTGATTGGACAGGATCACTGGATGACTCAAAAAGCACAACCAGTTTTGCATTCTCTTTAGGTAGTGGGGTCTTCTCATGGAACTCAAAGAAGCAGTAGGTTGTTGCTCAATCTACTGCAGAGGTTAAATATATTGCAGCTGTTGCTACTACAAGTCAAATCTTATGGTTGAGAAAGATTCTTATTGATTTGCAGTTTCAATAGACCAGTGCTTATGTGTTTTTGTGTGACAATATGTCTGCCATTGCTATGGCAAAGAATCCTTTGCATCATGGTAGGACAAAACACATCAATGTAAAATTTTATGCCATTAGAGAGGCTGAAAGGAATGGAGAGATTGAGATGCAACACTGCAGGTCTGAGGATCAGGTTGCTAATATTTTTACCAAAGCATTAGCCTCGGGTCCATTTATGGTTTTAAGGGCAAAGCTTGAAGTCTCCAAGAAAAATTTTAAGGAGGAGTGTTGAATTAAAATTTGTCTAAAGAGACTCCAAAGCTACTGCTATACTTTTTGAAATTGTAGATGTTCATGTTGTTGTTTCATCAGATGCAAGCTTCTGCTGGAAAACTTGCTGTTGCATAGGTTTCTATTTTGTAATTTTTTGTTATGGTCCATGTGTTATGCTTAGTTATGATTGAAGTGTATTTAGTTATTTTTCAATGGTCTGAGATGTATTAGTTTAATTAAGTTGCACTTAGTTCAATGATTAGTGGTGTTAGGTGAGATTTGATAGTTCATACACTGTTAGAAATGGGCTGCTGCACTCATTATTTTTTGACAGCTCTTCTTAGCTGTTTTACACTTTGTAACTGATATATATATTGCCTTATTGAAAGATGAAAAAAAAGGAATTGTCTTTCTTTCTGTATGTGTTATGCTTGCTGCTTCAATGGTTTATGTATGTGCAAGTCTTTATGTTTATGGTATGTTGATGTACTAATATTTTAACAATTACAAGCTTATTGTGATGTCAATTAGGCATCGTCTAGAAACTCGAAGGTCATTCACTAGCTATTGTGTTTTCTTGGGAACAACTTTGATATCTTGGAAAACAAAGAAACAAACCACAATTTCAAGATATTTAGCAGAGGCAGAATATAGGAGTATGACTTCTATGGTTTGTGAACTTTGGTGGATCTCTTACATTCTGCAAGATTTATCTGTTTCTTATTCATTTCTCATCTCTCTATGGTGTGACAATCAAGCTGCACTTCATATTGTTGCAAATCCTGTTTTTCATAACAAAACACTTAGAGATTGATTACCATTTGGTTCGAGACAAGTATAAACAGGGTTTATATCACCACAACATATTCCCTCCATGCTGTAGATTGCTGACATATTCATCAAGTCTTTGTTTGCACCATTGTTCTCTCAGTTGGTGTTCAAGTTGGGCTTGTTTGATTTTCACAAAGCTCCAACTTAAAGGGGAGATGTGAATGTATATAGTTATGTATGTATGTATATGATTTATTTCATCACATTTAGTTAGGTAGTTTAAACAAGTGGTTAGTAGGGCTAGAGTTAGTTAATATTTCTAGACAGGTGTCAACATTAGAGGAGAGAAAGAGTTGAGTGAACTAACTTTTACTTTAGCTTGTATATAAACATTTTTCTTGGTTGTTTTCCATTGAATGAAGAGAATCAGTTTTTCCATTTTCTTGACTTGCAACAAACTCTTAGACTTGATTAAAATCAAACGTCCAACATTGTAATTAATGAGATATGCATAATATGCTAAGAGGTGATGAACGCTTATATTAATTATTTGTTTTCCATAAGAAAGTTATAATAATTTGTCCACTTAGAGTTTAAATAGTTAATGCATTTCCAGCTCACATGTATGGTTAGAGTTTGAATCTTATCATGCATAATTATCAATATGTATAAGAAGTTTTCTTCTCAAGCCACAAATAATACTTAGTTTTAATAGATTCCGAAAGATCTTTTATTTGTATTCAAAATAACTAAATAAATAAATAACATATAAAAAAGAATCTATCTATATCTGCCCTATTGTCGTTAAGTACTAATTTTATTTTGAGAGTAAGGCCACAACTACAACCACAGATTTCATAGCATTTCTGATAAGTTAAGACAATAAATTTTGGATATTTGAATTCCCGTCAATTCTCAATTTCGATTTGATTGAAATTTTGATAAATGTTTTGAGATTGTTTGTGTTAGTTTGAGTCATGCGCGTGACTCGACTTCTAGTAATGTAGGACTCGACACTTGTCTTGACTCTTACATGAGTCATGTAATTGTCTCGTTGTGTTGATGAGTCATGTGCTTTGACTTGATGGTTGCTTTTAGAAAAACAACAACTTATCTTCTACTTGTTCAAAGACATATGCCAAAAGAACAACTACACAATTCTCAGCCAAAGGCTTATGCAACAAAAGTTGTGCTGTGAAGAGAAAGGTGGTATTTCTCTGTTAGATATGATGTGTCCAAAAGGAAAAGTTGTGTACCTTAAACAATCGTGATCTGTTGTGATTGTAAAATTGTGTTGAAACAAATCTTTCTAAAACTAAAATAACTGCAAAATAACCACTGGGCTTCAAGGCACGTTATAGATGTCGCTAACCTTAAAACACTATTTGCCTCACTAATTGAATGATGCATCGGGTTAAGCAAATATGTTTTTAGGACACAATAAAACCTCTTTGTTTAATATCATTGTACACTAATGACCTAAACCATGAACATTGTCGATATCGAACTCATCAAAGATACAATATTTCGTTCTATAATTTAACGGATTATTGGTATTTGTGTAAGAAAAGAATGACACAAAACTAATTTATTTGTAAATGAGAACATAAGGGAGAAAAGAACAATTTGCCAATTGGAGTACTTTGACAAATTTTTGCCGTGTCAAAAGAATGAAATGGGTAGTCTATTTATAATAAGTTTTGCTTCATTTAATGATAAGGTACAACTATTCATTATGCCTTTACATTTTACCTTATTGTTAACGTCACAACCTTTGCATAGTCACGTTCTATGATAAAATCACAACCACTCATTAGAGTCACAACCATTCATTAATTCTTCTAGAAGCTCTCATGCACATGTTTTAGAAGCTCTCATATATATATATATATATGTATATATGTAACACACACGTTTTGTAGAAGCTTCTCATACGTACATATAACTAGTGTTATAATTATTTTGAAATTATTCTAACAATCCCCACCATTTTCAAAATGAAAACAATTTGAAAATGACTTCCATAGGCTTGGAAATCTTGCCATAAATGAAGGTCTCTTTTGGGTTTGAATCTCCATTTAGTGAAAACAGATCAAAGTTAATCAAGGTGGCATGATAGCAAGCTTTGAACCAGTGACCCTATTCAACTAATAGGACACGTCTCACACGTAATCTTTTAATATCTCTAGTATTCAAAATCATTGACGCTTGGATTGGCCTTGCATCTATATCATAGAGGTTTTCATGAGCTCTACAATAACTAGCCAAATTACATAGAGGACGACGCCATCCCCAACACTCATATAGGTAGATATTATAAGAAATGCCTCGTAAAGACATTCCAACAAAATATGTTATAAGTCTATTAAAAGCTTAAAAGCTTATCATTTCTAGTTCATATAAGTACCAAGCACTTTTACCTTTGGGATGCATACAAAATATTACAACATATGATATACTTTGCTCATTGAACCTAAGATCTTGATGTTTCAAGTATTGGGTTGAGTTTTCATCTCTAGTGATATTTAAATGTTGGCTTCAATCCCACCCCCCTTAAAACTTGAAAGGACCTACTGGATCTTGGCAAGATTTCACAAAAGCTATGGTGATTACACCATCCATGAGCTATTTTCATATAATTGCATTTTAGGTCAATATGCCTAGACTTGCCTCTATTTATCTGACTACATTCTCCATACAGAGCCAAATAATTATCATAATTGATAAATTTATGAGACATTGATTTTGGGCTCGAAGGAATTTCTGTTGTCAAGTTCATTAACCATTGTCTTTTAATGACGCCAATATAAATTCAATAGCTATGGTGGATCTGCTATACAAGACTGATTATCTGAATTCAAAATAGCTCCTCCATCAATTGCGAAAAATCCATTCACTTATAGTTGCACGATCATATTAATGATGAAAGTGACATCAATACATCCTTCCAATACTAAATGACAACGAAAAGTCAATTATACCATAATCTTTAGTATTCTTTTGATACTTAAAATATTGTACACGATTAGGATTATATAGCATGTATATCCGATAGCATTTATATAGAACAATCCTTCCTAGTAAATGTATAACAGCATACTCAATATAAGACATCACTTTGTTGATATAATATACAATCTTATGTTTAAAACATAAAATATATTTTCTAGTTTGCAAATTAAATAATTGAATTACTTCGATTCCTAATTGAGTTTCATGAATAAAGTCTAGGCCATTATCCATCTTTATAATACTCCAACCCAGAACACATATGCAGACCTCATGACCATGTCATTTATATGACAATAATGATAGAGTGATTTCTATGCTTTCGTTAAGTATAACATATCGTTCACATAACCACATATAAACATTTTTGACTCTGTTATATATACATACACTTGTCATATTCATATATGAAGTCGGAAACCATTTACACTAGTTTCTCCTCATAAGTGAGGGAATCAAATTTGAGACCTTAAATTGTCTCATATACAATTTCCAGTTTTATCAACTAGTTAACAATGAAATCAGAGCCAAAGGATATACAAACCACGTTAAAAAACATTTCTGCGTTCTGTTAATTTTTTTGTTACAACATTTAATATCTGTTTGTTATGACATTTCTCATTTCTATGTTCTAACATTTAGTCATTGGTTGCTGCAACATAACTGGAAGAATCAAATTTAATTTAAAAATTGGATGTCTCAACAGAAACCGATCTTTCACAATTAATTTCTAATTTAGGAGGGGGAAATGATTCAAATTCATGATCTCGAGCTATTGGCGTGAGGGGCATGTAATTGTGTTTTTAGAAGAGCTGATATTGTAAGTACAGATGAGAGATGCCTACTTGTATTTTTCATCTTTTAATGAGAACTACAGTCATTTCTTCTTCTGAAAATCAGAGCATCTAGAAATTTTTGTACAGTAGTACTTTCATCAAGCACCATTTTCATTTCATCAAACAACTTCCTTGATGAAACTTTTACGTGCTGTGTATGCAATGTTCTTGCAGTTTCAGATAAAAGAATTTTCATTCACCAACTTACATCATCCCAGCCTAGAATTTAGTTACAGTGTTCATTATTATAAGGTGCAAAATTATTCCTGTCATGTATGTTTTTCTTTGTACTATGCTTCATTATCAGTAATACAGAAAAGCTTTTTCAAATTTCTATCTTATATCGTATTATAAAACATTAAGTTAACCTCCTACGAGTTAATATCCATAAATGTGCTGTCTTGTTTCTGTGTGACCAGTGTGCTGGCTGTTCACTTGCAAGCAATTCTGTTTCTATTGTTCTTCTTACATATTTGCCTCAATTTCTTTGCTGATGTACACTGATAATCCACCTCCATCATGTGGTTTGTCTGTAACTTCTATTTTACAGGGCTGCACTGATGTGGCAATTCGGGTTGAGAGTTAGCTAAAACTTCTATCTAGACTGATGAATTCAATGTTTCAAACCCTACTATACTTGGTGCATCCATTGTGAGTGCTACTGCTATCCTAAAAGAAAACATTGAATTACTCGATTGATCATTTAGATTGTTTGGCTTAGGAAACTGACAATGTCTCTCCAATCTCCACCTAACAATTTGCTTTTCATATGATGACAGGATGATAAACCGCTGTGACTGCCATCTTGAACGATAGGTATTCAATTATTGATTCAGATTTTCATATATTTTGGCTCATGGACTTGGCAGTGACAGATCACTTTCAAATGATAAAAGGGCATGGTGCTTCTGTGCGCAAATAGTGAATAATTTATATATTTCTATCCTTATTCTAGCATCTATATGGTCATATGTTACATGATAATGGAAGAAAAGACCTTATGTACGTCATTGTGCTATACCAATTATTTTGAGTATGTTAAATTTTTATAGTTCACGTGTGTAAGAAAATGTATCATGAGTGGATAGCCAAGTTGAAGACAATGATTGATCATGCCACTACCATACATCAACGACTCTTATAACGTTTTGCATAGTAGAGGTCAATTTGTTTCTGATTGTTTTTCTACTCCACTAACCTGGAGAATGTTACAGTTGTTTCTGCAGACACAAACCATTCAATAACAAATTATGCTTATTATTTAATTTTCAGTATAGGTAATCAAATACTATATTGGATATTAACTTGTCTGTAATTTCATGATTTGGCTTAAGTTTATAGTTCGTGAAGTGCAAAACATTTACTTTCAATTGAGCTTACTAGCCAGAATTGTCATCAATTGCTTTTGACATGTCATACTTGGACTTAGCAGTGAGGGTTTGCAGTGTTGGTCTATATCATTGTGTTGTATTTGGCGTGTAATCCCAGTGACTGAAGCCACATAACGAGGCAAGTTGAAATGTTCTATATAAATAAAGAGCAAGGTGCCATTACACCACCGGTTACCCAGCTAACAAAATTTTTTTCTCATTTTAGACGTTTTGTAAACTGTAAAACTCATTATTCATCAGTTGAAGACCCAAACCAAAATAGTAATGATATGTTACTCCTCTAATGAACACTGACTTCCCTCTTTCCCACCCAATAATCTCGGAATTCCTGGGCATGATTTTGTTAAAAAAATGATTGTTTAATGCAAATAACCAACTAATATCTTTCCAAGCAGTGATTTCTAGAGTCCATTTTCATTGGAGTTTTGATGAGAAGCAAAATAACAATAACAAAAAAGAATCCTCCTCTACTGAAAAGGCAGTTCCAGATTTTTGTTCTAGTAGCATTGTTAGTATTCATTTTTTCCAACTTATATCTCTGACATGATTGTTTCTTTAGTACTCATTTTTTAATACTAGTTGTGAAAATTCAGATGCAAAATTTATATCCTGTCACAACTCACAAATATATATATATATATATATATATTTTTCATATTATGCTTGATTATCTACACCAAACAACTAGGCTTTGATGTGATTTTTAACGTGCACGAGGAGACATATGGACTTGAGTGCCAAGATCGACCAGGCTTTGTATTCCCTGATTTTCACTGGTTTTGTTGTAAAAAATGTTGAAGATGCAGCCCACGAAAGTGAAGCAAACACTGCAATACTGATTCATTGGCAAACAAAGGAAGGAACAGTCTTTTATATTGGACCCAAAACAATCACCAAAGCACACCAAAAACTGTACAAAAAGAGCCACCAAAACTGCAGAAAAATGTAGATAAATGGCTTCAAGCAGTGTAAAAAAGTCATCTCTTTAAGTTATACAATAGTATGATGCACTGAGATCACAGATCCACCTTTATGATATAATGAAACTTTTGTTTGTCTGTGTTGTGCACAAGTGAAAACAAACTAGTACAACCATTGAAATATTGCAAGTTCGTTTGTAACAATATTCTATTTTTCTGCAGGGAATAGAATAGTGTTGTTGCTGAATTTTCAGAAATAGTATGTAAATAAAAACAGGGAGGAAGAGAGAAGAAAATTGAAGTCTCTGTTTACTGGTGTGATAGCAGTATACATAGACAGGTTTCACCATCCCTCAGTGAAATCTCCCTTGTTCTGTTTTCTGTAATTATTCTATCTCCTTTCTTTTGTTTACACTTTATTGACATCATCCTCTACTCTTTCTTTTGCTGGTTTTGAATTGGTTATACGATAATACCTTAAAACCATCTTACTCTTAGTTTACATTTATGATTGGATTTAAGTTGTATTGTTTGAATGCTTTCACAGAATTTCATTCTAGTGTAAAGCTGATCACATTAAAGTTTCTATTGAATTAGGATGTGGAAAATAAACTTCTAAGGCTAACGATGAAGTTCATAAATGTTTCATAATTCCAGGTAAATGCTTTGTGTTTGTATGATTTTGTTGATGGTTTTGGTTTGGTTTAGTGGTTTCTTGATTGTCCTGATCTTCCCATTTATTTTGAATGAGGCTGGTAAAATTAATGTTTCATAATATGGGAAATCTACATTCTGCACGTGCATACAATTAGATATAATATTAGTTTATGATTTATTCAACCATCTTAATCTTGTGGTACATAATACACCTTTTGAGATCTTCGTAGTCTAGATGATGTAGATAATAATGATCACCAAAACACAAAGCCAAAATTCATTTCACAAATCATTTAGTAAAAGTGAATATGAATTAGCTAGGTTTTGATGGCCACTATAGGACTTGATACTTTATGGTTAAGTTGATCAATCCAATTGAGGAAACCATAGACCATGCTTGGAGCTTCTTTGTCAATCTCTAGGCTCAAAACAAAATTCACCTTTTGATATTTCTGTGTGAATGTTAGAGTATTGGGCTCTCTTGAGATTCTCATTCCAGTAGGGAACTTCAACTTTGCATGGTACACTGCATCCCTTTCTCCCATGTTCGCAACAACTTTACTGAATTTCTTAACTGTTTCATTGGTAAATATGGCCATAAAAGAAGAGTGATTTAGGTCAATGGATTTTTGACTACAGTTCCAATGACTTCGTCGAATGATGATTTTTATTTGCTTTTCATCATAGCCTAGACCACAAAGAAATTCAATGTAATCTTGAACATCTATGTCATAGACGAGTCTAGGGTCTGTAACTCTGTTTGGGTTGATATGGCTTGCTCTGAAATCTAGAGGTGTGGCTGGAAGACCAGTACTTTCATATTTCAATATAGAACTAGTATTGTCCGTGGTATATGCTGTGGTCATTATGCTGTGGTCATTATAGTATTGTCAGTATAGCTACTGAGCTCTATTCCTTGTGGACAGTTTTTAATAAAGCCGCTACTTCAGCAACATGAGGTGTTGTCATTGATGTTCCTGATTTTAGTGTATAATCTGTTACCAAATTGTACTTCCCAATTTTGATGAATGGCCTATTAGGCATGACTGCGACTAACACATAAACTCCTAGAGCCAGAATATCTGGCTTTAGTAAACTAAGGTTGATTGGATTGGGCCTTTTTAAAGAGAAGATGGCCACTTGAGGTGCTGGTTTCATGCCCAATTTTTAACTGATACTTTTGACCTTTGCTTTACTCTCCTTTGTTACATATTTTTTAACCAAAGTCCTAGAAGCAGTGTTTAGAATCAAGCTGGGAGTGGAGAAGACCTTCGGTGGGACAATTAATGTATCATTCACAAAGATTCCAGCATATACACTTGCCCTCTTAACCTATATGCACTTGCCCTTTCAACCTTCTTCATTTGGTGAGAAACATCAATTTTGGCATTATTATCACACAAGATTACCTTTCCAACAAGCTCATTTTGGTCTAGTACTGAGATGTTACATGCTACTTTGCTTACGTTATCTTTACCAAGTACAAAGATGCATTCATAATGTAAAAGCTCTCTTGAAAGTATAAAATTCCTTCTACGATTAACTCATTTTCTAGAGTCATTATACCATTGAAAGTCGGATCAAGGTGCCAATTCCTACTGTCTCAATCCAAGGTGCTTCATTCAGTATTGAGTTGTGACCTCCAGCATTCCCAATAGCTCAGACTGCAAAAATTCCTTCTCTATTGCTGAAAGAGAAGCAATGGTAATCAAATCCTTAAAATAAGGAGTTTGCTTGAAGCCAAGAGATAGTGACATGATGTCAAGCCTATCAACAATTACTTTATCCATTCCTGCAAGCACATCAGTTGCTGTCACATCTGTTGCCCAGCCGATCTTGTACATAGCAACATGTGCACGTGATGCTATCCCTTGGGTTGTGCCTTTTCCATATCTGCACCAAATACATATTTACCTGCAACTACGGATGCCATGTGAGTGCCATGACCGAAAAAATCTCGTGCAGAGTCAAAGTCATCTTCTCGGGAAGTGTTGTAACTTGCAGTAATTAGCCCTTTGCTAAAAGATCTTGCCCAATGAGATTTCGGTTGCAGAAAGAAGTGTTAAATGTTGTGCCATTCTCACACTTGCCATTGCATCTCTGTGATATTGGTGACATACCCTTTCCGCTAAAACTGTCACTCTCTGGTCAGATTCTCGAATCAAGAATTCTAATGATTACACCTTCACCTAGGGGAGGGCCAAAAAACTGGGATCGACCAGGCCCAGATTGATCCAAACTAAATCGATTTGAAAATATTGGTTTTAGTTTGACTTCGAGTTGAGTAGGTTTTAAAGGCGGAAAACCAATTATTTTTCGGTTTGGGTTGGTAAAACAGACCCTACTCGAAAACTGATTTAAAAGAGATTAAAGAAAAGACTATATATACCAAATGGTTTGACAACCCTAGCCGTCAATATCATCACCACCATCAGTTCTCTCTTAACTTCTCTCACTAGTTCTTCACTCCACTTCTTTTCCTCCTCTTTTCTTCCTCCTCTACCAACTCGCCTCATTCTCTTTTCCTACTCTCATCCTCTATTCCTCCGCCAAGAAGCAAACACACCCTAGAAGATGGAAATAAGGAAAACTAGGTTGAATCTCCTATCTGGAATGAATGAGACGTTTTCAAGTTCTTTTCGTGCAATGTCAAATTTCATACCCTATAGATCTTCAACATGTAGTGACAGATTCATACCCTGTAGATTTTTTTGAGATTGCACACTTTTAAGCTTGTCTTCACCATTAGAAGGTTGTTGAATCTAAGCTTTTTGGTAAATATGGTGGTGATTGAGGTAATCGAGGGTAGACGAGAATGGGCTTTTCTTCTTTTTATTTTTTTTTTCAAAAAAATTGGTTTAATTTTTATTATGCGAGTGAGTCTCGTTTTGTTGGTTTGGAGATTTTTTGGTTTGGTTTCAAGCTATGGAATGAAAGAGCAAAATAGTTTTTTTTTTTTTTTATTATTATTATATTTATAATAATTTATATTTTCTTTTCTTCCTTTTATTTGTTTTTTTGGTCTGATACCAGGAAGGGTGATCTTGGTTTTTATTGTGGAATTGATACAAAAAAGATTATCTTAATTTTATATTTTTCTCCTCCTTTTTATTAATTTTTATTGTGGAACTGATACAGAAATGTTGTTCTTGGGTTTTTAAATTAAATAAATTGTAGGAAACCCTTATGAGGTTTGTCAAAAACTAGATTAAAACATATTTACTTTTTTATTACATCAAACCCCTATACCGACAATTGACTTTTGTTAACTTTAACGGTTTGATCAAAATTTTGATCAAATAACCATTTTACCCATGAATAAGATAAAAAATATTAAAATTATTAAATATAAAATAAAAATTAAAAATGAATTAAATAAATTAAAAATTAAAATGTATTTCCACCATCCATTTATGAGATGGATGGTAAAGATTTTTTCTAATTTTTTTAAATTTAAAATTATTAATATAATTTTAAAATTATAAAAAATAAATAAGAATTTAAAAAAAATAAAAAAAAATAATAATATTTTAAAGAGATCCCCACTGTCCATCTTATAATTGGACGATAGAGATTAATTTAAAAAATTATTAAAGAAGAAGAAAAAATGATGGTGGGTTTTGTTGATGGTGAAGAATCTAACGATAGTGATGGTGAGGTTTTTTTATGAGCTTTGGGCTTTGTTGATAAGCAAGCAGGAGCTGAAGATGAAGCTAACTTTGATGACATTGTTTATAGGTTTTTAATTTTTAATTTGTTTTATTTATTTTCAATTTTGGTGATGATGATGGTGATGAATTTTTATTTTATTTTCAAGATGATGATGAAGCTAACTTTGGTGATGTTGATGAATTTTTATTTCATATTGTTAATTTATTCTATTTATTTATAATTTTTATTTTATATTTAATAATTTTAATTTTTTTTTGTCTTATTCATAGATAAAATTGTCATTTGACTAAAAATTTTGATCAACCGTTAAAATTGATGGAAGTTAATTGACGACATGAGGGTTTAGTGTAATAAAAGAGTAAATGTATTTTCAACTATTTTTTAGCAAACCTTATGGGGGTTTCATATAATTCGTTCTTTTAAATTTGAATATTGGTAATGAATTGGTGAATCTATGTGAAATCAACCGAACTGAACCAAACCAACCCAACACTAGTCGCTTAAGATCGGGTTGCCTTCCTAAATTGGGTTGGGTCAATTTGCAATTCGAAAAACCGAAAATAGTTGGTTTCGGATCAGTTTTGTCCAAAATCGACTTGATCCGACCTGTATCCACCCCCTACCTTCACCATATGAAGCAGCAGGCCATAGGCCAGATTTACGTTGTAGTCCAAGAAACTTGGAGCTATAGGTGGTGAGCAACTTGCCAAAAGACTCTAGATATGTGCAAGATGAGCTGAAGATTTCTTGATTTCTGATAACTGAGAGGGTGTGAGCCTGGCACTGAAGCCATGCATGACATGGTTGTAGGAGTACAACAGTATTTCTCCGTCATTAGCACTAGAGAACAATGAGTTCAGTATGGACCGGTGCCATGACTCATGGGTTAAGAAAGATGCTGGCTTCTGAGAATGGTCCATGGATCATTGTCCTAATTTTGTTCAAATTTTATTACTTTAAGTCCCAAAAGATGTCAACGTTGGATTGATCAGTTGTAGATCCATTGGTCCAACTTAATTAGCAAGATGATATGTATGAAATTTCCAAAGAAAATGAATTATTCAAGTTTTCACTCTGGTCACATGAAAGATAAATTCCACTAATCGATTAGTTGGTGGTGTCGATGAATTCGTACATTTACTTTTTATTTGGCTGTGTTGGGATTTTTCTCTGTCTTTCCCTATAAGCCCAAGTTGCTCCAATTATTGTCCTGTCGAGGAATACTATACATGTTTTCCTAATGTAATCTTTTAATATACTTTTCATACAATCTAAGACATGTACACAAATTTATATTTTTATATTATGAACTTTTTGTTCAAAAAATGAAATTTGTGATGAGTTTTTAGAGGAATACTAAATACAATCTTTCAATGCATTCTCTTAATTTACTTCAAATTCTATGTAGAATACGTATACAACTTTTACTTTTTGAACATAAAATTTGTCATAAATTTCAGTGAAATTACAGGAGAATATGGATAAGATATACGTTAAATATCCTATACATTTACGTCAAAAAAGGAGAAATTACTATATGTATGTATGTATGTATGTATGTATGTCTATATGTATGATATTTTACAGTATATTTGGATATCGATACACTTGATAATTATAAATAAGTGATTGTATTCTAAAATTACTAATTGATTTTATTATATTTGATTAAGTTTATTATATCTTATTACAACTAAATAAATTACATCATATTTATAATAATCAACCATGTTTAATTGTAAACAGATATAATGAAATATAATCAGTAATTTTAAAATATGATTAATTTAGGTGTATCGATACCCAAATATATTATTGACGACCCTATGTGTGTGTGTGTGTGTGTATAATGCCCGATAATAATTTGAAAATCATAAGTGGTTTTACATTATTTTCAATCTAGAGGTATTTTGACAATAATCCTATAATAAAATTATTTTCGCAATTAATTGCAAGATGTTAGTGTGAAGTTCATTTATCATTTTTCTAGACAAAATTTCTTATCACATTCCTAGAGAAAATCATGAAAAGATACTACTGACTTTAGAATTGTTGTTTTTCTTGAGTGGAGCCAAATTTGGAGTGCGAATAATTTGATATCGTTTTGTTGTTCTTCTTTGATGAAGAATAGAAGAACATTGTGGTTTTCATTGATGAAAAACAAGAAGAGGATTAGTGTAGATCCTTGATAATATATCATGATTAAAATATTATTATTATTTTTTAAAATCTTCATTGATTAAAAGTTTTTATTTGATTTTGTTTTATAATATTTCTTAAGAAAAAAACTATAATATCATAAATTATTTTGAAATTAATCTCTGTTGTTCATCATAAAGATGGACGATAGAGATTGAAGTTTTTTTTTTAAAATATTTATGTTTTTAATTCGTAAAATCATATTTGCATTAAATGTGATGTGACGTGTCAAACCGTCCAAATGAATTGATGAAAATACCCTTCACCCAATTAACGGTAACTAATTGTCACTAACAGTGTGGGGATTTCTTGTTACAAAAATGAAACTTCATATCCTATGCATAAGAGCTTATCTCGGAGGTATTGTCTAATTCACTCTATTAGTAATGTAAAAAAGCAGTTTCGTTTTTACTAATAGTCTGTCATGCTTACCTTTTTTAATGTCTTTGTATTCAGCTGGCAAGAGGCTTAAAAGGGCAGACCTGAGTGCCGAAATTGTGCCTAAAAAGTAACTATTTTATTCCTAAAAGTAACTGTTTGTATTGGATTCACTCTATAGTTTCTCTTTGGTTGTGATAAAATTCCAATTGATTTTAAATGAGACTGTTAAGATTAATGTTCCATAACATTGAATGACTGTAGTCTACATGCACACACAATAATATAGCATTAGCTTACAATTTATTTTACCATCTCAATTTTTTGGTACAGGATACAACTTTTGAGATCTTCATATTTAAAGTGATTTCAACATCATTATTCATGCAGAAAGTAATGATCACAAAGACAAATGGAAAATTCATTTCACAAATAATTGTGACAATGAATATTTAGCTAGGTTTTGATGACCACTATGGGGCTTGACACTTTGTGGTTATGTTGATCAATCCAGTTAAGAAAACCAAAGACCATGCTTGGAGCTTTATTGTCAATCTCTATGCTCAAGACAAAACTCCGGTTCTGATATTTTTGTGTGAATGTTAGAGTGCTAGGCTCTATTGTGATTTTCAGTTCGGTTGGAAATTTTAAATTTGCCTGGTACACTGCTTCTTTTTCGCCCACATTCGTGACAACCCTGCTAAATTTTTTAACTGTTTCATTGGTAAATATTGCCATAAAAGAAGGGTAATTTAGGTCGGTGTGTTCTTGACTGCAATTCCATCGATTTCGTCGAAGGATGGTTTTCATCTGCATTTCGTCATAGCCTAGACCACAAAGGAAATCAATGTAATCTTGAACATCCATGTCATAGATGAGTCCAGGGTCCATGGCTCTGTTTGGATCAATATGGCCTGCCCCGAAATCTAGAGGTGTGGCTGGAAGACCAGTACTTTCATCTTTCAAAATAGAACCGGTGTTATCTACGATATATGCTGTGGTCATCATAGCTGATCGAATGGCTGCTGGGCTCCATTTCTTGTGGACGGCTTTTAGTAAAGCTGCTACTCCAGCAACATGAGGTGTTGCCATTGATGTTCCTGAGTACAGTGCATATTCTGTTACCAAATTGTACTTTCCGATTTCAATGAATGGCACATTAGGTGCGACTGCTGCCAGCACATCAACGCCTGGAGCCAGAATATCTGGCTTTAGTAAACCAGGGTTGATTGGATCTAGTCCTCGGGAAGAGAAGTATGCCACTTGAGGCGCTGGTTTTGTGCCCAATTTCGTCAAAATAAACCTTGAACTTTTGACCTTTGCTTTACTCTCGCTTGTCACGTACTTTTTAATCAAAGTGCCAGAAACGGTGTTTAGAATCAAGCTGGGAGTGGAGTAGTTCTCTGGTGGTAAAATTGGCGTATCTTCCACAAAGATTCCCGCATATGCACCTGCCCTCTCAACCTCCTTCATTTGGTCATAAACATTAACTTTGGCATTATTATCACAAATGACTACTTTTCCAGCAACCTCATTTTGGTTTAGTGCCAAGTTGTTACACACTGCTTTGCTTACACTGCCTTTGCCATAATATAAAGATGTATTGGTAATGTAAATGTTCTCAGGAAAGTATGAAATACCTTCTAGTGTTAACTCATTTTCTAGAGTCACTCTTGCATTAAAACTTCGATCCAGTGTGCCAGCTCCCACCGTCGCAATCCAAGGTGCTCCATTGTGTACTGAGTTGTGATCTCCATCATTCCCTGCAGCGCATACAACAAAATTTTTTTTCTCTATTGCTGAAAGAGAAGCAATGGCAACCATATCCTTAAAATAAGGAGTTTGGTCGAAGCCAAGAGATAATGATAAGATGTCAACCCCATCAGCGATTGCTCGATCCATTCCTGCAAGTACATCGGTTGTTGCAGATTCTTCTGTTCCCGTTGCCCACCCAATCTTGTACATAGCAACATGTGCACGTGGCGCTACTCCTTGGGCTGTGCCTTTTCCATATCCAAAGTGACTTGCACCAAGTACATGGTTACCAGCAGCTGTGGATGCTGTGTGAGTGCCATGACCGTAAAAGTCTCGTGCAGAATCATAGTCGTGTTGCTGGGATATTTTGAAACCTGCAGCAAGTAGCCCTTTGCTAAAAGATCTTGCTCCAATTAGCTTCCGGTTGCAGAGAGAAGGACTAAATGCTGTGCCATTCTCACACGTGCCATTCCATCTATGTGGTATTGGTGACATACCCTTTCCACTAAAACTCTCACTCTCTGGCCAGATTCCTGAGTCAAGAATTCCGATGATTACGCCTTCACCATATGAAGCAGCAGGCCATAAGCCAGATTTACGTTGTAGTCCAAGAAACTTGGGGCTGTAGGTGGTGAGTAACTTACCAAAAGACTCTGGATATGTGGCAAGATGAGCTGGAGATTTCTCGATTTCTGATAACTGAGAGGGTGTGAGCCTGGCACTGAAGCCATGCATGACATGGTTGTAGGAGTACAACAGTATTTCTCCGTCATTAGAAGTAGACGACAGTGAGTTCAGTATGGACTGGTGCCATGACTCATGGGTTAAGAAAGATGCTGGCTTTTGAGAATGGTCCATGTGGATGATGTATGTCTGGCATTCTTCAGGTTCTGACATGGCATGGTTGATTGCTAGTGAGAAAAGTAATAGCCAATACACTGAATAGTGTGGTATCAGGATGGAGAACTCCATCTTCTGGTCATGAATCTGGAGATGGACAAGAGAAGTGATGGAAATTGGGAAGTGAGTGGTGCAAATATAACAAAATTAATTCCCCTATCGATTGCAGGATGTTTATGTGAAGTTCTATATCTTTATTGGGCCAAATTTCTTATGAAATTCCCCTATCGATTGCAGGATGTTTATGTGAAGTTCTATATCTTTATTGGGCCAAATTTCTTATGAAATTCCTATGGGAAATCAAGAAAGATACTACGGACTTTATAATTGTATTCTTGTGGCTCCACCCACATCTTATTTTCTGTTGGTTGTGATAGCCTGTATGTGCTTAAAAAGTGGGTCATGTTCTTTATAATCATTCTACTTTAATAGTGCAGAAGGACAATAGTGTGTTGTCCTTTTTCATGTAATGATGCAGAATAGCCTACAATGTGCTTAAAAAGTGGGCCATGTTCTTTATAATCATTCTACTTTAATAGTGCAGAAGGACACTAGTGTGTTGTCTTTTTTCATGTAATGATGCAGAACACTAGCGGTTGGTCATGTTCTCGATGTGCATTTTCATTTTTCTACTTCATTCTTTTTCTTTTTTTCAAAAAAAAAAAATGATGATGTCGTCTGCCAAGAATAACGTTTTCTTCGCAGCAAATCCTATTAAATAATATGATCAATTCAGCTGCGTAAATTGGATTAGAAGCTGTAACACCCTACCTTATGTATTCAGAAATAATTATTTATTTAATTAAGAATTATATAATTGAAAAGGAGAAGTATATATTGGTCAATTCAGGTTTTCTAAAGGTTTAAGGTTTTATGCACATTATATATATTCCATATACTCAGCCGCTATCCCCAAACAAAATAATAATAATAAAATAAACATATGTATATGCTTTCTTGTCGTATCAGCATTGCTATTGGGAATGTGATTTCTAGCAACATCGGAAAGCTTACGGTTGTTTTGAGGGGCAATAAAAGTACGTAGGTTTTCTTTTAATATTTCTTCCTCACATCTCAAATTCATGATTTGGTTTTAGGAATATTAAGCCTTGATATGATTCCTAGGTTTTTGCACAAGAGTGTGTTGGGTTGGTTTTTTGGACTCTCACGTAACAATTGAGGTTAGAATTTTTTTATAGGGTCATACTTAATGAAAAATTATAAAAATTTGCATGTGATGAGATTGATATGCCTACTGCTGATATATTAAATTTTGTAATTTTTTGGTTAACGTATTAAGAGATATAATATACGGAATGAGCTATAGTTGAAATTGAAATTTGTAGGACGGATTTCTGGTATTTGAGGTTTTGATGTTTTTGAGCATGCTAATGATGGTGGAATGATCTAAAAAATTTTTGTAGGTTATTTTATATGTTGTGTCTTCATGGAAAATTTCACAGCAACTGGACCCTTTGATAATTAAATAAAAATATAAAATAAGGACATGTCTGATTGAAAATATTAGACACTCAAGGTAGGTTTTTATATTTAGAGTGAGAGACTATTTTAATCTTTGTAAGTGCTCTTTTAGTGTTGTATTAGTGACAATTTTCCACTTATAATTAGAAGTAAATACAAGTTACTCTAGTGGAAAATGTTTAGAAAATTACCAGCACATCTAGCTATTTATTAAATTAATTATCTATGCAGAATGTCTAATGAGCATAATTATTAGCTGTTAAATATAAGAACTTTCGAGTCTCATTCCTTGAAGCTACATCATTGAACTACAATTTTTTTTTTTTTTTTTGACATGGCACAACATTTTACAAGTCTACATAATACTATTGGACTCTCTAGATAAGGCTTACAGAGGTGTGACTTAGAATAGAGGTTCCCAAAAGCGGAAGAAGAGCTCCCAAGAGAGAGAGGAGGAGAGGGCTATTAAGGGAAAACAACCACTTATTGCTTTTGAGTGGCACGTGACTCAAACCAAGCAAAGGAAGTGCTTCCTCCACTATTGGGACTACATTTTCTTGCCATGTATGATGCAACGTTGAGCTCTACACTTCCAAGTTGCAAACGACAATTTTGAAAAACGCTTATAGTGCATGATGGCACATAGGACATCTTTCACTACAAGTAGGGATGGCAATTTCATTGCCCCAAATTCAAGAGAATAGAAAGATTTGGGGGCCATATGGATCTTGTTTTTTATTTTGGAATTTTGTTACATAGGACCAATGACAACGAGTTTTAATATGGCCTTTACTCTATTAATAAATTATTAATTTTACAACTTATTTGCTCATGTCTTGTTTTAGTCTTATATTATTAAGGGGGTGAATTCAATTTAAACTTTTAATGATTTTTATAAAATTTAAACGTTTGGGTATATTCAATATATACTTTTAAAGACTCTATAAAAGTCATGTGATATTTAATATAAATTTTTAATGATTTTTGAAAAATCTATAAAAGTTATGGTGTATTCAATCAAAATCGTTTAAGAGTTTATACAAGTTATGAGGTATTCAAAATATCAATAATTTGTATGGAATTTTAAATTGGAATGACTTTGGTAGATTGTTATAGACATTTATATTTAAATTTATAATAATCAAACTTCACAAATTCTCTCACACTCCCCTCAAAAACTTTTATAGACTTTTGTTGTTGATTAAAAACCAAACCTCATAATCTCTTTTAAATATTTAAATCTCGCCATACTTAGTGATAGGCATAAATAAAAATATTTCATTTATTTTAAAAAAATTATACACACACAAATATATATATATATATATATATATAGATATTTCACTCCTATTTTATTGTGAATTATAACGGTCAATATTTTTTTTCCTATGTTCCAATTATTAGTTTTTTAGTTTTTGAATCTTATTAGGCCTCTTCTTTTCCAAAGGACATTAATTTATTATTTTGTAGAAGATTTCAAGTTTGAATCAAAATTGAGGAGTTAGATCTTGACAAAATAAATTTAAGAAAGGGAAACATCTTATAATTTATATTCATATATATACAATACCAAAAAATATATATATCTGGAGACTAGATGGATATTGATCCAAATCATCTCATTATTCTTATGATAATTAGTACAACTATTATTAATGATTGTATTGTAAGCTAACAATTTAGCATTTATTGTGTACAAATAATGAAAATAGAGCTAACAAATGTACAGATGAAAAATCTCATTGCTTTAAAATCGACAAAATTAATCAATGGAATTTTTGTTTTTTATACTAAAAAATAAGAGGAAAAACCTCTATTTCAAATAAAAAAAGAAAAAAAAAATTAATATTTAGATATTTTTTAGCCAATGGTTTATTGAACCAAATAAATTTTTAAATTTGATTGTTTAATTATATCTACGCATGTGATATTTTTTTTCAATTTTTATTCCTATTACATACTTCTAAGGGGG
This sequence comes from Litchi chinensis, assembly GCA_019925255.1. NCBI lineage: Eukaryota > Viridiplantae > Streptophyta > Magnoliopsida > Sapindales > Sapindaceae > Litchi > Litchi chinensis. The sequence goes on from CM034468.1 coordinate 10,684,434, forward strand.
AATTTCTTGAACTTTTTTTATTTAATTAGTTAATTTGATTAGCATAGTAATCAATTTTGATATTTGTAAAATATCAACTAGTTTGAATTTTGTAAAACATTAGTTTTGATAGTTGTTTTTCACCAGTTTATTTATATTATGTCAAAAGAAAATATTTTCATTGAAATGAGAAATATAATCTACAAAGTGTATAATTTGCACGATTTTGTCAAATGAATATATTTTTATTTTAGAAGTAAATGAAAATCAATAAAAGCCTATAAAAAATCTATGAATCTTCATCACCTTCATCATTACTAGTTAATGAAATGGAAGATTTTAACTTAATTCTTGAGACTCAAGAATAACAAAGAAAGTACGTTAATGAATAGAGGATTTCTATAGTTGTTGATATGTGGAATGATGTTGGGATTTTTGATAACACATTAGAATTTTATTTTTCATAGAAGACCTAAAATGAATAATAAAACATTTAAAATATTTGATGTTTTGATTATCTATTTATGTGATTGAGATGACTTTACTTTTATTTTATGTATCATCTTTTTTCATCATTATTGATGTGATAAATATAGTTTCATTAACTTATAAAGTGTGTATTACATTATAAGTTAGTGAAAGTTTAGTCTGTGAAAATATATAAAAGTCTATAAAAATCTACGAAAGTTCATAAAAGTTTTTCATAATTTCTTTTAAAAATCTATTAAAGTTAATGAAAGTATTTTAAAAAAGAGTTTATAAAAGTGTATGAGAGTTTTTCATAAATATATAAAGTCATTAGAAGTATATGATATTCTACAAAACTTATTCACTGAGAAAAGTTTGAGAAAGTCTTTCCAAGTCATGATTGAATATACCTCTTCACTCTGACTTATAAAAAACAAAAATTCTTAAATTGTGATCTAGTGTTGAAATTGAGCATACATTTTTAAAATTAAATCTCACAGAATATGTAAAGAACTAAAAAATATATTCAGTAAAAATAAATTTTAAGCATATACAAAACCTTAGAACTTAATTAAACAAAAAATGAAAATCAAACTTTTTACTTAACTTAGATGTTATATATCTAGTCGGACTAGATAATAGGTATTTAAATCTCATTTAATTCATAAACAAAAAAAGAGCAATGTAAAGTAATCTCTCCTCCCAATTGGAGCCATGGTTATTCAAATTATGTGAGCAATATTTGATTCAGACAAACCAGCAATGTCATTTTTTTTTTTAAAAAAAACAAAATAGATTTTACATAAAGAAATTGCAGCAATAAATGAAAACAAGTAACAAGTTCTGTTTGGGTTTTTATAAGAATTAAAAAATGTTTGTTAGAGTTCGGTGACCCAAATTCTGTTTAATCTGACCTGAAAAACTCAAGGTGCGACAATTGTGATGAAATGATAAATATGAAATTTTTTGGGATCTATAGTGGACATATATATATGTGTGTGTCATGTATTATGTCAGGGTGAGTTGTATTGCTTTGTAGCCATCCTAAAACACTCCTTTTGTATTTATCTTGAATACAGTGAATTTCTCCTCCTCTGCCTATGTTTTTTTTTCCCCAATTTGGGGTTTTTCAATGTAAAATCTATTTATTATTGTTTTTCTTTTTATTGCCTATTGCATTGATTTCTATTTCAATGTGATTAAAGATTATTATTCATTCATAAGTAAATGTGATTAAATAAATAAATAAATGTGGTAATCCACTAATATCTATTATGTTGCACGTGACAAATTATGTAATTATTCTTAAAATAAATTTTTATAATGATTGAGACCGATCAACTTAAGGTACAATCGGGATTAACAGTGATAGGTGTTGTGACGCGGCCCTAAGGATTAGCTCTTAGGAATGAGAGAGGCCAACCTATAAAGAGTTAGGGGGAGGGGGGGAGGGCAACCCACAAAGAACCGGAGAGAAATACTTATAATAATGTGAGACTTTTGGGTGTAAAATCCTCTACTTTAGAGAGAGTAACTAATGGTCTAACCACTAGAACTGCAGCCCAAGATACCATTCTTAAAACAAAATTATGTAATCAATAATAATATTAATTTTTTTTTTTTTACATATCTTTCTTGTTTCATGTTAAGAATTAGTCACATTTGTCACATTCATTTGCCATAAAGAAGCTCAATTAACATAGATAGGCATACTTTGAAACGTTGTTTGTTGCATAGGTTTGGATAATTTTCAGTCCAGGCCCATGTTTGGCAAAAGCGTTTGATTGGAAAAACTAATCTTTTTTTTTTTTTTTTTTAATATATACAGCTATGGTGGGTTAATTCTAACTCACCATAGCAGGTGAGATAAAAAGCAAGGGACTTGTCCCTTGTCCCTTGTTTTTTTACATTATTTTTTTGGGAAAATCCTAAAAAACCAGCTAAGCTTTAATAAATTATCCATTTTTCCCATATAGTTTTATTTTTATTCAAAATACCTCATTTCATCACTCTCTTAACAAAAAGGTGAAACTGACATGGACAAAGGATAAAAAGACCAAATTGTCCCTGATATAATGTTATAAAAAATAAAAACACATTAAATAAAAAAAAACGGGTATCTAGATTAGATTTTTACCGTCCATGAACTCCATTTATGGATCCCTTCTCTTTCCCCATTTTTGGGTTTACAGGATTTTTAATCATCCATCTCCCATAATCATCAACCTTTCACAATCATAAACAAATATCATAAAAAAAAAAAAATCAACATAAAGGGAAAAAAAAAAAAGGAAAAGAAAACCATTGGTCTCCACCGTTGGAGACCCACCTCTAACGTGGAGACCATTCTCCACCATTAGAGACCCAAATCCCATGGAGACCCAAAACTAAGTCTCCACGGTGAAGATCTAGAATTGAGTCTCCCATCATGGAAACCCTGTAAAGGCTCAATTTTGAGTCTCCCATCAATGGTTCTCCACCATGGAGACTCTACAATCGAAGACCCAAAACTGAGCTCTCCATTATGGCATCGTCATCGTCAAACCACTCACCTGCGAATCTAGCTGGAAATGAAGAGAGAAAGAGGAAAAGTAGAGAGAGAGAGGAATTGAGAGAAAAAGGAAAAAAAAAACTCTTGTATAGTATTTTTATTTTTTATTTTTAAATAAAATATCATATTTTAATATTATTTATTTTATTTTTATATTTTTATTAATATTTCATTAAAGTTATTTTTTTACCTCTTGAGTCAAACGATCATTTATATCAACCTAACGAAATCTGTTATCGTAAAGAGTATTATCATCATTTTATACGTCTTTAGGGGATATTTTGAGTGTTTAATTGAAAATCAAACGGTATTTTGGATAAAAATGAAACTATATGGGGAAAAATAAATAATTTATCAAAAGTGAGGGTTTTTTGGGATTATCCCTAATTTTTCTTTTTTGTTTTGGATTTTTTCCTTTTACATTTTTTTTTGAACCCAATGTTAAAATAAATTATTTATTTTGAAAATTAAATTAATATATTCATTTGATTTTTCTAAAATGTAATATTCTTTTAAATCAATTATAAAATGAATATTATTTTTTTTAAAATTAATTTTTATAGTTATATCTTTTTTATTTAAAATTAATTTAAAATATTTATAAAAAAAATCTTTTTAGCAATAATTAAAAATTTTTATTTTATATTAAAATTAATTGAAAATAGATTCGTTTATTTTTAAAAATAATTTAATTATTTAAAATTGATTTTATCTAGTCCTATATTGCACCATACACATCACAACACTAATTTATCCAATCACATAGTATATCAAATACATCACAATACTAGTTTATGTAACTCAATTCAATACAATCCCATAAAAATAATCCAATTTAATCTTGCCAACCTGAAACTGTTAGATGAAACAATTGGTTGTCCACTTGAAGCGACTAATAGGCAAATGACTGGCACCAAAGTCGCCATAATCATCCGAACTACTGAAACTTTGCAGGAAAACTTGCTTTTATCAACTATTTTGTTTTCTGCCACTTTGTTTGTACTCGTCGATGTTGACTGAAAAGGGCATCAATCGGACACAATTACACAAATCAATATGACTCACTGTATTTACTTGACAATAAGCATTTGATTTTCCATTTATTGGATGATATTTCTTGATATTCTTGAGAAGCAACAAAAACATTGCTAAAAGAAAAATATTTACATTGAGATCGTAATGATATAATAATAAATCTATATTTTGAAGTCAATTTATTTTTTATTAAAAGTAAATATAAAATCACTAAGCAATTTAAGTTTTCTTTTAAGGAACAAATTGTGAGTTCTTTCTTTCAAAATTACTTTCTAAACATGAGAAACTAGCATCTTTCTAGAGGAAAAATCAATTTTTAGATGCAAAAAATATCTAATTGGTGTATCAGAATTGGTCAGCCATGGCGATGTCTACTATCCAAGAGGTTGATAATGGTAGTTCATTGAATGTAGAATCAACAGTTGGAGGCGGCAGCATCTCGACATCAATGGAAAACATGTGTGGTTGCCGGCGTTGCCCTCCATCTTGTCAATGCTATCAAGGTAAAGCGCGTTGTGTGTTAATATCTTTGTTTTCCTTATGTAATGCTGCCCAAAAGTTATTAATAAATATTTCAAACCCCTCTTTTTTCATTTTTTTATTAAAATTAATGTTAGTTCAAAAGCAACCTAAAAGGGGGTGGATTAGGTTTTAATAATTTAAATCATATTTCCATCAAATTCCTAACCACAATAAGCAAAACTGAAATATTTATACAAATGTCAAAGAATTAATATAAACAAAGAATTATATATTTGCATAAATTAAAGTAATAAAAATAAAAGTGATCAAACATGATAAGTTTTATATGGTTCAGGCGATCGGTCTACATCCCCATCACCAAGCCCACCAAATTTGAGGTTTCTCCATTATTTGTAATTGGACTTTAAGGTGTTAATAAAATTTTTACAACTAATAAAGTATAAAATAATATTGTGTATTTCACTATAAATTATAATAATGTATATATTAAAACCTATTTATAGGTCAAACAAGAAAACAAAAGAGGCAAGTGAATAACCTATATGAATCAACTGGAATCATATATTATATACATGGAAACTAAATATGTCATAATAATGAAAAATAATGGTGTGACATATATGGTAATGACTAATATAGTAACATCCCCTTGCAAAGTCAAGATGACGAGATAGATGCAAGCTTGAGTTTGAAAACCAAATCACAAAAACATCCATGATGATGAGTTTTGGTGAAGATATCAACAGGTTGATCGATAAAAGAGATCGAGCAAAGTTTAATAGTATCCTAATGAACATGTTGTTGAACAAAATGATAATAAGTTTCAGTGTATATGATAAGTTCATGAAAGACATCATTGTGAGTAATTTAAATAGCACTATGATTATCATAAGAAAGAGGAATAGCAGTGGTGTGATGAACTCTCATGTTTGTAAGTAGTTAGCGTAGTCCAATAAGTTCTTGAGTAGTATCAGCAAGGGCCTGACATTCAATCTTCGTACTGAATCAAACTATAACAGTTTATTTCTTTACACCATAACATGAGTGAATCTTCAAGGAAAAAAGCAGAAACCAATGGTTGATTGTTGATCAGTAGGATCATTAACTCGATTAATATCTGAACAAGCTTGTAACTCTAAAAAGGAGTTAGCTGAAAGTGGAGTCCATAAAACATCACACCCTTGAGGTATTAGAGAAGATGAATAATAGTAGAAAACAGGTGAATTGTGGAGCAAACGTAAATTGATTGACAACATGCACAACATATGCAATATTCGATCAAGTCACAGTCAAATAAATAAGACTACCAATAAGCTATCGATAAAGAGTAGGATCACAAAGTGGTGTGCTTTCTAAAAGCATTAGATTAACATTTGCCTCCAAAGACTAGTGTTGGTCTTACTATCAGTTAAGTTAGCACGAGCAAGAAGATCCAAAATATACTTGGCTTTTGAGAGATAATAATCATCAAAGTTAGAGGAGATCTCAAAACCAAAAAAATAACTGATCATCTCAAAATGTTACTAGAGAATATTTTTAAGTTCAAAGATGCCAGTAATATCATCACTTGTAATAATTATGTCATCCACATAGAGTAACAAAAAAATAGAACCACAATTGGTCTTACGAAAGAACAACGTAGAATTATAAAAGTTGGGGACAAAACCAAATTGCATAATGGTGGAGGATAATTTTACAAACCAAGCTCTTGAAGCCTGCTTTAACCCATATAATGTTCGTTAGGGATGGTAAACCTTATTAGGAGGGCATGGATAACTTGGTAGTGGTTACATGTATACCGCTTTAGTAAGATCTCCATTAAGAAAGATATTTTTCATGTCCATTTGAAACAAATTCCATCATTTAATCATAGTGACTACCAATAAGCTATGAACAGATGTAATAGGTTGTTTGTTTTTAGCATTTATCACTTAATATGTCTGAATTGGATTTATTAAGTTTTTTGTTTTTGTTTTTTTAAGTGGTCAAATCACTTAAAACTATCCAAAATCCACTGAAAAAAGGTAATAATTTTTTATTTTTATTTGAATACCAAATCAGTTAATGATTTTTTAAATATATTATTCCAACTATTCTCCTCAAACTAACATATTTCTAATTTTGTTCTAATTTTATATTATAGATATTCCTTTTAATACTATAACAAAGATGGGTGAAAAAAATAAAATTTTTAAACAACTCATCCTCAACAACTTAGAGACCAAATTGCAAATCAATTTTTTTTTTTTTAAGCATTTGATTATTCCCATTTAATTTTATTAGAAAATATATATTACTTTACAATTTAAACTTTTGTTATGATAATAATTCTACTTAAAACCATTTTGCTTATTTTTATTTAAATATGTAAATTTAATTTGCTCTAGTATAATAATAAATCATATTTTAATTTTGAATAAAATATTACTAATATATACATAAAAGTGTTTTAGTATTTTTTAAATAATTTATTTATAATTGTTTGTATCATATTAACTGAGATTATATAACAACTAATAATAAAATGATGTAAATGTCAAATAATTAGTTTTTAAATAATTTTAACTTTAAAGAACAAACAATATTACTATACATTCAGAGATAAAGAAAAAATAAAACAAATATATCATTAAGATTTCAAGTTTCAATAATTATTTAATATTTAGTAACTTTCATAATCATCTAATTTTCAGACAAAAAAAAAAAAAACAAAAAAACAAAAAACAAAAAACAAAAAACAAAAAACAAAAACAAAAACAAACAAATGATCTCTAAATCGAGCAATTGGTACAAATGTCTCTTTATAATTTGATTTTACATACCTATTTGCACCCCAATTAATTGTAGATTTATTGGAAGAAAAATCAATCATATCCCAAGTGTGAGTCTTTTCAAGAGCTTATAATTATTTTGTCATAGCTTGTTACCAAATAGGGTTGGTGTTGGCCTTTTTATAAGATTGAGACTCATACAAAAAATTGATTGTAGATTGGTTTTGAAACCCAGATCATTGCTTGCTATAAACCTTTCTTGGTTTTGCTGTTGGGCGAACCTAAGAGGCTGCATTGCATGTGATACAAGCTCGATACAAGCCCTCCTAGGTTCATCATTGAATGAACTAGTGTGGGTTCGTCATTGAATGAACCCTTTCTGGGTTCATCCTCAAGTAGGTTCATTATCAAACGAACCCTTCTGGGTTTGTTGTCAAATGAACCCAGGTGGGTTCGACGATCTAGACAACCCATCTAGGTTCATCGTTGAGCGAAACACCAAAACAATGGTTGTTACTAAACTACTACTACTATGGCGACAACAGTCACTATTATTGTTGGGTTTGTCATGATGGATGGAAAAGGAGGACAAAAGGAGACTGAGTGAGAGAAAGAGAGATAGATGGAGGAGTGAGATGAAGAGAAAGAAGAAGAAGAGAGAAACATCATATCCCATTTGGTCAAATCATACCTTATTAGTTGGGAATGTGAATTCCCATGGCGGCAGGAAAAAAAAAAGAAAAGATGTTGGGATCGGGTATTGAATTCCTCCCAAACCTCTCCAGACACAGATCAAGATAGGATTGAAAATTTTTAATCTAGTCCCATCAAATTTCTTGTGTACCAAACACAACGTTAGAGTGGTATGTTAGAGTGGTGATGGGATTAGATTTTGGTGGTGGCTTGGTGGTGATGAAGTTGAATGGGTAAAGGGAAAATGATTTGATGATGTGAAAAGTGAGGTTGTCTAGAGGGAGAGAGAACCGGTTGGGTTTTTGAAGGGGATAAATAGTATTGTCACATGTCACCATCTTGGACATCCATTTAATTATTTATTAAATAAAAGTTATATTATAGGGAAATTTATAGTTTTTACCCAAATCAAAAGGAAATATTTGTTTTTACCCAGCTATTTAAAAAAAATTGTTTTTAACCTCTCAAACAAACTATTTCCATTGTATACCCAAGATTACCAAAATATCCCTAAGTTAAAATCACTAAAATGCCCAAATATGAAATTACGAAAATAACCTTCTTCATCCTAACAATATTCTCCCTTTTCTCTTTTCTCCATCAATGGTTATCAATGATTTTTAAGATCCATTGCAGTTGAAAAACAATCTATTGAGGGGATTATTCATTCGAGCTTTTTCATCCATTGAAGTTTTTAGATCCATTCAAGTTTACACCATTGAAGGTTTTGAAGATTCTTTTTCCATTTAAGTTTGAAAGGTAATGTATGAGGTTTTTTTGTTGGTTTTTAGGTTGTTTTGTTCATATTGCTAGCTAAAAGACTATAAAAATGATTTGGTTGTGAGATCTAAACTTTTCTGAAATCTGCGACGAAATCTGAAAAATCTGTGACGAAATCGGTTTTTCGTGACCGATAATCGGTTTTCCACTCTGTGGCTGAAAAACCGAATTTAGGTTTTTACGGTTTTTAAGAGAATGAAAAACCGATATCTTCATTGAAAAACCTAATTGTGTATTATTTTTTCATGGTTTTTTATATGTTTGTGTTGCTATGTATTGAATATGATTCGATATAATTATATTTTGTAATATTACTCGATTGAAATGAGATTTAATTATTATTTGATTTGAATGTTACAAGAATGACTCAAGAGACCGTTGTAATCAACTTTGATGGAGAGTGGAATGGATGTAATTACATTAGAGGGGAGTCGATCATGTGTGGGGTCCATAAAAATAGTAGTTTTTCATCATTGGTGGACGTTGTATACAGAGAGACTGGTATTGATAGAAGAAGGTGGGATAGTCGTATATATTATTTACTACAAAGTACGACAAATGGTCAGGTTAAAAAGATACGTATCATGTCCGATCTTGGTGTTGTTAGTTTGATGACGATAAAAAATATTGATGTTAAAGAGATTTATATCGATAAGATTGTAAAAGATTTTGGAGCTGGGGTTAGTAGGCGTACCGTTCATCCATTTGTCACTGATTCAATACCAGACATAAGACATGACGAGGCAAATATGGATAGACCAGTAAATCCACATATGGTTGAAAGTCATTTTTATCTCACTTTAGGTATTGGGAGCAATCAAGTTGATACTTCTATCATCCCCATTTACATCGGTTGAAAGTCCTATTCGTGACGTTAATGATGACTATATGAATTATGGTATTGATGATGAAGATCAGGACACAAATGATAATGGTGATGGAATACGGGATAGTGATGAAGAGCAAACTGGAAATAGTGGTGAAGAGGAAACTCGAATTTGATGATGTCACTAAAGAAGAAGAGTTTTCAGAAATAAATTTTCAGGTTTACAATTTCAGAACAATCCTTCACAATCATACTGGATTGTTCCTGGTGTAGAATTCGGGAACATTGAAGCTACTTCAAGCGCTACGTCAACCGTCTACCAACGTGGTACATTGTATAAAGGAGCATTCTTTACTAGTAAGAAGAAATGACTATAGCTATTGGCGAATATGCTCTGAAAGCTAAGTTTGAATATCAGGTTAGACGTTCGGACACGGAGCGATTTGAAGCCAATTGTAAAGATAAAACTTGTAACTTTATTGTTCGTGCAAGATGCAGAAAGGGTTTTTCAATGTGGTTTGTGTTGAAGTATGTAGCGAAACACACGTGTCGTCAGACAACCATGGAATCACATATGAAGAGTGTGAAGGCTATTGTGATCGGAAAATTGTATGCAGGAAAGGTGGGAAGAGATCTTTATACACCTAATCGTTTGGTTGGAGAAATGCTAGAGCAGTATGGAGTGCAGATCTTATATAGTAAAGCTTGGAAGGCTTTACAATATGCAAAGAAACTAGCATATGGGCAAGCGGATGAATCATATCAACAGCTTCCGTCCTACTTCGAGATGTTAAAACTTTCAAACCCCATCACAATGACAGCAATTAAGAGAGATGAAAACAACTGGTTCTTGTATTTTTTCATTGCACTTGGAGCTTCCACTGAGGGTTTTCCGTCTTACATGAGACCGGTTGTTGCTATTGATGCCACTCATTTGAAAGGTGAATATAAAGAGGTGATTTTTTTTGTTGCATGCAAAGATGGGTTGAAGATGATTTATCCCATCGCCTTTGGATTTGCTGAAGGAGAGTCAGACAATTCGTGGACTTGGTTCCTAAAAAAGTTGAGAGAAGCAATCGAGGTGTTGGACGATTTACTGATCGTATTGGATCATCATAAGAGCATATCGAATGGGATGAAAACAGCTTTTCCTGAAGTCCCACATGTGTTATGTTTTTTTCACTTGTGGCAAAACCTTAAGCAACAGTGTAAAAAGCGTTCGGATATGGAAAATGCATTTTACAATGCAGCATATTGTTATGTGCCTAATGAATACAATAGAATATTGGAAGAAATACGTGCATTACATCCAACCACACATGGAGATTTGGTTAAGGCTGGAGTGAGCAGGTGGTCACGAGCACATTGTCCAAGAAGAAGATATGAAATGATGACTATCAACATTGCAGAGTCGCTCAACAATTGCATGATGCAAGCACGTCGTTTTCCAATAACAACTACACATGGATATGTAAGAAATGTATTGCAGAGATGATTTAATAATAAACGTGTTGCCGCTAAGAAGCTCACAACGTATGTTACTACCGCTGCATATGATCGTATAATGTTGGCAAAAGATTTATCTACGGAAGGTAGCGTACATCCCATTACAGAACCGTATCATTACAGTGTCATACATTATAGCAAAAGAGATGCGATGGTTGACATTCAACAGCACACATGTACGTGTAAGCAGTGAAACCTTGATCAGTTGCCATGTGTTCATGCATGTGCTGTGGCCAGGTATGGTAATTATACATTGTTTTTTTCGGTATTTTATGTCATAGCGTGACACTTAAATTGTTGATACATGTCAGGTTCAAGGGCGTAAGTTGTGATACACTTTGCAGTCAGTACTATAGCGTGGAGTGGCTAAAAGCTGCATATGCACGTCCGATTAATCTCGTCCCTAAATTGGCCAGTTGGAATGTTTCAGCGGAAGTTAGAAGTATGGTTGTATTACCACCGAAAGGTAAAAGACAAGCAGGTAGGCCGAAGGAGGTTCGGATTCTTTCAGCTAGGGAAGATCATCGTTGAAAAAAGTGTGGAAGATGTGGTCAGAGGGGACACAACCGTCTTCGTTGCCCTAACTCCTCAACTTCTATCAGCGAAGGGATAAGCGCAAACGTGGGTGCAGTTGTTGGAATGAGTTTAAATGCTACTGAAAATGAGCCACGCTCTCTAAGATGCCACTTGTGTCATGAGACTGGACACAACCAACGTCAATGTATACTACGGTTTCCTATGAACGATCCAGAAGTGGCTACTGACGAAAATGATGATTAGCAATTGATTGACATTTGTTCATGCATGTTTTATGTAAAATGTTTTTATGTTAATTACTCAATTATGTACTAATACAACTGTATAAATTATTAATCCATTTCTATTGTTTTTGTATAATTTTATATCAGCTCGGAACCACAAAAATAAGTTTTTAAGGGAGTCTGGAAAACCGGTACCGGTTTTCCAAGCTTGGTGAAAAACCGATCAACTTGCCTTTAAATCCTTATCATAGAGGTACATAGATCGGCTTTTGAGTAAGCCTGGAAAACCGGTATTGATTTTCCAGGCTTACTCGAAAATTGATCCACTTGCCTTTGATTCTTCCAGCACGCCAAGTGTGGATCGGTTTTTAATGAGGCTTCAAAAACCGGTATCGGTTTTTCATGTGCCCCTAAAAACCGATCTTTACTTAATATGTGTTACTTTATAGTAAAGATACATTACTATTAATAGAAATTTTACACGTAATTATAATACTTAACTGATATGGTTACAATAAAATATCACAAACATTTTAGTTACTAATTTGTAATATCAATATAGGAAGTTAATTATACTCTATATTATATACCATTTAATGCTATAGATACAATCTTAATATTGATAACCACATTAATATATCAAATTAATATGGTTATTTATATCACATAATTTTACAATTATTATAACTATAATCCTAATATGACTTATAACTTATATGGATGTAATGTTAATAATATATATAATACCAATCTAGATATTATATAATATATTACAATAATATCGGTTTAATATTTATAATATATTTAAGTAAATAAATTAATATTCATATATTATATATTTTACATGTATAATTAACTATTGTATAATGCCCATATAATATATTAACCGTATATAACATATTAATATGCACTCATTATATTATATCATTATGTTTATATTATTTAGGATTATATATTTAATATATTAACTACTATATACTTAAAAGATCATTATATTATCATCATCATGATAATATCATACAATATCAATATATATTAACATTAATATAATTATATCACACTGTATAATACAAATCTAGATATTAATTATTATATTACAATGATATCAGTTTAATGTTTATATTATATTTAAGTAAATAAATTAATATTCATATATTATATATTTTACATGTATAATTAACTATTGTATAATTAACTATTGTGAATATTAGTATCATTGTGTTTATATTATGAGTTAAATACACAATACCCCTCTGAGGTTAACTCAAATACAGACGCGTGAACATTTTCATTTTTATAACACCTTACCCCCCTGTTAACAGTCAACCAATGTTAAAGATGAAGTCTGAAAACCCAAAAATTTTGGGTTTTCACTGTTAACAGGGGGGTAAGGTATTATAAAAATAAAAATGTTCACGCGTCTGTATTTGAGTTAACCTCAGAGGGATATTGTGTATTTAACTCTTATATTATTTGGGATTAATATAATGTTATAAATACATGTATATTTAATATAACTAATAATTATATTATTATGTTTAGTATTATAGTGTTAAATACATGTATATTTAATGTTATAGTATATATTTATGTTATAGTATATTATATTATTATGTTTATATTATTTAGGATTAATATAATGTTATCACACTGTATAATATAACTAATAAGTAATGTTAATAAGATATATAATACTAATAAGGATATTAATTATTATATTACTATAATATCAATTTAATGTATACATTTATATTTCAGTAAATAAATTAATATTAATATATTTTATACTTTACTGCATGTAATTAACTATCATAGCATGCCCATATAATATATTAAATGTATAACACTTATTAATATGCACTAATTATATCATTACGTTTATATTATTTAGGATGTATATTTTATACATGTATAATTGTGTATTCCTAGGGATAAAGTAATAATATTAATAATACGAAATATTATTTATTTTTTCCATGTTATGATCATATATATATAATTAAATTTAGGGAAATACGATGTTACTTAAAATGTTTAATTAAAAGGATTTGTTGGCAATTAAAAAATATAGAATGTAATTACATCAAATAAATAATGAACACATTAAAATATAATTAAATTTATTTATATACAATTTCCACATCAGAGTCTACAAACAATTTTCCAAATTTATTAACTTTATACAAAGGCTTCGTAAACATATATATGTCTCAGACAATCTCTGCCCTCAGTTCAATGACATCTGCAACGGTCTCGCTTTTTCTTGATTTCCATGTACGCGTTTTTGAAAGCACAAGGTCGCGTACGTACATGGCCACATATGCTCCGCAACTCGTCCTGTATCAGTAATAAATTAATTAAATATCATAACATATAGACTATATATATTAATTAGTTATAAACTTACCCACCCATCAGGTTGTTGAGGCACAATTGATCTATGAAGACGCTGAACTTTCCATCCCTCTTCCATGGGTGGCATATCTATCTGGGTCTGCTCGTAAAATCCTATGAACCGCAACAAAATAGACATAAAACATACCAACGACTCAAGTGGCTGTAGTCGTGCGACTATGTCAACATGCGCCATGGAATCATATATTATGATTTTCTGCTTTCTAAGGTGCACCTGACATAGGACCCAGTGTTCTTGATTGAGGTTACACGGTAGTAACACCTGCATTTCAAAACGTTAGTGCTATAGGATTAGTTCGGATAATCATATAATAAATATTAACCTTCGAACTACACTTACACTATCAACCCGCCACCACGGGACTGATGCGTCTATCCGCCCACGACTGTACGCAAGCCACTCTGAGGGTACATCAGCTGTAACCGGATCAAATTTTACACCTTTGTTGACGTAATGCAGCCTATAATACGTTGTCATCAAAGCCTACATGATAAAAATTAAATATATTACTACCGATCAACCGAACGCAACATGAAATTGTAAATGCATAACTAACTTAAATGTAAATACTTACAAACAAAGAACTGACATGGACAGCGTATCTACCGTCTTCCACCTCATTCCACTCTTTTCTTCGTAGGCACATCAAATAAGAATTGATGTGCTCATTAGTCAACCACATGTATTCGTTCTCGAGGGTGACCAATGTGGTCGGTATCACACACCACCCACAACGATCAACTGAATGCCTACATTTAAAAAAAAAAAATATTAAGCATTATTATAAATTTTCTTACATTAACAACTAGGATGCAGGAATTAGTACATTTTTTTTTTAAATATACCTGAGATCCTAAGTAGTTGCAGCTTTATATTCATTATAGACCACTTCTATGGGGTCTGTAGACTCTGCCACCTCCTCCGCCTGCTGTTGGGCCACTATCTTTTTTTTTTTCGCCGGCCTCGGATCCGTGTATGGCGTACGTAGAGGTGCTGCTGGCTTCGTCTTTCGTTTGCCCCGTTCGAGGATGCTCTCATCCTGCAGCTGTAAGTAAATTAAAAACATGTATAATATTAATATTTACAATTATATTTCAAAATGCAACACAATAGAGATACAAAGTTTACCTGGTCATGCTCACGCTCAGTGTCTGCAGCTGATACACCTCCTAAGTCCGTCTAGAAGTGGTGGACCTCCTCTTCCTCCTACTGATGGGGTGACTGATGGACACCGAGTGCATGACGGACCTCTTGCTCCTCATGATGAGGTGGCTGCTGGTCACCTTGCTCCTCCTCCTGATGGGGTGACTGATGAGGTGGCTGATGGTCATGTATAATATTAATATTTACAATTATATTTCAAAATGCAACACAATAGAGATACAAAGTTTACCTAGTCATACTCACGCTCAGTGTCTGCAACTGATACACCTCCTAAGTCCGTCTGGGAGTGGTGGACCTCCTCCTCCTTCTGCTGATAGGGTGACTAGTGGACATCTCGTGCATGACGGACCTCCTGCTCCTCCTGATGAGATGGCTGATGGTCACCCTACTCCTTCTTCTCATGGGGTGACTGATGCGGTGATTGGTAGACACCCTTTGACTGAAGGGTCTCCTGCTCCTCCTAATGGATGGCTGACTGGCCTACATCGATAGGCGACCGACGGACACCCTCGTCCTGATGTGGTGGTGACGGGTAATACATGTGTTTATCTCGGACAAAGCTCCCACCATCACCATCATCATCGTCATCGTCGTCGTCGTCTAGATCATGCCCACCAACCGGAGACCTGAGAATTTTTAAATGCTCTTCCACTCATCTCAGCCTCCTATCCATCTCCCTTACAATCTGAGAGGTTGCCTTCTGCCTCCTATCCATCCTACTTAACTTTTTATGAGTTGTCTTCTGTAAATCCACGATAAACTCAAACAACCGCTTCACCTGTTTCATAGAATCATATATATATCATTTTACATACTACCCTGAATTTTAAAAAAATTTGACAGAGTCTCCCCTGTTTTTTGAGTATCCAGGGAAATACAACTTGCATATTTAAACAAATTACACTTCGTCTATCATTTTTAGAGACTCTGTCTCTCTTTCACACTCCGTACTACTACACAACATGTCCACATCTTTTGCATTTACTACAATAGAAATTAATTGAACAATATTATTATATAAATAGAATATTCGTACCTCATAATCTACGTGCCGTACATTGTGTGCCTTCTTTGTCCGAAACTTTGATAAGGTATCATCTTATTCGGATTGCACGCTTCAGACGTCTTGAATCGGATCATCGTCACCCTCCACCTCATCATCATCATCCTCACCCTCCACCTGATCATCATCCTCTATCTCATCCTCACCCCCTACACCATCATCCAAACCATCATCATTCTCACTCCCCCCGCCGCCCTCTTTATGTACCTCTTCATGAACCATATGATTCAGATTAAAAGATTTCCAATAATCCATCTCCCTCTCGGCGTCAATAGGCTCCAAGATTGACCCAATGCCAACTATCTGTATTATATAAATATATTTAGTTATACTACAATTATATACTTAATATAAATAACGATAGTTATAACAAACAAATAATTGATACAAATTTAGGTTATGTTCGCCACTTACGGGGGGGAAATCATCTAGACTTTTTATATTTGTCGGTGTTCTTTTCAATGATCGTCTCATACATCTTGGTAGATCATTTTGTAATAACGGGTTCTTTTTTGATATCTTCTCCCGTAACACTGGGAACACCTCCACTAACCACCACTATAATGTAAAAATGATTAAACAAAAAATATACATATAGTTAGTAATGGTCATATAATGCAAAATTGATTAAACTAAAAACATACATATAACCTTATATATTAACCGTAATAGAAGGAAGCAATAAATAGTGAAAGTATTAGTTATACTTGAAACGCCAACACATAGTCATAAATATTAATAGTCCTGGGTGGATTTCTGATCCGCTCTTCATTAAGTATCTTATCGAGACAGTGCAACAGGACACTGTAACATAATATGCCCAAAGGGAATGTCTTCCACCTCTCTGTATTCTCAATTAGGACTCACATAAATGGATAAATCATAGTCCTGTCATTCAGTCTCATAAAGAGATGGAAAGCAATCCCTACATTCGCCAACTTCAATAGATCTTCATCATCTATCGAATACTGCCCTGCACGGTCTCGCTACCCACTATGACTTCTTGCCTCAAGAAATGTGACCAACTCCCTCACCTCCGGCGACACTCCATTGAACATTCGCCATAGGAGACCATTTTGATCATTTGCATTGTTTGGTAGATTTTATGGTCGATGCCCCCAAAAGGAAGTCTGGTCACCAACAGAAACTCCTGTTTCCCAAACCTATATCTTCTCTCTCCAATTTCAAACCACCTCTCATCACAGCGTGCATCCATGACCTTTAACTCTCTAGCAAGCACCTACAAAATCACAGAACCAGTAGCCGTATTATTGGTTATTTTCAAAATATGTCCGAACAGACATTCTTCCATGAACCGATTGTATAGATTTCTTCTATTAATAACGACAATTATCTTATTAACCAATCTTTGACCAATATGTGTGTTCCCGCTCGTATGTATGTCAATTGTTTGTGAACTATATTTATAGTTGAAATCCATCTGTAGGAAAGAAAAACAGCAAAGAAATCATTAGTAAGGATAAACTGAATAAGTTTTTGAAGGAATATGAAAAAACGGTTAATGAAATCGATCGGTTTTTGAAGGCATCTGAAAAACCGGTTACTGAAATCGATCGGTTTTTCACTTCGATTTTCCATGATCGATTATTCATATCGGTTTTTCACTTCGGTTTTCCAGATCGGTTTTCAACCTCGATTTTTTCATTATCTGTTTTGAAGATCAGTTTTTCACTTCGGTAACCTGAAAAACCGAACTTGAAAACTGATTTGAAAAACCGATCATGGAAAACGGATCGTGGAAAACCGATCGTGGAAAACCGATCTTAAAAACCGATCCGATCCCGACGACTCTTATTTGGTCGAAATCGGCCATTTTCAACCCAAAAACGACCAAACACAATCAAATCCAACCTATTCTAAATCTAATAATCATAACCTAACATCCATAACACAACAAACCACCCAAAATCTCAAATCTCAATAAAAAACTATAACAAACATTTCAAAAATCAAACATTCGTACTTTCTGCAGGTTCGCTGATGGTCGGAGCTCATCAAGGAAGGTCGGCAACATCACGCGAATGGCTGGAAATAGGGATCTCACCGTCGGGTCGCAATCGGGTTTGGGTTTGGCAAAAACCGGTGTGGTTTTGAGTGGAAAATCGATGGAAATGAGATCCATCGATTTTTCACTCAAATATATATGCAGGGGCTTTATCGTAATTTCACGTTTCGGTTTTTCGTAAATTTTTAACTGTTCAGGGTTTTTTTGTAAAAATGTCCAGGGTTATTTTGGATAATTTAGGTATACCATCAAATATATTTGTTTGAGGGGTTAAAAACAATTTTTTTTAAAATAATGGGTAAAAACAAATTTTACCCTTTTTAGATGGGTATTTCTTATAATTTCCACTATATTATATTAACAGACTTTACCTATCTTCAAAATAGTTATGTAATTACCTTGCTAATATACCCTTCGATTGAATAGTTTTATGAAATTTTGGATGGAAAATTTAGTTTAACGCTTTGACTCTAGCGGTTTAGGTTTTTTAAGTAATACATAAAAAAAAATCAGAGGTGGTTTCATATTATTTTCGATTCGATGGGTATTGTGATAAAAATCCTATAATAAAATTATTTCCCAATTAATTGCAAGATGTAAGTGTGAAGTTCAAGTGTCTTTTTCTGGGTGAAATTTCTTATCACTTTCGAATGGAAAATCATGAAAAGATACTTGTATTCTTGTGGCGCCATCAACATCTTAAGTTTTGTTTGGTCATCATAAACTGTATGTGCTTTACAAGCAAGTGGGTCATCTTCCTTCTAATCATTCTGCGTTAATTTTTTTTTTAAAAAAAGAAAAGAAAAAAGACACTTATTTTCCATGTGTTTTATACCTTTTATCTTTTCCTACGATGGTGGCCGGCAAGAATAATGTCTTCTTCACTGAAAATCCCGACTTACAGATCCTACTTAATATTATGATCAATTCCGCTGCATAAATTGGATGAAAACGTTGTATCATTTCGACTGAAAACCATCTTTATCTTTCAACACCTCATCAAGGGATACAATTTCTTGTTCTTTTACGCAAGTTTTCTATCATTTATTGAAGATTTTTCAATGTTAGAAATTTAGTTTTACATTTATCAACTTACAGATTATATTATGTTGATATTCAAACATGCCTTCTAAACGTTTTATTTGTTATACCAAATTACACTTGATTGTGCACGTGATTGTCCTAATTTAGTTTAAATTTTATTATATGTATAAGTCCCAAAAGATGTCAATGTTGGATTGATTAGTTGTAGGTCCAACTTAGCAAGACGATATGTATGAAATTTCCAAAGAAAATTATTTATTCAAGTTTGCACTCAGATCACATGAAAGATACATTCCATTAACCGATGGGTTGGTGGTCTTGATGAATTCGTACATTTACTTTTTATTTGGGTGCGTTGGGATTTTTCTTTGTCGTTCCCTATAAGCCCAAGTTGCTCCAATTATTGTCCTGTCGAGGAATGCTATACATGTTTTCCTAATGTACTCTTTTAATATACTTTTCATTGAATCTAGAACATGTACACAAATTTATATTTTTACAATATAAACTTTTTGTTCAAAGAATTAAATTTGTGATCATTTTTTAGACGAATGCTAAATACAATCCTCCTATGCATTCTCTTAATTTACTCTCCATTCTACACAGAACATGTATACAAATTTTACTTGTTGAACATAAAATTTGTCATAAATTTCAGTGAAATTATAAGAAAATATCGATAAGATATACCTGAAATATCCTATACATTTTCATTAAAAAAACTTCATTATATATATCCCCTTAGGTAAACTTGAGGTATTGATACACTTATCTAAAAAAAAAAATGATTACATTTTAAAAATACTGATTTTAATTTATTATATTTAATTACAACTAAATAAGTCAGATATATTTTATGTACACCCACACCTATATATATATAAGCAAATTACAAATCAACTTTATACATATATTACAATTTAACTATCCATTGTTAGTGTTGGTTAGTCAACTTTAATAAATTTGGGGGTATTTTTGCCTTCTAACCTTATTTTTATTTTCTATTTTGAAAAACAGAATAAAAAAATAAATTTAAAAAAAATTTAAAAATTGACAACCACTGTTGGAACTCAGATGATCGCCAGCAGCTTGCTTCCTACTTCCTCCTCTTCTTCTTCTTCTTTCTTGTCCTCCTTTTCTCTATCATTTCTTCTTTCCATCAAACACCAAAATAATAATCAACAAATCAGCAATAATAAACCCAAAATAAATAAATAAATAAAAAATCTCAAAAACCCAGAAATCTTTAGGACAAAATCAGTATCATCCACACAAACCAATAAGAAATTAGAGTCATCCACACAAACTAGAAATTGGAAACACAAGCCAAAACCACACAAACCCAAATAAGACAAAATTAGTATCATCCACAAATAAAAATCTCTAAGATGTTGAAGATGAAGAAATGGGTTTCAAAGATGAACAAAATCAAAATAAAACACAAACGCTTTCTAAATTAGAATCAATCACAAACCCTTTCCATCGGTGGGTTTCAAAACCCATTTTTGGTTTCCAAACTAGGATTTGAGATGAGTGAGGAGAGTGCCGACAGATTTGCAATAAGAATGGGATAGTGATGGTGAGAGAAAGCGGTGGCCGAGAGAAAAGTGGGGAGAGCAGCGGTGAGTAGGGACAGAGCGATAGGAAGTGAGGACCGCGGAGTTCGAGCCATGTTATTTATGGCAACATTGTTCGAGAATGCTGGAGGCAACGGTACCGTTGACGAAGAGGTAGATAGAAAGGCAGAGAGGTAGATGAGAGAGAGAGAAAGAGAGAGAGAGGTGGAGAAAAGAGAGAAGAGCAATTACAATTTAGCCTATTGGTCGGAAACTAATTGCAAGTGGAGTCACATTTTTGGTTTACTATAATTTAGTCTATCGCTGTTAAAAAATCTCTATTAAAGTTAATTGAGGTAGGGACAAAATTGTCTTTTGATTTTATTTTTAATTTTCTATTAAAATAAGTTTTAAAAAATTTAAAATAAATAAATAAATAAATTGGATGAGATTAATTAAATAAAAAAAAAAAATTGCATCATAACCCAAAAAAAATATTGAAAAATTCATCTTCAACTGAGAAAAACAAAACCATCTATCAACCATCTTCAACCATACACCCACCCACCCAGTTCGTCTACAACTATACAACACAATCAACATTATCGATACAAATAATTAGATGAACTCAAAATCATTTACCCAACCATACAGCACACCTCATCCATCACACGCCTACACACCCAATTCATCTTCAACTTTATAGCATCATCAACATCATCAACCCAAATTATTATAATGAACCCATAATCATTGACCTAACCATATAGCATCATCCACAAGAATCATCAACAAAAACACCCATAAACCATGAGAAAAATTAACCACCTAAAGTCAATAAAATCAACAAAAATCACAAGAATAATTAACAAAACCTATAAAAATAAAAACAAAAAAATGGTGAGGTAGAGAGGAGACGAACCTAAATCCACCCACCACCACCACCACCTCTACCTTTACACTCAGCAAAATCAACCACCCAAAATCAACAAAAATCATTAACAGAACCCAAAAAAATCAAGACCAAAAAATGGTTAAGGAAGACGAACTCGGATTCATTTGGGTTCGAACAAACTTGGATTTCATCTTGGTCCATTCAAAAGAAACCAGATTTCATCTAGGTTCTTGAGCGAACTTAGATTCATTTGGGTTCGATTCGAACCTAAATGAATTCTAGGTTTTTGAACGAAGAGAAAGAGAAGAGAATAGAAGAAGAAGAATGAGAAGAAAGATAAAGAAGAAGAAGAAGAAGGAGAAGAAAAGAGGGGGAGAGATAGCGACAGACACGAACCATCTGGGTTTATCTTTTTTAAATTTTTTTTATTTTTATTTTTTTATTTTTAGTTTTTAGGGTTTTTTTTTCTTTTTCAAATTAATCTTCACTGTCTATTTTAAGATGGACAATGAAGATTTAATGAAAAAGATTTATTTCATTTTCATTTAATTTTTTAATTTTTTTGAATTAATCTCTATTGTCCATCTTAGATCTGATGAATTTTTTTTTTTATATATTATTAATTATTAATTATTTTTTTAAATTTCTCTTTTAAAAATAATTAAAAATGTAGAAGCATTTTATTCTTTTTGTCAGTCTTTAGTTAAGTTTAACAGAATTTTGTAATTACGATAGGTTAAATTATAATAAACCATAAAAAGTGACCCCGTTTGCAATAAGTTTCCAACCAGTAGACTAAATTGTAATTTGCTCAAGAGAGAAAGAAGAAGCTGGTTTCAACCTATAATTTTTGGTTTTATAAAAATATTTTCAATTTGATTTATTTGAATTTTTTAAAATTTTTTATTTAATCAAACCAGTCAAAGCAATCTGCTTATCAACTATTAGAGTTATTTCTATTTTTTCTAAACTATATTGTTTGTCATCGAAACTAATAGACTTTGGGTAACAACGGGTGGGGGCCGATGGTGGCTTTGATGGCAAAGAGATCTGGTGGGGTTTGAGAGGACTTGTGTGGAGTCAAATTTGGAGTTTGAATGATTTGGTAAGGTTTTATTGTTCTTCTTTGATGAAAAATATTGAAGAACATTGTGGTTTTTATTGATGAAAAACAAGCAAATTCTCTATAATATTTTATGATTAAAATATTAAAAAAATTTAAAAAATCTTCATTGATTAAATTTTTTATGATTTTGTTATATAAAATTTATTAATAAAAACTATAATATCAAAAATTATTTTGAAATTAATTTCTATCGTTCATCGTAATTTCATAAAGATGGATGAATATAATAAAGTTTTTATTTATTTATTTTTTTAATTCATAAAATGATATTTGTATTAAATGTGATGTGATATGCCAAACAACCCAAATGTATTGAAGAAAATACCCTTTGCCCAATTAACGGTGACTAACGGTTACTGACGGCATGGGGATTTATTATCACAAAAACAAAACTTCATCTTTGTGTGCATAAGAGCTTACCTCAGTAGGTATTGTGTAATTCACTCTATTAGTAATATCAAAAAGCTGTTTTATTTTTAGTAGTAGTCTATCTTGCTTACAACATATTAATAAATAACTTATGAAATTATTTTTTTGTTTACTCATAAACAGAAAGTTGAGTGTTTTTATTATTCAAAACCTAAATCAACACTTAAGGGAACTACTGATCTATTTCTCACAAGAAGAGTGAATTTCATTATTATGTAGAATGTTCTTAGTTACTTATTAAATCACATCTCAAAAGTATTAAGCTCATTGACCGTAAATATGTAACAATCTCACTCATGTAAATCAAAATATATGACTCAACAAAAAAGAGTCCATAAAACACTTAGGATTAAGATCAATCCATATATGATTATCTAGTCGATAAATATAAATTTTTTTGTTTAATGGATATTAATAAAAAATTTTGATCCTATATAATCTCAATTATATAAGGTGCCTCCATTTTTATATCACCACATGAACAATCCCTGACAAAACCATCACATCAAATACGAATAGACCGTAGTTGTAGATTTACCATAAATAAAGTACCAAACTTTGTTTGTTTTTTACGTAGTTTTCAGATTATTAATCTCAAACTAAATCTTTTTGTATATAACATTTATATACTTAGTTTGAGACTATATAAATAATCATGAATGTTGTATAATATGTGTATGAAACAAACATTTCATAAATGCACATAAATAAAATGTGATAAACATATTTTCTTTATTATTTATTTAAATGTTTACAAATTACTAGCTCTTACTGTTAGGGTTTTATACCCTAAGAGCTTATAATTTGTAAACGTTTAAATAAATAATAAATAAAATATGTTTGTTCAATTTATGTGCATTTGTTAAATGTTTGCTTCATACGAATATCATATAACATTAATGATTACTTATGTAGTCTCAAACTAAGTATATAAGTGTTATATACAAGAGGATTTATTTTTATATTAGTAATATAAAGAGTCTGTAAAAAGCAAACTAAATTGGATACTTTATTTGTGGTAAATCTATAATTATGGTCTATTTCATATTTGATGCGATAATCTTATCCAGAATCGTCCATGTGACGACATGAAAATGGAGACACTTTATATCATAGAGATTATATAGGATTGAACTACGATAAAAATGAATTTCTTATTACTATCCGTTAAACAAAGAAATTTATATTTATCGACTAGATGATCATATATATATTGATCTTAATCATGAGTATATTATTGACTCTTGTTTGTTAAGTCATATCTTTTTATTTATGTGGGTGAGACTGTTATATATTTATGGTCAATAAGTTTTGTACTTTGGAGATGTAATTTAATAAGTGACTGGAAACATGCTATATAATATTGAAATCCACTCTTTCTTGGAGAAGTAGATGAGTAGTTCTCTTAAGTGTTGATTCAGGTCTTGAACAATAAAAGCACTCGACTTTCTGTTTATGAGTAAATGGAAAGATAAATTCATAAGTTATTATAAATACATTATTTATTTGAGAATAAATGGTACTTAATGGAACAAGATATAATTAGAAAGGTATAACAGACTTTAATGACCTAATTTTAATTGTGAACTACTCGTAGATGATCGAACTATATGAAATGATTAAATCGATGAACATTGAAAATTCAAAATTTTTTGTTTACGAGTAAACAGAAAGATAAATTCATAAGTTATTATGAATACATTATTCATTTGAGAATTAATGATACTTAATGGAACAAGATATAGTTAGAAAAGTATAACAAACTTTAATGACCTAACTCTAATTGTGAACTACTCGTAGAGGATCGAACTATATGAAATGATTAAATTGATGGACATTGAAAATTCAAATTTTGAGAGTACAACATTAAGTTCTTAATGGAGTAACTTTAAGGTTAATAATAGTAAATTATTAATTAAAAAGTTTAATTAATAATTTTGATATTATTGGAGCTCAAATTGTAAGTCCATTTGGTCTCTCAACCACATAAAGAAACAAAGAGAAGAATATAATCTGATTGTCCAATTGTTAATGTCACATATAAATTTTACGAATACATTCACGATTTATTTAAATAATTTGATTAGTTAAATATATGTAATTATTTAATTATCTATAGAGGTTATAGGTTCAATTCCAAATGATTTCATTAAATTATTTATGATTTAGAATCATTTAATTTAATAAAAGAAAATTCATTTAATTTATTAATGGAAATAGTAATTTAATTTAATTGGAATTGAATTCCATATTAAATTAAATTAAAGGAGTTTTAATTTAATAGAAATTGGATTTCATATTAAATTAATTGTAAAGAATTCCAAACCAATAAGTATGCCATGTAATTCACTTTATTGGTAATATATATATATATATATATATATATATAACAAGAGTTTCGTTTTTAGTAAGTCTGTTTTGCTTACCTATTTTAATGTCTTCGTATTTAACTGGCGAGAGAATTAAAATGGTAGGCCTGGACGCCAACATTGTGCCTCAAACAATAACTATTTTATCCCCAAAATCTTTTTTAATTTAAGGTATTGGATTCTCTCTACAGTTTCTCTTTGGTTGTGATAAAATTCCAATTGCTTTTGAATGAAACTACTAAGATTAACGTTCTGTAACATTGAATGATTGCAGTCTACATACACGCACAATAATAAAGCATTAGCTTACGATTTATTTTACCATCTCAATTTTATGGTACAGGATACAACTTTTGAGATGTTCATATTTAAAATGATTTCCATGTCACCTTACATACAGATAACAATGACCACAAAGACAAATAGAAAATTCATTTCACAAATCATTTTGTGATAATGAATATTTGGCTAGATTTTGATGGCCACTACGGGGCTTAACACTTTGTGGTTATGTTGATCTATCCAATTAAGAAAACCAAAGACCATGCTTGGAGCTTCATTGTCAATCTCTATGCTCAAAACAAAGTTCTGCTTCTGATATTATTATGTGAATGTTGGAGTGATAGGCTCTATTGTGATTCTTAGTCCAATAGGGAACTTTAAATTTGCATGGTACACTGCTTCTGTTTCCCTCCACATTTGTTATAACCTTGCTGAATTTTTTAACCGTTTATTGGTAAATATTGCCATAAATGAAGGGTAATTTAGGTCAGTAGGTTCTTGACTACAATTCCATTGATTTGTTGAAGGATAGTTTTCATCTGTGTTTCATCATAGCATAGACCGCAAAGGAAATCAATGTAATCCTGAACATCCATGTCATAGATGAGTCCAAGGTCCATGGCTCTATTAGGGTCAATATGGCTTGCCCCAAAATCTAGAGGTGTGGCTAGAAGGTCAGTACTTTCATCTTTCAAAATAGAACCGATGTTATCTATGGTATATGTTGTCATCATCATAACTGTGCAGATGGTTGCTAGACTCCATTTCTTGTAGATGGCTTTCAGTAA
The DNA here is from genome assembly GCA_019925255.1 of Litchi chinensis. Taxonomy (NCBI): domain Eukaryota; kingdom Viridiplantae; phylum Streptophyta; class Magnoliopsida; order Sapindales; family Sapindaceae; genus Litchi; species Litchi chinensis. The sequence continues at coordinate 10,711,445 of CM034468.1, forward strand.
AATTGATACTTCAACAGCATATGGTGTTGTCACTGATGTTCCTGAGTATAGTGCATAATCTGTTACCAAATTGTACTTCCCAATTTTGGTGAACGACACAGTAGGTGCAACCAGTGCGAGCACATCAACGCCTAGAGCCAGAATATCTGGCTTTAATAAACCAGGGTTGATTGGATCCAACCTTCATGAAGAGAAGTATGCCACTTGAGGTGCTAGTTTCATGCCTAATTTTGTCAAAATAAATCTCGTGCTTTTGTTGTTTGCTTTACTCTCCTCTGTTGCATACTTTTTAATCAAAGTCCCAAAGGCAATGTTCAAAATCAAGCTAGGAGTGGAGTAGTTCTCTGGTGGTAAAATTGGTGAATCTTCCAAAAAGATTCTAGCATATGCATATGCCCTCTCAACCTCCCTCATTTGGTGATAAACATCAACTCTAGAATTATTATCACAAAAGACTGCTTTTCTAGTAACCTCATTTTGGTCAAGTGTTGAGACGCTGCACGGTGCTTTGTTTACATTGTCTTTACTATAGTACAAAGATCCATTTGTAATGTAAATGTTCTCTGGAAAGTATGAAATGCCTTCTAGTGTTAACTCATTTTCTAGAGTCACTCTTACATTAAAACTTCAATCTAGCATGCCAACTCCCACTGTCGCAATCTAGGGTGTTCCATTGTATATTGAGTTGTGACCTCGATCATTCCTGAAATATATACAACAAAAAAATTTTTCTCTGTTGCTGAAAGTGAAACAATGAGAACCACATCCTTAAAATAAGGAGTCTGGTCGAAGCCAAGAGATAGTGACACGATGTCAACCCCATTGGCGATTGCTCGATCCATTCCTGCAAGCACATCAGTTGTTGTAGATTCTTCTGTTCCCGTTGCCCGTGCAATCTTGTACATAGCAACATGTGCACGTGGCGCTACTCCTTGGGCCGCGCCTTTTCCACGTCCAAAGTGACTTGTACCAAGTACATGGTTACTAGCAACTGTGGATGCTGTGTAAGTGCCATGACCATAAAACTCTCGTGCAGAATCAAAGTCATGTTCCTTGGATATTTTGAAACGTGCAACAAGCAACCCTTTGCTAAAAATCTTGCCCGAATGAGCTTTCGGTTGCAAACAAAAGGATTGAATGTTGTGTCATTCTCACACCTGCCATTCCATCTCTGTGGTATTGGTGACATACCCTTTCCACTAAAACTCTCACTCTTTGGCCAGATTCTTGAATCAAGAATTCCAAAGATTACACCTTCACCATATGAATTAATGCCATTATCGTGTTGTTTTAGGTCTCTGAGGAGGAATATGTGAATGCCATCAAGGAGGAAATCAACAAAGTTGTAAAGATTCAAGAAGAGCTAGATATTGATGTCTTGGTTCATGGAGAGCTCGGGGTGAGCTTCCATCTTCCCCTGGAAGACAAGGAACAGATGTCTCTTGGTTTGAATGATGAAGAATTTATTTCATTTGGTCCTGCACTTTTAGCCTACAATTCTTTATTGAATATGAATTTTTATTCTTGCAGAGAAACGATATGGTTGAGTACTTTGGGGAGCAACTCTCAGGTTTTACCTTCACTGCCAATGGGTGGGTGCAATCTTATGGATCTCGTTGTGTGAAGCCACCAATCATCTACGGTGACGTGAGCCGTCCCAAGGCTATGACCGTCTTCTGGTCCTTTATGTCTCAAAGCATGGCTAGTCGCCCAATGAAGGGAATGCTTACTGGCCCGGTTACCATTCTCAACTGGTCCTTTGTCAGGAATGACCAGCCCAGCTATTGGAAATGACACTTAATAAAGATTGGTGAAAATGAAATGATATTGTCAGATAATATTATAATAATATTATTTGCATAATTTTGTGCCAATTTTGTTGAATCGAAACCTGCTACCAGATTGCTTTTGGCCATTAAGGACGAAGTTGAGGATCTTGAGAAGGCTGGCATCAATATTATCGAAATTGATGGGGCTGCCTCTAGAGAGTGACTACCTCTTAGGAAGGCTGAGCATACTTCTGCTTGGATTGGGCCATCCACTACTTCAGGATCACCAACTGTAGCGTCCAGGACACTATCCAGGTTTTTGCGATATTTTTTAAAGCTTATAAAAAATAGTTATTATGTATCCAAAAAAAAAAAAAAAGCACGTTAATTCAGTCTCATTGGAGAAGAATTCTTCTAAGTTGGCAACTTTCACCATCATATTACTTCTCTCATCATGTTAGTGTCTCTTTCTTATCCCTCATAGCTTAATGGTGTTGTATTTGAGAGGGCTTTTGATATTGTTAAGATTGTTCCTTAATAATCCAATATATTCTAATAATAATTAATATATTTGTATAGTCTTGATAGCGGATTTTCATTTTGTCAAAGTTGTCAAAAAACAAATATTTACATTGAGATCGTAATGATCTGATAATGAATCTATATTTTGATGTCAATTTAATATTTGATTAAAAGTAAATATAAAAACACTTTAATGTTAAAAAAACATTTTAAGTTTTCTTTTAAGGAACAAATCATAAATTTTTGGTTCCAAAATTACATTTTGAACATGAAAAGCCAATATTCTTTCTAGAGAAAAAAAAAATCAATTTTATATGCAGAAAACAACTAATTATTGTATTGGAATTGGTCAGGCATTACAATGTCTACTGTCATAGAGGTTGATAATGGTAGTTCATTGAATGGAGAATCGGCAGTTGGAGGAGGCAACATCTTGAAATCTAAGACAAAAATGTGTAATGGGCCTAATGGCAAGCCTTCCCCTCCACCTTGTAAATGCTAGCAGGGCAAATGGTGCTTGTGTTAATTTCTTTGTTTTCCTTATGTAATGATGCCCAAAAGTTCTTAATAAATATTTGAGTGATTCTTTTGTCACATAATAAATATACTCTTCAAACCCATTTTTTCAATTTTTTTAATTAAAATAAACTAAAGATTAATGTTAGTTCAAAAGGCAACCTACAAGGGGGTGGATTAAGACTTTAATAATTTAAATAACTTTTCTGTCAAATTTGGGGTATGTTATCAAAATTTGTCGAATTGCATTATTCAATCAGGAAAGACAAACTCAATTTTTTCCAAATTTTTAGATTTTAATAATTTAAATCCTTCTTCATATTATTAGATATTGTTAGATTAATTAAGCTTTTCAAAATTTTTCCTAAACAATAGATAGACAAACTCAACCACATTCACTGCAATATTTGAAAAATGAATGTTATGCCTTAGCAATATCAATTTCCAAAAGAAAAATATCAATTTCCAAAAGACCTTCTATACAAAGACTCGCACTTAATTTTTTATTGTTTTTAATGTATGTAATTTGAATCAAAGATTGGTTTGTTAGTTATTTACGCATTTAGAATTTTATAAATGTTTCACAACTGAAGATGGAAATACATAAAATCATTTATGATGTTTTTACATAATTCTATAAGTAAAAAATTTGTCAGATCTTTTTTTTTTTTTTTTTTTGTTAATGATCATCTTATATATTTTGGATGATTTTAATGAAAGAAAACCTAAAATAATTTAGGGAGTGTAAAAAGAAGAATGAAGAAGAAATATTTTCAAGTAAGGTTATTTTTAGGATTTTAGTGGGTGTATAAAGTTAATTTTTTTTTTTAATTTATAATATTGAGTACAATGAGCAATTGGGTGTCGGATGAACTTTTTGGGTGGCAATAGACTCACCCTTTTTCTTATTATTATTATTATGATTATTATTGCTTCTAAATCTGGTTAAAACAAAACGTGATAAAATAAATTTTACAAGGGATTTTTAATGCAGAAGCCAAGACATTTTTAACTAAATTTTAAAACTGCAAGATGATTTTGATATATAATAAGAAATTTTTTTCATCTAAACTCAAATTAATTTTTTCATCTAATCTCTCATTTAATGTAAATATAATGAATTATTGAGATAATTTGTTTTAATAATTTAAAAGTTAGAACGCACTGACCGTAGACACTCACTGTTGTTATTATTATTATTATTATTATTATTTCTAAATCTGGCTAAAAGGTGATAGGAAATTAATTTTACAAGGGATTTTTAATATAGAAGCCAAGCCATTTTTAACTAATTTGAAAACTGCAAGATGGTTTTGATATTTAATAAGAAGATTTTTTTTTCATCTGTTATGCCCGTTTTCTCAACCTGGATAAATGAGCCGGTATAGGCCCAATAAACGTGAGCAGGAGTGAAGATCCAGCAAGCCCGACCTCCAGGTCGCTCCAATGAGCTCGATGAGCTCGCGTAATGAGTAGACGACCCAAGCACGTTTCCAGTCCACTCCAGCATCTATTCAGCCCGCATAATTCCAACAGTCCAGGAAACTCGTGTCAGGTGGTACCTTGTGCAGCAAGTCACCAGTTCTACCTAATTCTTTGATTTCTCGCCTGCATCACTTACACAGTTGCCAAGGAGCATTTAATATGGCGGTCATGCATTTAATGAAGAGAAGATCTCTCCTGGTGCATTAAATGCAGACGTGTGCATAGAATGAATAATAATTATCTTTACAATAAATGCAGCATGGTTTATGTTAGAATTAGTTGAAATAATCATCATTTGTAACGTGAATTACACTCTTTGGTATCTCTGCCCCTCTATAAATAGAGGAGATTTTTATTGTACAAACAAGCTGAAGACACTAGTATACCGTCACTCTGCCGGAATTATTCTAGAGTGGCCCGTGGACGTAGGCTCAGTCGCCAAACCACATAAAAATCCTTGTGTTTGTATTTATTCTTCCCCCTCCTTTCTTCATTAACTACTCCATTACTGCTGTTTATCTACCACAACCAACATTCCTTCGCCTTTATTACGATATACCAACCTTAAACCCCATTTAAACCGCATTTATTACAGTTATCATCATTTAATTACCTTGATCGCAATCTGGGCCTTAAAATCTCTGAGTTGACCGTTTTTGGACATCGACATCATCTAAACTCAAAATTAATGAATTATTTTTTCATCTAATCTTCCATTCAATGTAGATATAACGAATAGTTGAGATAATTAGTTCTAATAATTTAAAAGTTAGGAAACACTGACTATAGAAGTTATATATATATATATATATATCAATTTTGTTTGTTTGTTTGTTTGTTATTTGTTTTTGTTTTTTTGTATGGATTGATATAACAATTTTAGTTACTTAGTTATAGGCGGTTAGATTCATTTGCTTTAATTTAGTCAACATGCAATTATACTTAAGCAGTGGTAATATAATGCGTTGTTGTTGTTGTTGTTGTTATTATTGGAGTTAAATATACAAAACCCCTCCGGGGTTTACTTTAAGATATACGCCTAAATGTTTAGGTTTTTGTAAGACCATAGCCCCCGGATAATAGTCAATAAGTGTTAAAATGGATTGTTGACCCAAATTTTTCATACAATGATGAAAATGCCCTCAACATTTTAAATTTTAATTAATTTGAATTTGAATTATAATAAATTATTAAAAATAAAATTAAAAAAAAAGTGTTTTCATAAATTTTATAATTTTAAGACCCCTCAACCTAGAGATGCAATCATGAATAATATTTATAATTTTTTTCAAATTTTTTAAATTCTCTTTTTTTTTAAAAAAAAAAAGATAAAGAAAATGTTGTTTCGAAATTCAATCATTTTTTCTTTTTTCTTTTTTTTTTTGTGGCTTTTTTGGAAGAAAACCTAGATTTGTTCGAACCCAAATCTTCCAAAAAACCAAAAAAATAAAAAAGATTTTTTTTTTAAAAAAAAAAATCATCATCTAAGTACCCAGTTCCCAAATGATGTTCATCATCTGGGTTCTAAACCCAGATGATGAACATAATCTGGGAACTAGGTATCTAGATGATGTTCATCTGGGAACCCAAATAATGCATTATGATAAAAAATTGAAAAAAATAAAAAATAAAAAAACATACTACTGCTTCCATCACGTTCTTCAACCCCAAATCTATAAAATTATCATACCTAACCCTAAAATCAAACCAGATTAATGTATAATAATCCATCAATCTCAACCCAAACACTAACCCCCCACACCTTACCAACTAATCCCAATTCCCACCACATTCATAAACCAAAGAACACCCAAACTTTACCATCCTAAAATCACCCCATACTAATTATTCCCGACACTTACCACATCCATAAACCAAAAATCACCCAAACTTCATCATCTCAGAATCACAACTACCAACAAACAAATCCAAAAACCACTCAAACTTCACCATCCCAAAATCACCCCCACCAATAACCAAATCCAAAAACCCACTTTCCAAGCCAAACAAAAACCAAGAGATCATAGTAGTGGAGAAGAGAAAGAGAAAGGGAGAGAGCTATAATAAGGGAAAGAGAAAGAAACTTATAAAAGTAGATAAGGAAAAGAGGGCCGAGAAATTGAACCCACATTTGGGTTCATGAAACCCAAATAAAACCTGGGTTCCAAGCCCAGATGGATGAGAAGAAGAAAAAGAAGAGAAGAAGAAGAAGAAAAGAAGAAAAAGAATAAGAGAGAGTGGGTCGGTGTATGGTTTGATAGAGAGGGTGGTGGTCGGGGGGGGGGGGGGGGGGGGGGGGGGGTTGCAAGTCTGGTGAAGGACGGTGAGGAGAGAGAGAGAGAGAGGAAAAAGAAAAGAAAAAAATAAAATTATTTTAAAAAAATTAAAAAACTAAGGGCATTTTAATCATTTCACTAAAAAAGCCGATCAAATATAAAAGTTAACAGTCGCTGACTATTATTTAAGGGCTATGATGTTATAAAATCCTAAATGTATAGTCACATGTATTAACGTAAATCTCAGAAGTGTTTTGTGTATTTAACTCTTATTATAATTATTTCCAAATCTGGTTAAAACAAAATCCAAACATGATATGAAATTAATTTCATATCATTTGATTTTTATTTTTATTTTTCCAGATAAAATTTTAACCTATAAATATTGCTTTGGTGAATCCAATTGTCACCCTTAAATAATAATAACAATAAAGCATTTCCAAACTAATTCAGTCTTCATGGAGAAGAATTCTTCTAAGTTGGCTTTCTTCGTTATCATATTGCTTCTCTCATCAGGCTAGAGTCTCTTTCTTATCTCTCATATTTTAATAGTACTACATTTGAGAGGGCTTTTGATACTGTTAAGATTGTTCCTTAATAATTGAATAAATTCTAATAACAATTAACAGATTCTTACAGTCTTCATAGTAGATTTTCATTCTATCAATGTTGCCAAAAGAGAAATTTTTATATCGGAATCATGATGATCTGATAACAAATCTAAATTTTGATGTGAATTTAATATTTGATTATAAGTAAATATGAAAACACTTTGTTGTTAAAAAAAAAAAAAACATTTTAAGTTTTCTTTTAAGGAACAAATTGTAAATTCTTTGTTCCAAAATTACATTTTGGACATGAGAAACCAATATTCCCTCTAGAGAAACAATCAATTTTGGATGTAGAAAACAACTAATTGACGTATTGGAATTAGTCTGGCATTGTGATGTCTACTATCCCGGAGGTTGATAATGGTAGTTCATTTAATGGAGAATCAGTAGTTGGAGGAGAAAGCGTATTGAAGTCTAAGATAATAACGTGTAATAGCAAGCCTCTTGCCCTCCACCTTGTGAATGCTACCAGGGCAAAGCGGGCCTATGTTAATTTCTTTGTTTTTCTTATGTAATGCTGCCCAATAGTTCTTAGTAGATATTTTAGTGATTCTTTTGTCATTTAATAAAAATACTCTTCAAACCCATTTTTTCAATTTTTTATTTAAAATTTAAAATAAACTAAAGATTAAAGTTAGTTGAAAAGGCAACCTAGAAGGGGGGGATTAGGGTTTCAATAATTTAAATCACTTTTCCATCAAATTTCGAGTATATAAGCAAAATTTTTTGAATTGCATATTATTCAATCAGAAAAGGAAACTTGATTCCCAAAGTGAGAGGAGGAATCAAATTCCTTTTTCAGTAGAAACTTGATTGTTGATTTTATTGTGCAAATTCACATAATTTAGAGAACATTTCATATTAAGTCCACAACAAAAGAAAAAAAATACATTTTAGCCCATTTGTTATAAAAATTCTTTTTTGACCTCTCAAACAAACTAATTACTATCTATATCCACACTACCCAAATTGTCCTTAAATATTTTTATTTTAAAATTCCATTTTTAACCTTACCTGAAATTATCAAACTACACTTCTTCTTCTTCCATTTTCTCTTCCATAAGATTTTCATCTTTTCCATTCTCAATAATTTTTTATCATCCATTCAAGATTGTGTTTGTGTCCAAAAAAAGGCACATTCAAGGTTCTCTATCTCCAACAAGCCCCACATTCAAGTTTTTCTTAGTTTGAAAATATGTGATTGTTATTAGTTGATTTTCAATTTTTTTTTTTACTTCATATTGTTTAGTTAAAGGCCGTAAGAGTGACTTTTGATTATTATTTAACCTCATGTGAGTGAGATATGTAGAAAACGAAGGAAAAAAAAAAAGAACCATGATTTTCTACGTATTGTCGAGTTATGCAAGTACACATAACCCGATTCGAGTTATGTGCACTCAAAAAACTCAAATCGGGATATGTGGGCTCATAAAATGCAAATCAGGTTATGTGTAGTCACAAAACCCAATTTGAGTTTTGTGAGTCCATGTAACTCAATTCGGGTTATATGAACTCACAAAACCCAATTTTATGTTTATTTTTACATTTTTATTCCTCATGTTGTCTAAGTTTGGTATTGATTATATGTGGTTATATTTTATTAGATTTTTATGAATTTGACAATATAAAATTGGATATTAAATATGATGAGGGTATGTGTGAGACTAATTTATTTTATGCTTTAAATTTTATAGGAATTATTGAAATGAAGATAATAGTAAAATGCATTGGAGAGTGAAATGAGAATAACTATATTGGGGTTGAGATGTTCATGATAGGGGCCCCCAAACATGTCAATTTATCTCGATTAGTGGATTTTATTTATACAGTGACTGACATTAATAGAAGAATGTGGGACATTCGTTTGCATTATTTACTATGAGCTAAAGGAATGCCTATAGTTAAGATACTTATCACAACTAATCTCAGTGTTTGAGGTGTAATTTCAGACAAAAAAAAAAAAAAAAAAGACTGATTAAAGAAAGATTTATGTTAATAAGAATGTGAGAGATTCAGAGGTATTAACCCTACCGTCCCTCCATTTGCCACCAATTTAATACCAGACCGAGGGCATATGGAGACACATATTGATAAAACTGTATGTTTGATTATGGTTGAAGGTCAAAATTGTTTTATTTTTTATAATGGTAATAATCAAGTCTCAACTTTTGTTGCAGCATTTACATCCATAGAAAGTCTAATTTGTGAGATTGATTTTGGTAGAAATTATCATGATGATAAAGATCATGACACAGATAATGATGGTGATAAGACATCGAACACTGAAGATGATGATAACGAAACTATAGTTGATAACATTAAAGCTGGAGCTGATGCATAAAACATAAAGCATCTGAAAAATAGATTTTCAAGCTCGTAATTTGAAACCAACTCTTCACAACCATACTGGATTGTTCCTAATATGGATCAGTGCGAAATTGAGGCTATGTAAACCGCCATATCGACCTTCATCTGACATGATACATTGTACAGACGTGCATTTTTTTATAGTAAATATGAACTGAATGTGGTTGTTGGAAAAAGTGTTCATAATTTCAGGTATCAACATGAAGTTAAACGTTCGTGCATGGTTCGATATAAGGCCAGTTACAAGGATCTAACCTATAACTTTGAGGTTTGTCCAAGATGCAAAAGGGACGATTCGATGTTGTATGTGTGCAAGTATGTGTCGAAACAGACATGTTGTTAGAATGCCTACGAGTCATATAGACGAAGTGTCAAGACTATTGTCATAGCAATGTTGTATCAAAAAAATGTAGGGCTTAGTAGTATAACACTTCAACTTTTGATTATAGAAATATTGGAGCAGTATGGTGTGCGGATCATGTACACTAAAGCTTGGACATCTTTACAATATGTAAAGAAACGAACATATGGAAAAACAGATGAGTTATTTTCATAGCTTCCTTAGTACTTTCACACATTAAAAGAAACAAACATTGGTATAGTGACTGCAATTGAGACGGATGAAAACAACTGGTTCTTATATTCGTTTGTTACATTTGAAGTCTCAATTAAGGGCTTTCGGTCCTATATTAGACTGATTATTACTATTGATGCCACTTATTTGAAAGGTGAATATAAAACAGTGATTTTTGTTACTGCATGCAAAGATGGGGAAGAGATGATTTATCCTATTGCTTTTGGATTTGGTAATGGAGAGTCGAATAATTCATAAACCTGGTTTTTAAATAGATTGTAAGAGATTATTAGTGGGACATAGTGTTTGCCATCAGATTTATCTAATCATTATAAAAGTATTGCAAATGCGATGAAAAATGTTTTTCCTGAAGTCCTACACATTTTCTGTTTCTTCCACTTGAAGCAAAACTCGAAGCAATATTATAGAAAGCAAAAGGATGTGGAACATATATTTTACCTTGCAGCATATTGTTATACAAGGCTAGATTGTGATAGATATTTGGAATAAATTCGAGAGGCATGTTTGTAAATGCATGAAAAATTGGTTGATATTAGAGTTACTAAATGGTTATATGCATATTCTCCAAAAAAAAAGATATGACATAATGACTACTAACATTGCAAAGTCGCTAAACAAATAAATGATAAAAGCACATCGGCTCCCAATAACAACCGCATATGAATATCTGAGACATATGTTGCAGATATGGTACAATGATAGACGTGTTCATATTGAGAAACTTAAATCTTTGGTTAGCAAAACTGCAAAGGATCATGTGAACTCGATAGCTAATGAATTGATGAATGTCATGGTATCTACCATTCAACAATAGATCTAATTTGGAGTCTTTCATGAACTAGGTTATGGGTTCTTCAACCTTTTGCGCGGTTATGCAATTGTTGTCATTGGGACCTAGATCAGTTGGCATGTCATCATGAAATTGTTGCTATCAGGTATTGTAATTATACTTTATTATTTTTCGTTATTTAATATCATACAGTAACCTTTTATCTTTGTGATATATATCAAGGTCAATGGTGTTCACTATTATAGACTTTGTCATGATTATTATAGCAAAGAATGGCTGAAAGCTACATATGCACGTCCAATCAATCATGTCCCTAGCCCAAAAAATTGCCATGTTCCTGCAAAAGTAAAAAGTATGATTGTACTACCACCCGAATGAAGATGACAAGCAGGTAGACCGAAAGAGGCACGGATTCCTTCAATTGGAGAAAGTCGTTGAAAGAAAAAATATGAAAATTATAGTGAAAAGGGACACAACAATCTTCGTTCTCCTAACCTTTTTATATCCACCATTGAAGGGATGAGTGTAGCTTCTGCTGAGTGTACTTGGCTAAGCGCAGAAGCTGATGGAGATGCTTGGGACCAATGCAAAAGCTGTTAAAAAGGTTGGGACTAACGTAGAAGTTGCTAGAGAGGTTGGGACTAGCTCTGCCACCACAGTTGGAGATGTTGGGACGAGTGTCGCCCCTACTGAACATGCCAAGACCTCTCGAAAATACCGCCTTTGTGGTCAAAGTAAATACACACGACAACAACGTGATCAAGACTTCCCTATTCCATCCTTAGAAGATGATGAAAACATTAATAATCATGAAAATTTTTAATGAATAGACATGATGTTTATTAATATAACCATAACTCTACTTTATGGTTTATCCTCTTTATAAGTGACGAGCACTTACTATTGAAATAATTTGCATAAAATCATAGAATGCAATACTTTATTGTTATTTGTGAGATTGATTTGACATTGAGATAAAGTCTCTTTCTATTTTTGTGGTAGTCGTAGTGATATATTTATATTAATTAATACATATCGCAGGCTAGGTTGTACAGTGATAATCAAAAAACAAAGGAGGTTCTGTCAAAATTTGGATATATATATATAGAGAGAGAGAGAGAGAGAGAGAGAGAGATTTATATATACATAATGAAATTTTTAGTATTTAGGTCATTTTGGTAATTTGAAAAAAAAAATCGAGTAATAATAAAACCCAACATGAGTTTTTCATTGATAACTTTAAAAAAGAAAAAATAAATGAAGGAAAAATTAGAAATTAAAAAATAAAATAAAATGTTGGCTTTGGTATATACACTTAACCCGATGTCGGTTTTTGTCTATCAATGAAAACCCACGTCAGGTTTTATCAGTAAACTGGGATCGATGTCGGGTTTTATGACAACTGTTAGCTTGTGACACATCTAAAACCAATGTCAAGTTTTAAAGAGATATAAAAACCGACATCGGGCTGCGTAGAGCCACGAAACTCGATTTCAATTTTTTTTTCATTGTTTTACCCATTTCTAATACTTTAGTGGCCCAAAAATGCTCCCCATTGGCTTCGATTTTCATTAATTTAATTAAATGAAAGGTGATTACATTGGATTGTGAGATGTCATAAAGCCATTATGCACATTCTAACTCGAGATACATTGGATTATGTTTGTTATTATTTTTACCTCACAATTATATATAATATGGAGTTTATAGTTTTTAGGTCTTTTTGGTCATTGGAAATAAAGAAAATGGAGAAAAATTATGTATTATTAATAGTAAAATTTAAATTATCAAGTTGCGTTAGCCAACAAAACCTAACGTTCATTTTTGTGGCCATATTAAACCCGATGTTGGTTTAATGAAGCTTATAAAACTCAAGACTTTTAATCGAGTTACATGTACTCATTGAACTCGTCATCGATTGTAAATCCAACGCGATAAGTATATCTACTCAGTGTGTGTATACCAAATTTAAATTTCATCAATTCATAAAAATATAAGATTGTAAAGCAAAATTTCACGGTTCTCAAATTTTTATAATAAATAATAAAGAGATTAATTTACTAGCAAACACACACAAAAATGCATAAAAATCATTTTTCAAGTATAACCTTACAAAACCAAATTTAAACTCAACATCTCACGATTGTAAATCAATATTTCACAATTTTCAAACTTTTACAAATAAGTTTGCAAGGAAATTAGATTACTATTCAATGCACACATAAAACATAACAATTTTCATTTGTTTAAGCATATCAACATGATTTTCTTTAATAATGTTCAGCGCCTTTCGTAAATACTGATATTATTTGTACTGAAAAACAGGTTTCTCCAACATCGGACATTTGGTGACTACCCGTCGGATCGTATTTTCATATAATACATAAATTCAGGAACCGGACACTTGGTGTCTCTCAAGGTCCATGAATTCAGTATCAACATATATAGACAAATCGATGCAATACTGTTAATATCATCCTATTGGCATGCTAATTACCAATCTCCACCTACCAATGTTCAAGTTTACTAGGGTCCTGTATAAATTTTATTTATTACCAATAATTTAATAAATTAACCATTTCTGTTTCCAAATAAAATTTTCATTAGAAACATAACGTACGAATTTTTCAATCACGTTTTTTCTCATTTCATCGAAGTATCCAACGTACATCATAAAACATTGTTTTACACTTGATTATTCATCAAAATTAGTCAAACATAACATTGTCATTCACCTTACTAGTACACGGTTAAGACACTAAACTTGTCCGTTTCTTTTTTATTCTTTTCCGTTTTCATTCGAAAGTCATTAAAATCAAGTATAAACATCATTTTATCACAAATTATTAAAATAATCTCACAAAACCCCCTATATACAATTTCGGCCATACTTCCATTTTTCATCAACTTGTCAAATTTTTCATTACAAAATATCATAAAGTCATTCACACTAGGATTCACACATAACTATGAAATTAACTGGATAAAATTTAGACAAAATCACATACTAACATAAAAACACCTTTACTAGTAAAAAAAAAAATTGAAAATGTAAAGCAAGTGTACACTAACCATTTGGGCACTTTCTATAGTTTTTCCACACCTTCAATTTGAGCTTACAACTTCTCTTGTTCTTTCTCTTGGTTTCCTTAAGCTAGTTCCACACCTAGATTTCAAAAATGCAAAATTCATCCATAAAATCAAATCTACTAACTCTAATGCAAACGTAGTTAGAAGTACATGTCCAAGAATGCACCTACATCCTTTCTAACCTTAATCTATCACTTTAAGACATTAAATCCTTAAATCAAACATAATATAATACATAGGATACCACTTAATCACTTAATTATAATTCAATATATATAAATACCCAATAATTTCACAATTTCACCATATTTCCACCCAATAATCTCACCTCCATTTCTTTTACTTTCTTTTGCATCAAAGCACTCAAACACATCATAAACATCACCAAAACACATTAAAAGGATTGAATGATAATTTACATACCCATTCTTGACCTTAACCAAAATTAACATCCAAACTTTCCATTTCAAATTTTTCTTTCATTCCTTTAATACCAATTAATTCAAACCCATCCCAAAACTTCATACAACTCATTCAAACATTTAAAATCAATTCAACACATGCAAAAACATAAATTGTCCATACACTAACATAAATGTTCATCACTTCATTCACTTGATTTTCTTGCCAAAAATCATCTCAAATTAATACCATATCTCATATAAACTCATCCAAATATTAAAATCCATCCAATTGCCTAAACTTTCCCAAATTAAGCACATACTAGTATATCACATAACTAAATTATTCACCTCATTCCAAACAAAAAAATTATACTTAAATGCATAATTTAATCATCAATTACTCAACTAAAGCCTTAAACTTCAAAATTAATAAATTCCATCAACTTTAATATATCAAATCCTAACCTTACCTTACTAATTTCTTGACTCAAAGCTTCTTGATGTTTTCCTTCACTTCCAAACTCAATTTGATGATGATCTAACTCTATTCATGTCATAAAATCCATCAAAACTCATTTAAATTCATTCTAAAAAAAAACCCATAAAAACCCATATCAACTAACATCAAAATAACCTAATTTCACTTACCAATTCTTCTTCACTTCTTCTTGCTTCTTTATGGATGATAACAAGGGTCAAAAGTAGATGTAAACCCCCTTGAATTCTTGGCATGTTCTTCTTCTTCTTCTTCTTCTTCACGGTTCCCTTTTCTTTTTCTTTTTCTCTCGGTTTTTGGCTCTCCCTCATGGTCTCTTCTCTCTTTTCACGGGCTGCTCTCTTTGGCCGAGTGATTTAACTCTTCTTTCATCCTTCATGCATTCAACTTTATATACTATCCATCAAATGACCATTTTGCCCTTAAAGTTTACTCAAAATCACAAAATTACCATTCATGAGATTTTGTCAAGTGTCCTCATTCTTATCTCTTATGCCACATGTCACATTTTTCATGGTTGTTTGTCCCACATGTCTATCTTTTCTTATCTATTTTGGTTTGACTTTTCCAGAATGCCCGAATTCAGCTTTTTCTGGACTTTTTTCGAAAACGTTTCAAAATTTATCGGGACCTATATTTAGACTTCCTACATACTCCTAATAACTTGGTGACTCTTAAAAATCATTTTATGCCCCTTTTTGGCTCTTCATAAATTCACTAAATCGCCTTCAACGATTTTCGGATTGATTCCATTTCTATCCGAATCTCTTTCGGAAATGTCGTTTGAGTTTCTAAAATATTTCTTGAGCATTTTAATACTTATTTTGACACTTCTCTAAATTTTTGAAAATTTTCATAAATCCTTTCAAATTTCCGGTTGAATCCGAAAATGGTTCCATTTTATCTCAAATGGCTTCATTTTTTATCTGTTTTAGTTTTCTTAGACTCTATTTCTAAGATTTCAAAAAAATTACTATTCACACGGACACTATTTATGCAGAAACCACTATTTCCTTGGAAATACTATTCCTTCGGAATGCTATTCCTTCAAAAACACTGTTCATGAAATTTCGGGTGTTACAAGATGAATTTTGTTCATCGGCATTAAAACTTCAAGTTCAGATCACATGTGCTACCCAAAAGTTAGGATCCATCTTAACTACTTTGCATTACCAGATAATATAGAGAATCTAGGATCATGTAATTAATCTATCTCCCCCTTCCACTACAAATGCATTGTTACTCATAGTCGACTCACAACAAACTCCTCACTGCATGTCTATTCTCAAACAAATCAGTAAAGAAAATTTCATCAAACTGTTACCAAAAAAATGGGTAACCATTTATAAGATCACATTTAAACAACATGAACTGATCATCTCAAGTGAGTCCAACATAACAAGAAATGCTGATGGAACCACTACCGTCACTTTCTCAAAGTCAGAAAAGCCTCCAACAGAATTTGCAACGCAATTCATGATTTTTTCGGTACAACCTTGCTTATCCTCAAACCATGGGGATCCTTCAATACATTCGTTCAATCTAGATGACAACCTACTTTATCATTTTTGTGACCTTGTCACCAATCACTGTCCATTTGACCTTAGTTGTGACTACCAAGGATGTGAAGATGACAGACTAGAAGTGGAATACCAAGTTAGAAATAGCAGCAACAAAAGGAAAAAGAAAGTTAGCAACGAGAACAAATTGTTCCAGAGATATCAAGATGGTGATCCAAAGGTCGGCACTCTTGGCCAACCATCAGGCAAATATGACTATATAGTCATATCCTGCGCTAACAAATCCTATATGGGAATCCTGTAACCTAACACCTGAACTACCTCCACCAAAACTATATCCCAAAACACCTTTGCCTTGTTGTAAAAAAACCCTCAAGTGGATGGCTAAAACAGAACCCAAATCTACTATGCCATAACCTATTCAAGCAATCATGATGGTTCAACTATAATCAAGCTCACAAAATCCTTTATCCCAACCCGTACAAACCCAAGCAGATTACATAAAAGATTTCCTTTATCTTCAAGAAACTGCAAACCAAAAACCAAAGATAACTCCTCCACAAACTATCCAACCAGATCAAATGGTTAAGCCAGTTTCCCAAACGGAAGTAATCATAAATTGGCAATTTGAAAATGTCTTCGCTCAAAATAGAGTCATGCACAGGATCGTAGAAAAAATCGATCTTGCTACTTACCATGTGGACTCTGGTGCTAAAAAAACAACAAAGATCATTGAGCAAGTGCAAAATCAGATTTCAAGACTTCATCATAAGCTTACCCATCTCATTCAAACCTCTCAACGTTTTCCATAAACTTCCTCTAAAAGAATGCAAAAATGCAAAATCTTAAAGCTCAGCTAGCATCTATGCAGCATGAGTTTTATAGATAGTCATCCCAAAATCTATAACCAGCTTACTCACCTTATAACCCTTTTGACAGTCTGCCGTGGAATCTTCTTATGCCAATCTTTCCAAAATATAGTCAACTTTTTGCAATCTCAAATACTTTCTCTAATGTTGAAATTGCTTTTGGCACTATAGAACAATTGTATACCTGTTATACCTATTTCTGGGACTGTAAAAATGGGCTGGTAAAAGCTCAAAGAACCAATCAAATAGGCTGGCCCAGCTCTCAGCTCATCAGCCTCCAGGTCAGCCTCCAGGTCGCAGGTCGCAGGTCGCAGGTCGCAGGTCGCAGGTCCTCAGCTAGCTCAACTCGCAACTCCTCATCATCTAGCTCTCAGCTAGCTCAGCTCGCAGCTCCTCAGCATCCAGTCCTCAGCTAGCTCAGCTCGCAGCTCCTCAGCATCCAGCTCTCAGCTAGCTCAACGTCCAGCTCGCAGCTAGCAGGATTGAGCTCTCAGCTCTAAGGTCTCGTACCAGCGAGCTCCATGTTATTCCAGATCTCGAGGAGCAATTGATGCAGTATGACTATGACAGAGTTGTTAGTTAATGCAATAAATGCTATGTCAGAGTAATTGATTTCTTTACATGTACATCACTCAAGTGTAATCTCACTTTCTCTATAAATAGGAGGGGGAAATTCATTGTAAAAAGGAAGAAAAAGATTTTTAGTATTACAGTCACTCTGAAAAAATATATTGAGAGTGACCCGTGGATATAGGCACCATTGCCGAACCACGTAAAAATCTCTGTGTTCCATCTCTTATTCTTCCTCTCTCCTCTCTTTGGTGTGCTCTTTGATTGCAGGTATTGGGCGTTGGATTATTTGGTCGACCGAGACCAAAAATCAACGTCGACATAAATTGGCGCTAGAAGGAGGGCCCAAGCTACAATCTTGAACTTTCAGCAACCATGGCGAAAGGAAGAACAATCAGAAGTTCAGACCCAGCGACTGATCCACCTGAAAGGCAAACAGATCAGTAGGAGCATGATTTCCAACTGATGGAGAATGTTGTTGTGCCTATATCAGGTACATCTCACGCCCCCATGACAGGTGTTGCTGTAGGTATGCCTCCAACGACCTCTCACCAGCCAGCACCATTAGACTCTATGGCTGGAGGGCTGCATGCATGGCACCAATGGCAGGAAGCATTAGAGGGCACAGTACAGCAACTCGCTAAGGCAATCAAGGCACTGGTACAGGCCCAAGCACCAGCTTCTGAAAGACAACTCAGAGATCAGCCATAACCTGCCAACTCAGTTCATTCCTCCAGCTCGCATTCGAGAACTGAAGGTCGCCGAGCTCGTTGAGCTAGGAGCTCACAAAGGTCTCGTCTGGAAGGTACCCCAGATTGCAGCTCTCAAGGTCGCAAGCTCGAGGGAGGCTATAACCCTCAGAACCCAGCAATAGAAGAGCTCCTTCAGAGGGTTCAGCAGCTGGAGGAGCAACTTGGACCCCAAGATCTGAAAGAGCAGTATGAGGAGAGAACCCCTCTCACCAGGGAGGTCGAGACGCAACCTCTCCCTACCAGATTTAAGCTCCCAAGCGTTCCACCTTATAATAGGGACAGCGACCCTTACGATCATCTGGACGCATTTAATATCCAAATGGATCTTCAGACGTCCAACCCCTTGATGAAATATCGTATTTTTCCAGCCACATTGGGCAACGTTCCGCGAGCTTGGTTCAAGCATCTCCCAACTCGTAGCATAAACAACTGGGGGGAATGTCAACAAAGATTCATCAACCAGTACCAGGCTCTGAAAAAACAACTCGCACCACCCTGCCACCTCGCTACAGTCTTTCAGCGACAGAACGAGTCCTTGAAATACTACATTGTCAGGTTCAAATATGAGGTCGCTAACGTGGAGAACCCCTCAGATGACAACATCCTAACTACGATCTCAGCTGGGCTTCGTAAGGATGGGAAGCTCTATGAGAGCATATACAAATCCCCAGTAAGGACCTAGGTGAATTCTATGAACGAGCTGCAAGGGAGATTAGATGAGAAGAAACCTTCGGCCCCAGAAAGTCTGACCAAACGGATGAATCGGGCAACCACAACCAGCTGAAGAAAAGAAGTAATGGTGAGAACGAAAGTGAGGGTCAGAATAGGAGCTCAAGGCACCAGGTCGCCAAAAAGGCCAGAAACGAGCTCAGAAGTGAGCGACCTCAGCATCAAGGGCGTCATGAAAGCTACAACATCTTGTCAGATACGCAAAACAGTATCTTTGCAACAGAAAGGGGTAGAGAAGACTTTGGGAAGCCCAACCCCATAAAGACCCCTGCTAAGTTCAAAAACAAGAACAAATTTTGTGTCTATCATAATGAGGTCGAGCACAACACTTCAGATTGCTGGAAGCTGAAAGACGCTATTGATGACCTGTTCAAACAATGCCGTCTAGGAGAATATGTGGTGTATAGTAACAGCCCCAGCGGGCTCCCAAGCTAGACATGAACCCTCAATGCATCCACATTACAGTTGCTCCCAACAGGTCATGTACCTAATTTGTAATTCAATTTAAAAATCAATAGAAGATATGAATTTTCTTCAATGTTTTATATTACAGTTGTCTTATTGATTTCTTAAAATCATGCTATGAAAAAGCGCTTACGCGACCTGTTAGCTGAGGTCGCAACCCTCTGGACAGCTCACTAGCTCGCTATCTTAGCTGAGGCTTTGATCCACTAGAGATAGCTAGCTATAACACTGTTAGCTGAGGCCGATCTACTGGACAATTCACAAAAGCGCGTCGCTATGATAGGAGAGGTTACGACCTACTGAATAGCTCGTTATCTTAGCTGAGGCTTCAATGCACTGGAGATAGCCAGCGTTGTTAGCTGAGGTCACAGCTCCCTATGTAGTTCGACAAGTTGCTATGACAGGCGAGGTTCCGACTCCCTGCATAGCTCGCAGCAATGTTTTTATATATTATGCTGGTTGAGCTCCTGAATAGAGTTATGATCTAGAACCCCAGTCTGTGATGGTCAAGTGACCTTCCAAGCTCTCATAAGGTGTTTTTTACCCTTGAGTAATATATTGATTAACACATTGATCACCTAGATTCTTCTGTTCGCAGGAAAAACCAAGGAACAAAGCACAATCATAAAAGGCCTCAGAAAATGTATCAAACTCATCAGCTTCAGTAGAGTCACCACAAGATGGGACGAAATCTGAAAAAATGTCAAGGCAGGATGAGATACATCAGCTTTTACCAATGAGCTCGAGCTCCCAGTCCAAAAATCGCACTAGGAGTTGGAGGGCTTATGTTATACCTATTTTTGGGACTGTAAAAATGGGCTGGTAAAAGCCCAAAGAACCAATCAAATAGGTTGGCCCAGCTCTCAGCTCATCAACCTCCAGGTCGCAGGTCGCAGGTCGCAGGTCGTAGCTCTCAGCTAGCTCAGCTCGCAGCTCTCAGCTAGCTCAGCTCAGCTCGCAGCTCAGCTCAGCTCGCAGCTCCTCAGCATCCAGCTCTCAGCTAGCTCAGCTCGCAGCTCCTCAGCATCCAGCTCTTAGCTAGCTCAGCTCGCAGCTCCTCAGCATCCAGTCCTCAACTAGCTCAGCTCGTAGCTCCTCAGCATTCAGCTCTCAGCTAGCTCAGCTCGCAGCTCCTCAACATCCAGTCCTCAGCTAGCTTAACTCGCAGCTCCTCAGCATCTAGCTCTCAGCTAGCTCAACATCCAACTCGCAACTAGCAGGATTGAGCTCTCAGCTCTAAGGTCTCGAACCAATGAACTCCATGTTATTTCAGATCTCGATGAGCAATTGATGCAGTATAACTATGACAGAGTTGTTATTCAATGCAATAAATGTTATGTCAGAGTAGTTGATTTCTTTACGTGTACATCACTCAAGTGTAATCTCCTTTCCTCTATAAATAGGAGGGGGAAATTTATTGTAAAAAGGAAGAAAAAGATTTTTAGTATTACAGTCACTCTGAAAAAATATATTGAGAGTGACCCGTGGATATAGGCATCATTGTCGAACCACGTAAAAATCTCTGTGTTCCATATCTTGTTCTTCCTCTCTCCTCTCTTTGGTGTGCTCTTTGATTGCAAGTATTAGACGTTGGATCATCCGGTCGACCGAGACCAAAAATTGACATCGACAATACCAAACTTAGAAATGAAAGAAAAGAGCAGTACCAACAATCAAAAGCTTCCAAGAAGAAAGGAAAGCAACCATAAGGGTCCACATCAATACAACAAACTAAAACCAAACAAATATAACCACCAGAAAAGGATCATCCCATGCAGTTAATGGTAACCAACCCATTACAGAAAGGCTTTATTTCTATGCTCTGTTCTCCAACTAACATTTCTATTAGTAACATTTAAAAGCAGTTGTTCTTTTGTTTCTTTTAAATGATGTGTGCTTGGCTTGCAACAATCAACATTATAAAGAAAATTGAATCAAAGAACCTTATGGCCTTTATTTTGACTTAGCAATAAAATAGTGACAACAGCCTATTTGGATAACTTGTAAATTATATAAAGATACGTCTTCAACCATACATATCAATATTATGCATAAAAGATTCGAAAATTTTTGGATTCATAGACAATTCTTTTGATGTATATATATATATATAAATCCATCAAATTTATTCTAACAATTCTTTTAGTGAAGTTATATTTAAGTAATTTTAGTTATATTTAAATAATTTTTGATAACTCAAATTTATATCCTAATATTGAACACAATTATTAAACCATAAATTAATTTTCAATATTATTGTACTGGATTATTTATCATGCATATAAGGAAACTATGAATTGTATTTAACAAGATTTGCTTTTACTTTTATATAAAAGTAATTAATATTACTTATGACAAGCTTTGGTATTTTATAATAGGTAAATAATTAATTTATAAATTTGTAAAGTAGGGGTAGAAAGTGATTGAGTCTATGGCTAATTTTTTTGGGGTTAGTAATAAAGCCACCCATTACAAATATGAATATGTAATAGGCATAAGCATAATATTACTTGTAGGAATTAGAAAATGGAAATGATTAATGAGAATTATTGTAAGTGTTTACTTATTAAAATAAATATATAATAGAACAAAAAATAGGAGCCCCACACATATTTCGAGTTGTGGAATGGGAATGACATTCCCTCCACTCTCTTAAGGATTCTGAATCCCTATTAAATATTAAAATGTCTATTTTTTCCTTAGCTTTAAAAAAAACAAAAAACAAAATTGGAAATAAAAAAAAATTGTGGAAAAAAAAAAAAACTAGTTGTTAAGTCCTTCTAATTTCATACATTACAATTTTTAAAGTTGCTTTTGATAAGTCTATTTTAATAATAAATAAATTATTTTATATTATTCGATTTTTATAATTAAATTTATTTTAGAATATAAATATGTTAAAATAATTTATGATATGATATGATATAATAATAAATAATAATTTTTAGGCTTTTTTAAAAAAATATTTTATAAGCATAACATTATTATAACAAAAATACATATTTACTATAGATAAAAGGGTTACGTAGTTTTTTTTTTTAATGCTTAAGGAGTACATTGTTTTAATCTGATTGAAAAATGGGAATAAGCACTCATTTTAAGGAACCATTTTATTAGGGTTGGAGATCTTGATTATGGTGGATCAAGATGAATTTGTGTTATACTTCATGTGAACATTGAAATCATATATTCATATGCAAAAAAATGATGCTTGAATCGCAGATATAATTTTAAAAATGTAACTTTGGATTTAGGTGTTATGAATTGCAGCCACTAAATTTAAAATATATGTATATTGAAATTGCAGAATTAAATTGCATATTTAATTTTTAAAATATAATTGTTGGACTTAAATACCATGACTTGCAGCTATTGAATTTAGAAAATTGAAATAGCATAATTGAATTGTAGATTCAATTTTAAAAAAATATAACTGCTCAAATTTAATTTGGTTTAATTGTTGATTTTAACTCAGGTTTGTAACAGCTCCTACATGGAGACTATAATTTGGCTCCTTATCTTGAAGAGACTATATACTTGCAAATAGTTTCGGCTTTCCTTTTATCTCTCTATTGTATCCTTCACTATTCTACTCTCGATTAAGAATTTCTTAATGATAGATTCAAATATAGTTCAGTTTGTCAATTGTTTCTAGTTTTAAATCATTATATCTTATTTGACAAATGCTAACCTTGATAGTATGAAGCGAATATGTTTTAAGGACATTGTGATCCTATACGAGCCTCAAATTGTTATTTTAATTCTCTTGTTATTGAATTAATAATTTTTTCCTCCTTGGTTTTTAATTATGTAATATTCTATTATATTTTATATATATTTATTATAGTTTATTCTTAATATTTAGTTGCTATTCGTTTTAGCATAACAATGTGTTCAATCGATTTACATTATGTTCGATACATATTGTGTAGTCAATTGATATGCATAATGTGTTCTGAGATAACCTATTTTCTATGTGGTACCTAATTAATGGAAATGTTATAACAACTTATAGATAGATGTTAATCCAACTTATTAGGAGTTGTTGTAACATTTGAATGAGAGCTGTAATAACAGAACAATTAAACATGATGTGACATCATAAAAACAATTTTTAACATGGTTTTGTTTTACCCTACATCCATGAAGCCATGTCAAGAGTTATAAACTTGTTAATAAACTTCTGAATAGTAAAACCACTCATTGAATTACTTAACCTAAGACTCCCTTCTAAAGTTGGCACAAGACTTGTATAAGTTCACTAATCAAGTTTATGCAAGATCCCCTTAACTTCAATGGTCTTTAGCTTCTAGAACTCCCTTCAAAAGCTTTCAAACATGGCTTCTACAAAAACCTAATAGCTTGTTTCACCAATGAGCTTCTGTTACAAATCCAACCTAATAAGCTCACACTTCTTAAGTCTAAAAAACAACTTAGAGAGAAGTCTCTCTAAGGTTTACATAAGCAATCTCTCTCTCTAGCTCTCAACTTGTACTACTTGCTTAAGTTTATTGAACATATCGGTATGCTTTTATTTAAAGAGACGTGCAACAATTAACTTGGATAAGACATGCAAAAATATAATGAATCTTCTCATGTAAAGAAATGGTGCAAAAATCGCCATTTTCAATGTTTTTCTATTTTTCAAAAAGTAAAAATTAAAATAAAAACGTGGTCGCAGAATTGGTTGTCTGATAAAGGAAGTTATAATTTCAAGAGGAAATTTATGTTTTTTTTTTTTTTTTCTGTCTTCAAGAAATATGTATTTTTATTAAAATAATATTATGACGCTTATTAAACTATTTTTTAATAATGATAATGGTTTTTTAATAATAATTTAATGTTATCTACTACATTATTAATAAATATAAAATAGGTTTTTCTCACATTTTTTTATTTCCAATTTATCTTCTGTTTTTTTTTTAAAAAAAAAAAGGTGTAAAAGACTTTTTAATATTTAAAAGGGAATTAATAGGAGTGAGAATCCTAAAAAATGTGGTTAAAATGGCAATCTCATTTCACAATATGAAATTTATGTGGGACCTACAATTTTATTCCTATTATGGATTAATTTAGAGCAAATAAACATCCACAATCATACTCCTTTTTCGTTCTCATTCTCCTAATCCCTCAAGTAAATACACCATTAGATTGAGTATGCTCATTTATGTTGTGACATGTACTAGAAAGGATAGTACTTTAATTGTCGGGTGGACATACATGTTATACATCCTAATCGTGTACAATATTTTAGCAAAAGAATACTATAAATTTTGGTATAATTGACTTTTTGTTGTCCTTTAGTATTGGAAGGATGTATTGATGTCACTTTGATCATTAATATGACTACGCAACCGTAAGTGAATGGATTTTTCACGTTTGGTAGAGGAGCTATTTTGAATTCAAAGAATTAGGCCCATATAGCATATGCGCCATGACTATTGAAATTATATTGGCATCATTAAGAGACAATGGTTAAGGAATTTGAAAATTCCTTTCAGCTCAAAACCAATTTCTCATAAATTTATCAATTATTATAATAATACGTTTCTGTATGGAGAATGTAACTAGATAGATACATGCAAGTCTAGGCATATTGGCCTAGGATACAATTATGTGAGACAAACTCATAAATGGTGTAATCACCATAGGTTTTGTCAAATCCTGCCAAAATCTGGCAAATCCTCTTAAAGAACGTCTGACAAACATTTTAGCACTATAAATTTTATGAGGGGTGGGACTGAAGCCAGCATTTAAAACATTACCAATAATGAAAAATCAACCCAACACTTGAAACATCAAGATTTTGGGTTCAATGAGCAAAGAATTGGGAAGGATAAGCTTTTCAGCTTTAAATGATCTTACAACAGATTTCTATTGGAATGTTTTTATAGGGGCATTTCTCATAACGTCCACCCATATGAGTGTCAGGGATGGTGTCATCCTCCATGTAATTTGCTGTTTACTAAAACGTTCATGAAAATCTAGGATATAGACACACGACCAATCCACACATCAACAATTTTGAACACTTGAGATATTAAAAGATTATGTGAGATATGTCCGGTTAGTTGAATAAGGTCATCGGTTCAAAGCTTGCCTATCATGCCACCTTAATTAACTTTGATGTGTTTTCACGAAGCAAATGTGTAAATCCAAATGACACTTTCATTTATGTATAATATTTCAAAGCCTGTGCAAGTCAATTTCAAATTGCATGGAATTTGAAAATGGTGGAGGATATTATTGGAATCATTTTTAAAATAATGCATCACATTATATGATTTAGTGTGGTAATCTAATGAGAGTGGTTGATTTGATCAAAATATATTATCAAATGGTGTGACTTTTATCATAAGAAGTGATTTTATGTAAAAATGTGACATCTATAGAATTGTGCGATCTAAACTATAGATCAAATGTGGAAGTTGTAATATTGATCCAATGGTTAGATTCAAATTCATTTGAATTGAAAAGTCATAATAGAATGTTGCAACTTATTATTAAGGAGTGTGATTCACATTATGAATACCCACCATCAAAATTCATTTTACACACCACAATTCAATCCGCCAAATCCTTCATTTTTTTTCTCTTTGTCCCTAAATAATTTGCAGTAACAGAATGTTGTCTTTTGATGGCTTTGTCATGGACGATATTCATGGTTTAAGTCGTACTCGTTAGGGCACAAAGATGTTAAAACACCTCGAGGTTAATGACTTCCGTAACGTGCCTTGAAGACACCAAACTAACACTGCAGTTATTTTTATTTTGTAAATTGTCCAATAGATGCAAGAGACAGTTCGATAAAGGTCTACAATTCATTTCAGCAACTCTAACAACAACTCTCGGTGTAGGTACGCAATTTTAGATTTTTCTCCTAACGGGAGGTTATTCATTGCTTTGAAATACGACACACCAAATAACAATGCTACAAGACAAATATATATATATATATATATATATATATATGAAAGGCTTTTCTGTATTACCGATCAATCAAGTATAGTAGTAGGTAAAAAAAAAGGTATGTGACAAGGAATAATGTTGCATCTGATGACAATACTATAAAAATTATGGACACTTTTAACTCCATTCTGGGCAGGGCCGCTGGGGTGATGTAGTTTGGCGATTGAAAATTGAGGTGGCTTAGCCATTATAGGGTGGAGGAAGGGAACCGCTGAACTTCGGCGAGTGACTTCAGTGTGCAAGCTGGGGTAGTGTTTGTTGCAGTGTTTTGGTTATCTTAGGCACACAATCAACTATGCAGCACCAAAATGTTCACTCAGTTTCTGCACTGCCAATCACCGTGAGCTACAATTCTCCTTTTGACTTTGTTTTGAATAATTTCTTGTACAAATTTTGAAAGCAAATAATTAAGTTCATGAACTATTAATTTTTTTACATACTGCACAAAAATATGCAAATTATTAGTGTACAATTTATTTGATCAAATCCATCTTTTCACTTCATTTAAACTTTGATGGAGTTATTCATCATGAAAAAGTATATTCGTTTCAGAAATCATGATACTGTGAGAACAAGTGTGGTTTAGCTAGGCTTTGATTGCAACTATAGGGCTTGATACTGTGTGATTATGTTGATCAACCCATTTGAGATAACCATTGACCACTCCAGGAACGATTCCATCAAACTCCACGCTCAAAACAAAACCCTGCTTTTGGTTATTTTCAGTGAATGTTAGAGTGTCAGGCTCTATTGTCATTCTCATTCCGGTTGGGAAGTCCAAAGTTGCGTGGTAAACTGCTTCATTTTCTCCCACATTTGTAACAACCCTGCTAAAGTTCTTTACCGTTTCATTGGTAAATATGGCGATAAAAGAAGGATAATTTAGTTCAGTAGGTTCTTGGCTGCAATTCCATTGACTTTGTCGAAGGACAATTTTCATCTGTTTTTCATTGTAGCCAAGGTCACAAAGGAAGTCGATGTAATCCTGGAAATTGATGTCATAGATGAGTCCAGGGTCCAGGGCTTTGTTTGGGTTGATATGGCCTGCCCCAAAGTCTAGAGGTGTGGCAGGATTACCAGTGTATTCATCTTTCAAAGTGGTACCGGTGTTGTCTATAGTATATGCTGTGGTCATTATAGCTGATCGAATGGCTGCAGGGCTCCAGTCTTGGTGGACGGCTTTTAGTAAAGCTGCAACTCCAGCAACATGGGGTGCTGCCATTGATGTGCCTGAGTATACTGCATAATCTGTAACCAGCTCGTATTTGCCGATTTCTATGTAGGGATTGTTGGGTACTACTGCTGCCAGCACATCAACTCCTGGGGCCAAAATATCTGGTTTTAGAATCCACGGGCTGATTGGATCTGGTCCTCTTGAAGAGAAATCAGCCACTTGTGGTGCCTGTTTTGTACCAAACTCTGTCAACACAAATCTCATGCTTTTCACCATTGGTTTTTTCCACCCTGTCGCATACTCTTTAATTGAAATCCCAAGAGAAGTTGGCAAAGTAAGGCTTGGAATGGAGTAATCTTCTGGATCTAAATCTGACATGTCTGTCAAGAAGATTGCTGCATATGCGCCCACCCTGTCAACCTCCTCCAATTTGCTGTAAACAGAATTTTTAGTACTATCACAAAGGACAACCTTTCCAGCAACCTCATCACGATTTAATGCCCCCATGTTGCACATTGCTTTGTTCACATCGTCTTTGCCATAGTACAAAGGTGCATCGGCAATGTAGGTGCTCTGTGGATAGTATGATATTCCCTTAAATGTTAAGCCATTATCTAGAGTAACTATTGCATGGAAAGTTCGATCAAGTGTGCCAGCTCCTACAGTTGTGATCCAAGGTGCTCCATTATATATTGTCTTGGGAAGTCCATCATTACCTGCTGCACAGACGACAACAATTCCTTTCTGGATTGCTGAAAGAGAAGCAATGGCAATGACATCCTTAAAAAAAGTTGTGTGGTCAAAACCAAGAGACAATGACATGATGTCAACCCCATCAGCAATCGCTTGGTCCATGCCAGCAAGCACATCACTTGCTGCGCTCCTTGGAGTGTCCGTTGCCCAGAGTACCTTGTACATGGCAACATGTGCTCGTGGTGCCACTCCTCTTGCTGTGCCTCTTGCATATCCAAATTGACTAACACCAAGTACATAGTTGCCTGCAGCTGTGGATGATGTGTGCGTCCCGTGACCATCAGCATCTCTTGGTGAGTCATAATCTAATTCCTTGGACATATTTCTACCTGCAGCCTGCAATCCTTTGCTAAATGATCGAGCACCAATGAGCTTCTTATTGCAGGCAGAAGGGCTAAATGTTGTGCCATTCTCGCACTGACCCTTCCATCGTTCAGGTACTGGTGGCATTCCCCTGTCGTTAAAACTGTCACTCTCTGGCCAAATTCCTGTATCAATAATTCCTATAATAATACCCTCACCATATGATGCAGCTGGCCATAGACCAGATTTTCTTTTCAGTCCAAGAAACTTTGGGGAATGGGTCGTGAATAGCTTGCCAAAGGACTCTGGGTATGTGGCAAGGTGAGCTGGAGATTTCTCTATTTCAGAGAGTTGCGAGGCTGTAAGCCTGGCACTGAAACCATGAATGACATGGTTGTATGAGTACAATAGCATTTCTTTATCATCAGCTGGATATGACAATGATTTTAGGATTGACCGGTGCCATGATTCATGGGTCAAGAAAGATTCAGGCTTGTGAGAATGGTCCACTTGGATGATGTAAGTGTTGTAGTCTTCAAGTTTGGATGCTGCACTACTGACACTAAATAACAATAACAGCAGACAAGGCAATGCATGATGCATAATTAGATCAGGGAAACATATTTCTTTGGCCATGTTTGATTAGGTGTGGAAATTGATGGGGAGATACTAAAACCTGGAGAGTTTTTAGTGCCATATAATGAAGCCATTTGGTCTTCCGTCGTAATTACGTAATATGAACTCTCTAGTCTTTGTCTTCTTGTGTTTTTATTTTTCCTATTGTAAGTTACAAATGGGTCCATTTATAACTTTATATAAAACTTGGAGTTAGTTTCAATGATATTCTTTCTAGGCTGTGATTAAGTTTTGATTTTTCTGTTTTTGTTTTTCTCTTTTCGTAAGGGTCACTGAATCTATTTTTCCTATTGTAAGTTACAAATGGGTCCATTTATATCTTTATATAAAACTTGGAGTTAGTTTCAATGATGTTAATCTATTTTTTAATCACACAGAAATGGACTTGTTATTCTATATATTCTTTCCAGGCTGTGATTAAGTTCTGTTTTTTCTGTGTACTGTAAGAGAAACTTAAAAGTTGGTTCGTTTTGGCTTTGATATAAAGATATGCTGGTTTCATAAGTCTACCTAGCATTGGAATATGCTTTTGATATAGTCTGCTTTCAGAATTTTAGTAGTACACAAATCATTGTTGTGACATGTTTACCAAATTCAGTTTTTGATTCATCATTTTTAGAAATGTAAGTAACTATAAATCGTAACCTCCTTTTGATAATGGTTTTGCTAGCAATGTGATAGAAATAGTTGCAATGGCAGGTCCTTGATTATATATTTCCTTTCTTCATTTATGTTTGCTGCAACTTCCTGCTTCATTGGCAACAATGCTCAATGAACTTAAAAACAATATTTACCTCAGTATCTTGCCTGATGACATTTTGTTATTTTTATGATCGATCAAGATGCCCTTGTTGTCAAGTCTCTCTCAGTTATAACTTTCTTCTGTATATAAAACTGAATATGCAGATTAATTTTTTATGAGGTTCCAATGCTTAACATGATGTAATACAGTATTATCACAAAGATTCGAACCGCTTCAATCTTATACCTTCTGGCTTTCCTTTACCAAAAGATACTCTTTAACTTTTTCTGGATTTAGCATTGCGAGTTTCGATTCATCTATGGTAAATGACTAGCCTGCAGTATATAATAATCAAACCTTGTTTGTATATTCTAGCTGTCTCCTAACATTGTAGGCATCCCCAAAAAAAAAAAAGGTCAACTCCAAATTAGAGACACAGAATCTTGTCTGGACAATGTCATCAAGACATTGGCTTCCTCAGCTTGGGCTTGATGCCGGCAAGGAGGGTGGTTGGTAAATATTCCCAACTTGTTCTTTTCTAGAATTATTTGAATTACTATTTGGAGTTTGATGTGGCTTATTAGTACTCCTAATTTCAGAGGTCCAACTGGGAAAGATATACCACGTAAGCAGAGTTTACCTTTACCACACTGGTTGTTTTGTTGTTGGATGGAGAGAGAAGGTTTGAATAAATCAGGTTTGATCATATGCAATTGATCCTCATTTAGCTCTTATAGAATGGCATGACAATGACATCATTTAGATTAATAGAAAAGGAGTTTTTTTAGACCATTACTTGCTCTACTTCATATCAAGAATATGGGATTATAGAAAATCACTTAGATTAATAGAAAAGAGACTCAGAAGAAATAGAAACAAGAGTGAGCATAGATAAGTTGTCATGGTATGCATACTTCTTTCCTTCTTGTACTATTAACCATTACTTGGCTGCTAAGTTAAAAGACTTTTGACCATTTTTTCTTGGAATAGAGAAATCAAAGATTGATTTATTTTAACCTTTGTTCCTAATCTCTTGATCTGGTTTTAATTCCATATGTTGTTCTGTGATATCAATGCTTGATAGTGAGAAGCACCATAATGCTGCCTGCTAGTGGACATGTCTTTGTTTTGAGCAATGACTTTTATTAAGGGATTCAATTTCAAATCCGATAAATACTTATGCTGATCTAGGAATAAAAGTCATTGCTCAAAACAAAGACATGTCCACTTGCAGGCCGCATTATGGTGCTTATCTAATAAACTATGTTATACCCTACTGTATTTGCACAGCCAATTAGAGTTTGCATCTTTGGTAATTGGTATGAATTGTTCTTATCTAGCTGTTTCATTACCGAGTAGATGTCGAACATGAAAACATCGAAGAAAAATAAAATTTATTCTAAAAAAGATGTAAAGTATCCAATTAATTATGTTAAATTATCACCATATTTCATATAATTTTATTTATTTCTTGTTGATATAAATTAATTTCTTATAATCCATGGAATGACATGACATAATTTTAATAACACTTTCAATTAAGTCATATGTCTTCACAAATTACAGCCTTAATAATTTTGTAATCATTTTTGTGGCAGAAAAAAAAAATATATAAATATATATATAGAGAATGAGAGAGAAGCTATCGCTCCATCAAGAGTATGATGCATTTTTAGTCTAATTTTGTTGTGTGGAAGATGTTGCCTTGTAGTTAACGATGTCGCATGCACCATCATGCACTTCGTTTTTTTTCAAAATTGTCTGTTGCATGTGAATCAGACTTCAATGTTTTTATGTTTGACCGCTAATAATTGTACTCATTAAACATTCTGCATAAACAACTAATTTATTAAACAGCTAGCAGGCACCTCTAATTTTCTCAACATTTTCCACGCTACAGTAATTTGTGTTTACTTCTATATATAAGCACATCATAAACTCCAATCATGCCCAAAGCCAATTCTTACAAAGAAAAAACATGTGGTCTGACAGTGGTATCACTCATCTATACCTTCTCATCCTTGTATGGTTTTTGTTCATTCTTCATGCTAATTCAGTTTCAGGTGATAGATCAACATACATAATTCACATGGACAAGTCTTCCATGCCCAAAACCTTCCCTAGCCATCAACAATGGCACTCCTCAATTATTGATTCCCTCAAGTCTACAAACACTCTCTCATCAGATGCGCATCACTTGTCACCAGCTCTTGTATATTCTTATGAAAATGCAGCTCATGGTTTCAGTGCAGTTTTATCTCAACAGGAACTTGAAACTCTCAAAAGGTTGCCAGGTTTCGTTGCAGCTTATCTTGATAAAAATGTCACAATTGACACCACTCATACCCCTGAATTCCTATCTCTCAACACTGCCACTGGCCTGTGGCCAGCTTCAAATTATGGTGAAGATGTTATTGTGGGTGTCATAGATACTGGGGTCTGGCCAGAGAGTGAAAGCTACAAGGATGATGGCATGAAAGCCATTCCAACCAGGTGGAAAGGCATATGTGAAGCAGGACAAGAGTTTAATTCCTCTCTGTGCAACTTAAAGCTTATAGGAGCTAGATATTTCAATAAGGGTATTATAGCGGCACACCCTGGGATTAACATTAGCATGAATTCTGCTAGAGACACGCAAGGGCATGGAACACATACATCCACCACTGTTGCAGGGAATTATGTGAGTGATGTTTCATTCTTTGGCTATGCTAAAGGCACAGCAAGAGGCCTGGCACCGCGTGGCAGGGTGGCTATGTACAAGGTCATTTTTGATGAAGGGCGATATGCCTCTGATGTTCTTGCTGGTATGGACCAGGCCATTGCTGATGGTGTTGATGTAATTTCCATATCAATGGGATTCGATGAAACACCATTGTACAAGGATCCAGTAGCAATAGCCTCATTCGCCGCTATGGAGAAGGGTATTGTGGTCTCATCTTCAGCTGGAAATGAAGGGCCATCTCTTGGGACCTTGCACAATGGGATCCCATGGGTATTGACGGTTGCTGCTGGCACCATTGATCGTTCATTTGCTGGCACTATAACTTTGGGAACCGGCCAAATCATCGTTGGATGGACCATGTTCCCAGCTAACGCTTTTATAGAAGACGTGCGATTGGTCTATAACAACAGTTACTCAGCATGCAACTCAACAAAATTATTGTCTAAAGTACCAACTGATGCCATCATCATATGTGAAAAAACTGGATTATTAGAAGATCAAATAGATCTTGTCTGTGGATCCAACTTTGTTGGAGCAATATTTGTTTCAGATGAAACTGAATTATTCGAACTAGGTGGTTTAAGTTGTCCTGGAGTTGTGATTAGCTCCAAGGATGCACTTGCTATTCTCGAATATGCCAAACTTGGGAACAGAACTTCTGCAAGCATCAAGTTCCAACAAACACTTCTGGGTACAAAACCTGCACCAGCAGTGGCTTTCTACACTTCTAGAGGTCCTTCACCAAGCTATCCAGGCATCTTAAAGCCCGATGTAATGGCACCTGGGTCACTAGTTTTGGCTGCTTGGTTTCCACATGGTTATACAGCCCAAATTGGCTCAAATATACTTTTATCCAGTGACTATAATATGATTTCAGGGACATCAATGGCCTGCCCCCATGTCTCTGGTGTGGCTGCGCTCCTTAAGGGCGCACACCCAGAATGGAGTGCAGCCGCCATTAGGTCTGCCTTGATGACCACAGCAAACCCATTAGATAACACTTTAAATCCAATTCGGGACAACGGTCTTAATTTTACAATTGCTTCACCATTAGCCATGGGAGCAGGGCAAATTGATCCGAATCGTGCACTTGACCCGGGTTTGATTTATGATGCTACCCCACAAGACTATGTAAATCTCCTATGCTCTATGAATTTCACCAAAAACCAAATTTTAGCCATCACAAGATCAAACAGTTACACTTGCTCAACCCCTTCAGCAGATCTTAATTACCCTTCCTTTATAGCTTTGTACAACAATAAAACTGCATCATATGTTCAGACATTTAACAGGACGGTGACCAATGTAGGAGAAGGCGCCGTGACTTACAAGGCCACGATCATTGCACCTAAAGGTTCTCAAGTTATGGTCGCACCGGAGCAGTTGGTGTTTGGAAAGAATTATGAGAAGCAGAGTTACACTCTCACTATAAAGTACACAAAGGATGATGAAGAAAATGTGTCATTTGGGGCCCTTGTTTGGATTGAAGAAAATGGTAAGTACACTGTGAGGAGCCCTATTGTAGTGTCCCCTTTTGTGATTTCTGACCCTGAGTAATCTATTGCTGATTCTAGATGTATTTTACAATTAATCAAAAGAATCAATGTCACTATAAATCTTGAATAAGTTGTTTAGACATCTTCAACAATGTTGAAATCTGTTATGCTTTTGGAACTGCGAACAAGGCTAGTATACATGCATAATCATATAGTGATGTTGAGTTTACGTCTTTTTTATTTATTTTTTTATTTTTTTACTTTATAAAGAACACATCCGGTTGACAATGTCAATGTTTGATGAACTTTCCTGCATGCGTCCACGCTGCAGGAAGGCTTTATTTCTATGTTCTGTTCTCCAATTGAAATTTCTATTGCCAACGCTTAGAAGCAACTGTTTTTTGTTTCTTTTGAATGATGTGTACTTGGCTTGCAAGGATCAGCATTGTAAAGAAAATTGAATAAAAGAAACTTGTGGCCTTTGTTTTGACTTTTGACTAACCAACAAAAATAGTGACATCGGTCTGTTTGGACAACTTGTAAATTATATGAAGATATTTATTCAACCATATATATCAACATTATATGCCTGAAAGAAGTTATATTTTCAATATTATTATACTTGATTATTTATCATGTTTATAAGGAAACTACGAATTGTATCTAACAAGATTTGCTTTTACTTTTGTATAAAAGTGATTAATATTACTTGTGAAAAGCTATGGTATTTTATAAGGAGTAAATACTTAATTAATTTATAAATTTGTAGAGTGGGTGTAGGAAGTGACTGAGTGTATGGCTAATTTTTTTGGGTGTGGTAATAAAGCCACTCATTACAGATATGAATATGCAATAGGCATAAGTATAATATTCCTTACAGGATTAGAGAATAAAAATGATGAATATGAATTATTGTAAGTGTTTTACTTGTTTAAATAAATATGTAATGGGAATAAAAAATTTAGACACACATATTTTGGGTTGTAGAATGAGAATGACGTTTTCCCCACCCTCTTAAGGATTCTCAATCTCATTACCTGTTAAATATTAAAAAGTCTATTTTGCACTCGTCAAAAAACAAAAACAATAGACAAAATTGGAAATAAAAAATTATGGGAAAAAAAAAAGAACTAGCTGTCTTCTAATTTCATACATTACAATTTTTTAAAGTTGCTTTGGACAAGCTTGTTTTAATAACAAATAAATTATTTTATATTATTCAATTTTTAGAATTAAAATTTATTTGAGTATATCAAATTATCAATATGTTATAATAATTTATGATATGATATAATAATAAATAATAATTTTTAGAATTTAAAAAAAATATTTTTTCATAAGAATAATATTATTATAACAAAAATACATATTTATTGAATATAAAAAGTTATATAGTTTTATGTTAAAAAAAAAAATTATGGAGTACATAATTTAATATGTTAGAAAAATAATCATAAACACCTATTTTAAGACACCATTTTGTTGGGTTAGAAATATTGATTATGGTAGATTAAGATGGATTTATGTTCTTCTATATGAGAACATTGAAATCATTATTCATGTACAGAAAATGGTGCTTAAATGAATAAGAATTCAATTGCAAATTTAATTTTTAAAATATAAATATTGGATTTGAGTGTTATGAATTGTAGTATTGAATTAAAAAAATTGAAACTGTAGAATTGAATTACAAATTTAATTTTCAAAATATAGTAGCTAAATGTAAGTGTCATGAATTATAGCTATTTAATTTGGAAAATTGAAACTGTAGATTTCAAAAGTGTATATGCTTAGATTTAATTTGGTTTAGTGGCTAATTTTAACTTAGGTTTGTAATAGTCCCTACATGGAGATTGTAAACCGGTTCCTTGTCTTGAAGAGAGTATATACTTACAAACAATTTCAACTTTCCCTTTTTCTCTCTATTGTATCGTTCACTCTTCTACTTTACATTAAGAATTCCTCAATGATAAATTTAGGTATAATTCAATTTGCTAGTTATTTCTAATTTTAAATCATAATATCTTTGGAGATAGGCGCTAACCTTGATAGTGTGGGATGAATCTATTTTAAAAACACTATGATCCTACACAAGCCTCGATTTGTTATTTTAATTCTCTTTTTATCGAATTAATATTTTTTCCCTCCTTAGTTTTTAATTATGTAATCTTCTATTCTATTTTATATATAATATATTTTGTTCTTAATATTAAGTTGCTATCGGTTTTAGTATAACAGTGTGCTCGATAGATTTGCATTGTGTTCAACACATATTGTGTATTTGATAGATACACATAGTGTATTTGATATATACACATTGTGTGTCTAATAGATATGCATTATGACTTAACATTTTAACCTAACATAATCTAGGGCATTTTTGTAATTTGAAACTAATCTATTTCAATTCAAAATCAAAGTAGACATTTTAAGGGAAATATTGTTGATTCTTATTGTAATTCCTGTAATTAAAGTAAACGATTTATTTTGATTCTTATACATCATTTCACTTATAGATTAATTCGATTTCAAATCATTCTGATTTCAAACCATTTTGATTACATACAAGTAAATACAACATTAATGTAATAAGATTTCTCTTCAAATATATAATGCATCATCACAGTGTAAAGAAATGGTGCAAATTTCGCCATTCTCAATGTTTTTCTAATATTCAAGAAGTAAAAGTAAAAATAAAAATGTGGTCATAGAATTGGTTGTCTGATAAAGGAAGTTATAATGTTAAGTCATAGTCTTTGAAAATTACAACTTTACTAATTAAGGTCGGTCATCATATAGAAATTAGAAATTTTTTAGAGTTCCACTATAATTTTTTATACAAAGGATGATGAAGCAAAAGTGTCATTCAGGGGCACTTGTTTGGATTGAAGAAAATGGTAAATAACCTCTAACGAGCCCTATTAATTGAAGGGTCTGTATTCCTGATTTGAGTAATCTGTTGCCAATTCTAGATATATTTTACAATTAACCAAGATTTAAAATGTCCAAATTGGAAGAAGCAATATCAAAATGAATCTAGAATAAAGTTGTTTAGACATATTCAACAATATTGAATCTTTTATGCTTTTGAAACTTATAAAACCCGTTAATCATACAGTAATGTTGATTTGAAAGCCTATTATTTTCTTTATAAAAGGACCCACCCCATTGACATTGTCAATGTTTGATGAACTTTCCTGCTTATGCATCCAAACTACAGGAAAGCTTTGTCTTCTATGTTTTGTTCTAGGACATTTCTGTTGCCAACGCTTACAAGCCAACGATTCTCTATCTCTTTCGAATGATGTGTGGTCTGGCTTGTAAGGTTCAGCATTATAAAGATAACATAATGAAAGAAACTTTATGGCAGTTTGTTTTGATTTACCAACATAGATAGTGACAACCGTCCATTTGGATAACTAGTAAATTATATGGAGATATTTATTCAACCATATATATCAATATTATGCCTGAAAGCTTTTTATTTAATTAAAAATATAGAAGACATGTTCTCCTAAGTTGAAGATTTGTTAACATTCTATTAACAAAAAGGGGCTATGTAATCATAAAAGCTAATTTTTCACTTGAGAGAATTTAGTTTAGTTGATAAAAGTTTAAAAAGTGAAGATAGAAATAGAAGATAAATATATGAATAAAGATAAAATAATAATAATAATAATAATCTTCTAAAAAAAAGATAAAAATTAATAAAAATTAAATGTTGATAAAGATAAGGATAAAAAATTAAAAATGAATTAATGATAGATCTACAATTTATCTTTTATGGTATATTTATTAATCAAGAATCAAAGAAGGAAATTGAATTGAATTCCTGATTTATGAATTTCCATATTTATTAAAACTTGTGAAAATTAAATTACGTGGACCTCATATCTAAATTGAGAATTAAGTTCGTAAGAAAACTCGATTCTCCCTTTCACTCTACTAATCAAATTCTCTTTCCTAATAAGATAGGAATTAATTTATATGGTTTTACTAAAATACTCTCCACCAATTTCAATAAAAGAATTGCAAATATACATTTCTTTTTATATGGTTCTCTTTTACTTATTGTTCTCTGCAATTTTTTTAGGTCAATAAATGCGATTTATACACCCATGTTTTAATAAAAATTTTAATTACAAAAACATTCTTATATAAAATTACTAATATGGATAATTGTTTTAATTAAATTAAACCAAACACCAACTACTGTCTACACCCATTATTTAAAACTCATTATTCAACATATATATATATATATTATATATATAATAAACTCTAACTAAACCCTAGTTCTATTCCATGTATCAAAGTTTTCCATGAACTATATAATCATCATATAGCAAAGTAATGGAAAAAGAACTAATGTACGCTAACTAAACCCTATTCTATTCCATGTATCAAAGTTTTCCATGAACTATATAATCATCATATAGCAAAGTAATGGAAAAAGAACCTTCAAATTAAGAGCTTGGATCATATGACAGTATGTTATATATTTTTGTTTTTATTTTTATTTGTCTTTGTTTAGGAGTTATATATATCTTTATTTTTATTTTTATTTGTCTTTGTTTAGGAGTTATATATATCTTTATTTTTATTTTTATTTGTCTTTGTCGAGCTGTTAATGAAAACTCCCGCCGATCTTGATGTTGGCATTTTTTCAAAATAATAATAATAATAATAATCATCTGCTACATGCTATTTTTTTGTCTTTTAAAAAATAAACAATATTATTGATTCAAAGATAATCGAATCTAGTTAATCAGTCAAAGTCAGTGTTTAATACAAGATCTAATATGATCCATAAGATCATGGAGAATCAAATAATATCCATTCATGCATAAATTGCTGATCCGCTTTTAGTAAAAACAAGTCAATCAAAATGGTAAAATAATATCCTATTTATACATGAGTGTACTCATCAATGGATGTATAAATCCAATTTACTATCGGTATTATAATGGCTGTTTATAGTAATGAATTTATTTTTAAAGTTTAGACATGGGTGTCTTTATAAAATCAGTGTGTAAATTATATTTATGAGTGGTAATATATCGCCACGCTTATCTTACTCATCATCTTCTTCACATTTCTCGTATGATGAATTCAATAATATAACTTATAAAAATAAAAACAGTATATTTGACTATATTCATTATTTTCTTTTTTAACATGGTTGTATAAACCTACTTTTTTGGTTTTTTTTTTTTTTTAACTTGATTCCCTTCTCAATTCAATATAGTTTTCTATGAATTATTTTATGTTAAAAATCATGAATTGATTTGGATGAAATGGACGAATAATACAAATTAAAAAAAAAAAATGATAATAAATTGATCAGTTGATTTTGTTGATTTAAGTTTAAGGTGTGTTTTGGGCTTTCACCAATGCGCTAATTGATTTTGTGGATTAAGTTTAAGGTATGTTTTGACTTTAACCAATGTGGTAGTTGATTTTGAAAGTTGAATTACACTTGAGTTCACGAATTATCATGCTTTTTTTTTTTTAATTTATTGTTTAAATTAACACAAAATAAAATTACCAAAAGATAAACGCAACTTTTGGTGAGTTTTGATTGATATAAATTCATAAATTGTATGAAACTTCAAAACTAAAATCCATTTTAATTTACTGATATTTTTGTAATCAATTTTATTTCATTCTTAATATTCTTTAATTTAGTAAACATAAGAAAAGTAATTAATTTAAATTCATCTCCAATTCTTAGGAGTTAGTAAACACTTGAATGAGAACTTGTAATTTAATTCCCATTTCTCTCTAATAGTTTTTCACTTGAACTTAATTCCCTTTCATCTTATTTTCGATTAATAAAAGCACCCTTAACCGATGTATTCATATTTATTTTTAAAAAAAATACAGAAATTTTGTAAAAAGAACAAAAAAATTAAAAACAGGAAGGGCACATGACCCCCCCGGTTCTACACTAGGTCGGCCAATGACTCAAGTAAGCTACGCGTACCCTGTATAACCCACTAGGCTCTAATTATTTTGAAAACTTGAGAAACAGAAAATGAGAGATGTTGATTACACCACTTGTGTAGTATTCAAAGGTGATAGATAGATAGATAGATAGATAGGTATATAAGGCCGATCTTTTAAGGTCTTCCTTCTCACGAAAGATTCAAGCGAAAAAGGAAGCTCACTAGTTGCCTCCGTAATCAATAAGTCAAGCTAATTAATGTGGAAGGAAACAAGGTCCCCATTGTTGCTTTTGATGGAGAGGTACACATAGTGATAGTGAGCAAGTAAATTGGTTGCATTAGCGTGAAATGGTAGATGTTTTTTTTTTTTTTTTTTTTTTTTTTTTTTTTTTTTTTTTTTTTGAAGTAGTGAAATGGTAGATGTTGAGAGTCCAAAGTTATTAACAAAAAGGAGCATTAACCGTAGGCGGGGTCCCTTGTAAGGCTATGTACCATATGGAGGAAAAATTAAAGTTGGACAAGTTGAGAAACTCATCAAAAAGCAAAGAATTCACGAGTATCCCATACTTCTAAACGCTCTACATAAGTCTGTACACCAACTTCATTATTGGGCTTACAAAATCACCAACCTTTTCCATGACTTTCTCACAGAGCTCCATTGTATGTGGGTCTTTGCTTTATCTTACAACTCACCTCTACATTAATTGGTCCAATCCGATAATTACATTGTCTACATGGACTTATCAGCTATGCCAAAAGCCTTCTCAGGTCAACCTAGCTGGTACTCAGCCACCCTTCAATCTATCTCTAAAACTACCACCAATGTTCTTTCTTCTTCCAAAGTCCTCTACACTTACAATAATGTCATTACTGGATTTAGTGCAAGTCTCACTCCTGATGAGCTTGAGGCTGTCAAAAGTTCTCCAGGTTATGTTTCTTCCATCAGAGACTTGCCTGTCAAGCCCGACACGATAAGGTCGGCCCATTTTCTTGCTCTAAGTACAAATCAGGGGCTTGGCCTATGTCAAAATATGGTCAAGATGTTAAAGTTGGAGTGGTCACTGGGATCTTATACATTTAGAATGAGAACTATTTGTATCAACTAATTCACATCGATAAAATTTAGAGTAGTGATTGGAAGCCATATAAAACTCATTCTATTCATAAACCTTGTTTTGTAAATTGGGTGTATTGAGGAAAAAAAAAATGTTTAAAGTTGTCAGTCACATAAAGATAGTTTTGGTATTTAAAGGTTGTTAGAAGTAAAAAAGTTAAGTTTATATTTTTAAAATGAGTGTGGGAAGAATTAACTTCAATTTCAAATTTATGGTATGTTTGTGTGGTCCAGGGACCAAAATCATATAAACATACATAAATTTTTATCGTATATAATTTGCTTGCTTTCTTTTTGAAAAAACCTATTATTCTTGAATTGAGTTTGTCAAAATAGTGAGAAAATGGAAGTTTTATTTGAAAATTCTAACCGAGCACGTTTTCTATAAGAAAAAAAAAACATGAGAAAAGAAAACAATAACAAGGGCACCAAAAGTCTATCATTTTTTTAGACAGTCAAACTCTACCATTTTGTATGTTCTTTTACTTAAAAATGAGTGGATATGGACAGACCAGCAAATTAAAAGTAAATGATCCCAAGACAAGGGATGACAATTTTATCCGTGAATTTTCATCCGTAATGAACAGACATAAATTTAATTAAATGGGTTTTATGAATGGATATGAATGTTAAATTCTGAACCCAAAGTGGGTTCGGGTTTGGATGTGGGAACGAAAAAAATCCACATTCACACCTACAAACCTGCTATATTAAAAAAAATATAATATTGCATTAAATAAATTTATATTTGTTAATTTATATCCCATGGATTTTCATCCGTAATGAAGGGATATTGATTTAATTTATTACATGTATGAATGGATGTGAATGTTAAATTCTTCGGGTTTGGGTTCGGATGTGGGTGCAAAAAAAATCCGCATCCACACTCGCAAACCTACTATATTAAAAAAATTATAATATGATATTAAATAAATTTATATTTGTGAATTTACATATATAATTTATATGGTCAGTATCTTCTAATTTTAAAAAGTTAAGACAAACAAATTAAATTTATCTATTGCATTTGAATTGAATAAGAGAGGGAATTCGTTTTAGAAGAGATAATGTAATGAATGAATTTTATTAATTCGTCCTAATGTTTCAAAGTTAGAATGCTGACCATAGAAATTATTTATGTAAAAATATATATGTATATATATAAACTATGCTCAAAATCACTGTGTTTTGAGCATAGTTTATAAAATTTTCGAAATCTTAGCTATTTGTCATCTTCTCACTCTTCTCTCTTCATTTTGACTTGTCGTTTCACCACCACAGACTTATGTTGTTTCTTACTGTGTGTGTTTCTGTCGCGGCAAGCTACTTACATCGACTTCTTGTGTTGCCATTGTTGTCTATCCTCATCATTGAGTTTGGTTACTTCTATTCATCTTTTTGAGGTAACCCACTTCTCTTGTGCTTTATCCACTTATTTGACCCATAAATCAATTTCTTTCAACATGTTTTATAAATTGAATTGTGTTATGCATTTTTTTTTTTTCAAATTTCTCCAAGTCCCCTTCTGATATTTGAGGAAGGAACCTTATGAAAATTGTTTGGAAGAAAATTTTGATACAGCGTTGCAGGTTTGCGAGTGGGGTTCAAGTCCACCCACACTCGAGTCTTGCACCCATATCTAAACTTGCAAAAGTTTAGAGGGTGTTAGTGCAAAATTTTCTTTTGGGTTTGGATGCAACTTTGGACAAATCCATTTGAACTTGACCAATTATCATTCCTACATTCAAGTCATAAGTTTGCTTCGAGACTAAGAGGAGACAATTTCAAAACTCTTACAGGATGATTTGAAGACTACGTTAAGATATCAAGAACAAATTACTACAAAGATTGTTTTATTGTGTTGCATGATGTACCTTTAACTCATATCATATACATGTATCATGAGTAATTAATCACATAAAATCTTGAGATTAATGTGAATATAGGCATCACGTCCCTGACATTCACCGAAATTCTTTTTATATCTACATGACTCATATTTTAAACCAATAAATAGTGAAAGCATAAGATATAGAGATTTTATTTAGGGATATTATGAAAAACCTCCTTGAAAAGTAAAATAGTCTAAAATAACCCCTGGTTTTTTATTTT
Organism: Litchi chinensis; assembly: GCA_019925255.1. Classification (NCBI taxonomy): domain Eukaryota; kingdom Viridiplantae; phylum Streptophyta; class Magnoliopsida; order Sapindales; family Sapindaceae; genus Litchi; species Litchi chinensis. The sequence goes on from CM034468.1 coordinate 10,755,240, forward strand.
AATTAAGTGAACCGCCTCCTACCATTAACTTTTCATTCAAAATATTAACATTTTCCATTCAAAATCTTGAAATGACTAAAATACCCTTATTAAGATTCCATAAAATCCCTCTTATACCCTTCAAACTTATATAATGATTAAAATACCTTTTAAATTATTAATTAATAATATTATTAAATAAAAAAATAACACAATTTTAAAAAAAATAATTAATTAATTTGGTTTCCAAGACCCATTTCTGGTTTCCAAGCTGCTGGAAACCCAATAGAAAACACAAAGGGAGGAGGAGGGTAGGGGGCAAGTGGGAAAGAGGTTCAATCCCTCAAACCAAACCAATTACACTAAATCAAAGAACTCTAATTCGCCATCAAACATTACTGATTACATATCAAATCAAACACATCAATCTCAACCATCAGTAACATCAACACACAATCATCATCATCAACCATTTGAAAAATAAAATAAAAAAATGAATAAAAAATGAAAAATGGAGAATATTTGGTCTTTTTCGTCAAAGACCAGGGGTCTCTGGCTAAAGAAACCTAACGATCTCCATCGTGTGAAGGCTAAAATTGGTCTCTATGCGATGGAGACCAGATCTGGCCTCTATTGCCAAGGAGACCTAGGTTTCCATGTATTCAGTGTCGGTGATAGTTTGGGCATTGACGATGGACAAAGAAGGGGTGTCAAGCGTCAACAAAGGATAAAAAAGAAGAGGTGTTGGGTGTCAATGATGGAGGAAGAGGAAGGGGTGTTGGGTGTCGGCAATGGACGAAGAAAAAAAGGGTGTTGGGTGTTAGGTGTTGGCAATGGACGAAGAAGAAGAAGAAGGTGGGAGAAGAAAGAGATGATAATGAACAGTTAGGTCATGGGTGCGGATGTCTAGTGTTTGGAACCATTTTTTTTTTTTTTTCCATCTCCACTGATCATCCTTGTGATGGACGATGAAGATGACATTATTTTTTTTTTCAAATTTTTTTTTATTTTTAATGTTATTTAACATTTTTATTTTAATTTATATATTTTTTTAATTTTTAAATTATTAATTTTTTAATTTTTTTAAATTAATCTTCACCATCCATCTTAAGATAAACAGTAGAAATATGATAAATTAAATTTTTATTTAATTATTTAGTTTTTCAATTTTTAATTTAATTTTTATTAAAACAAATAAAATTACTAATTCAATTATCATTAAACCCTTCAATTTTAACACCAACCGGTTTTTTAAACCAATAGGGGGTGGTTCACCTAATAAAAAAAAAAAATCGAAAGTCGTTTCCGATTATTTTACTTTTCAAGGAATTTTTCATAATATCCATTTTATTTATGATTATTCGAATGAATAATTGTACCTGTAAAAGAGAAAATTCTGGATAATATGTATGATTCAAAGTATTTTGATAGATCTAGGCAAACGAAGCTTGGGAAACAAAATGGTATAGTAAAAACGTATAATTTGATACAGATTATTTAATGCATGTTGCCCTTATTCTTACTGATATTTCTAGCCTAATGCCACTAATGATGTGTTTACTGATATTCTATTACTGATAAATGTCACCATCTGTGTAACCCGGGTCGGAAAATCATTAGAAATTTGAACCTCGGAGATCTCAAATAATGCATACTATCAATCAGCCAGTTATCTTTTTTTTTTTTTTCTTTTACTACATTGTTTCGGCAGTATATCTAATTGTACAAATTATGTTAGATGTGGATTCGGAGCATATGGCACGTGTCAAGGAGGCTGTCCTAATTTTAATATATAGCAATTAAGGTGAAAAAAAAACTAGGGTATTATTGAGATGAAAATGAAACTTCTCTATGAAAGGCAGACAATCACAAATATTAACATCATTGATTCACAGCATAGTAAAATGGAAATTGAGAGATTTCCCAAACAAAGAAAAAGGATTATGTGCATATATATGTTGAAATTAGTGCCTGCACTATTGAGAAAAAATAAATAAATTCCTCTCTGCATGCATTATTTTATTTTTCTCTTTTAAAAGAAAATAAATTCTCATCTACAATCATTTTATTTTTCTCTTTTAAAAAAGAAAATAAATTCCCCTCTGCATGCATTATTTATTATTTTCCAAAAGAGATCGCATGAATTATTGACTATTGAGAGATGGAAGAAAATTTTCTTTTATTTTTATCATAAAGAGTATGTGCATATGCTGAAACTAGTGCATCCATTAGGAATAAAACAAACACTCCATACAAAATTAGTAGAATATTGAGAGATGAAAAAGGAACCTTTGTGTATTACTTTTTGCTTTTAATTGATTCACATGATATAAATAAATGACTAATTAAATTAGAGGAGTGCTAATAAGGGGAGGGGTACTTGTTTCGTGCATAGCTACCACTGGAAAAACTAGGTTGAAATTTAATACCTTCCCTGCTCTTGTTAGCCCTTGTGATGGGATAGACTCCAACTTTAGCCTCAGAACATGAAAAGTTCATAATTTCTCAGCAAACAATTTTGTTCAACCAATTATGAAACAAGCAAATAGCCTTAAAAGATACACAAACAAGGGTTGAATCTCAAATAAAATCAAAATTTTACAAGTTGAATAAACACATTCAATGTCAATCATTTTTCTTTTCTATTTCAATTATTGTCTAAAGACCATTTAGGTCTTCTCAAAACGAAATTAAGAAAAAAATAAAACTAATTTTAAATTTTGTCAATTCAAAATAGTTAATTAAGTAAAGTAATTATCTCTCTATTATTAATTATAAAGATATGTGTAGAAGTAGAAAAGTTTCTGCTTGAATAATTGGTTGTCCAAAGTCTGCAGGGAATGGCGCTATAAATTGGATCATTTCCTGGGAGAAGTTATTGTTGAGTGTTTGTAATGAGTCTCCGGTCTTGTCATGTGGTATTGCATTCGTAAAGAAAAAGTTACCAGTGTGAAAACAATCCACTTCAATTTGACAGAGAGATTGAAGTGACTAATAACCAAAGAATTGGCTCTAAAGTCTCCATAGTCTTACCAATTACTGAAACTTTTATAGGAAGACTTACTTTTGTCAATCTTTTTCGTTTTCTGCCAACTCCGCTTGTGGTTGTCAATGTTGACTGAAAAGATGAAGGCTAATCTTCCAATGTCATATGGTGGCAATCACAGTGCAACATTTTCACGACAGGACATCAATAAGACACAATTACAGTACAAATCAATATGACTCACTGTATTTACTTGACAATAAGCATTTGGTTTTCCATTTATTGGATGATAGTCCGTGACATTTTTCAGAAGCAACAAAAAGGAAATGGACAAAAACTTCTAGTCGATTTGAACATACAGAGCAGCAAGAAATTAACTTTCACAGCCTACAAAATTTTGTATCGTTTCTAAAATTGACATATGAACACATAATTGTGCCAAAAAATAATGATTCCCAGTTAGAGAAAGAAGATTTTTGGATCATCCACATGGGTTGTCTTCTTACAAGTCAAGATTATTACGAGTGACACGTGATTTCTACAAAAACGTTTTGGGCACATGGTGGGCTCCGCATGGGGTTTCTAATCAGTGCAATTTGTTCGGAATAAACTCAGCCAATCTGCTCCACACTCTGTGGAAGAAACCGAGTAACACAAGCAAGCTACACGTTCCGTGTATAGCCCACTTGGCTTTAATTATTTTGGAAAAATGAGAAACTTAAAATGATAGATGTTGATTACATAACTTGTTTAGTATTGGAAGGTGATAGACAGACAGGCATTAGGGCCGATTTTTTAACGTCTTTCCCCCTATGAAAGATTCAAGCGAAGAAAGCGTCTCATTAGTTGCCCCCGTAATCCATAAGTCAAGCAGTTCTCCACCATTTAATTACTTTTGATGGACTGGTAGACATAGTGACAGACCTCGTGTAGCAAGTAAATTGGTTGCTTTAGTGTCAAATGGTAGATGTTGAGAGTCAAATTATTAAGGGTATGTACCATATGGAGGAAAATTAAAGTTGGACAAGTTGAGAAACTGATCAAAAAGCAAAGAATTCATGAGTATCCTATACTTCTAAATGCTCTATATAAGCCACCTCTATACCAATTAACTTCATTAATTCTATGCCAACAAAATCATCGATCTTTTCCATGGCTTCTCACACTGCTCCATTGTATGTGTGTCTTTGCTTTATCTTACAACTCACCTCCACAATGGCCCAATCCGATAATTATATTGTCTACATGGACTTATCAGCTATGCCAAAAGCCTTCTCAAGTCAACATAGCTGGTACTCAGCCACCCTTCAATCTATCTCTAAAACTACCACCAATGTTCTCTCTTCTTCCAAACTCCTCTACACCTACAATCATGTCATTAATGGATTTAGTGCAAGTCTCACTCCTGATGAGCTTGAGGCTATCAAAAGCTCTCCAGGTTATGTCTCTTCCATCAGAGACTTGCCTGTCAAGCCCGACACGACAAGGTCAGCTCATTTTCTTGGTCTTAGTACTAATTCAGGGGCATGGCCCGTGTCAAAATATGGTCAAGATGTTATAGTTGGAGTGGTGGACACTGGGATTTGGCCGGAAAGCGAGAGCTTTCAAGACAGAGGAATGCCTGATATTCCTTCTAGATGGAAAGGAGAATGTGAGACTGGCACCAAATTCAACTCCTCCTTGTGCAACAAGAAGCTCATTGGAGCTCGATATTTCAACAAGGGCCAAATTGCCAAGAATCCTAATATCACCATATCCATGAATTCTACGCGTGATACTGATGGACATGGGACTCACACTTCCTCCACAGCTGCAGGAAACAGTCTCGAAAATATAAGTTACTTTGGTTATGCCTCAGGAATTGCAGGAGGTATGGCTCCACAGGCGCGGGTGGCCATGTACAAGGCACTTTGGGACGAAGGTGCTTACTCTTCTGATATAATTGCTGCAATTGACCAGGCAATTAGCGATGGTGTTGATGTTTTGTCCATGTCATTAGGCTTGGATGGGCTTGCTTTGTATGAAGATCCACTTGCACTAGCCACATTTGCAGCCATTGAGAAAAAAATATTTGTCTCTACTTCTGCTGGAAACCAAGGGCCGTACTTAGAGACCCTACACAATGGCATACCTTGGGTCCTAACCGTTGCTGCTGGCACCATAGACCGTGAATTTGGTGCCAATATAATTCTTGGCAATGGAGTCAATGTCTTGGGGTCGTCTCTATATCCAGGAAATTCATCTGTAAGTGACTTTCCACTTGTCTTCATGGATGATTGTCTCAATTTGACTAAATTGAAGGCAGTTGGAGAAAAGATTGTTGTGTGTCAAGACAAGAATCAGTCACTCAGTGACCAAGTTGATAACATTACCTCCACAAAAGTTGCAGGAGCTGTCTTCATATCGGACACCAATGACTTGGAGTTCTACATCAAAAGCTCATATCCCGCCATATTCATAAATCCTGAGAATGGTGAAGTTGTCAAAGACTATATATTCAAGAACAGCACTGAGCCAAAAGCGAGGATGGAGTTCCGAATAGTGAAAGTGGGATCAAAGAAAGCACCAACAGTGACTAGCTACAGCTCCAGAGGGCCATCCGTGAGCTGCCCACATGTATTGAAGCCTGACATTATGGCTCCAGGGGATCTAATCCTAGCTGCATGGCCTCCAAATGTTGCAGTAGCTCGGTTGAACACGAAGCTTATATATAGTAACTTCAATCTACTGTCAGGAACATCCATGGCATGCCCACATGCTGCAGGAATAGCAGCACTTTTAAAAGGGGCACACCCTGATTGGAGCCCTGCAGCCATCCGATCGGCCATGATGACCACATCTGATTCCATTGATAACAAAAACAGTCCAATTATTGACACTGGTGACAATAATAAACCCGCCTCTCCTCTTGCAATGGGTGCTGGCCAAGTCAATCCTAACAAGGCGTTAGACCCTGGTCTCATTTACGATGCAACAATGGAGGATTATGTTAATCTTCTTTGTGCATTAAATTATACCACGAAACAAATTCAAACCATCACAAAGTCATCTACTATCAACTGTTCCACGCCGTCTTTGGATTTAAACTACCCTTCTTTTATTGCCCTTTTCAACCCAACTGAGAAGAAATCCGAATTGAAAACCGTACAATTTCAAAGAACAGTTACTAGTGTTGGAGAGGGCACTTCCACTTACACTGCTAGTGTGACACCTATGAAGGGATTTAATGTCAGTGTCACTCCAGATAAGTTGGTTTTCAAAGGGAAAAACGAGAAGCAAAGCTACAAGCTGAGTATAGAAGGACAAAGCAAGATGCAAGAAATTGTAGCTTTTGGTTATCTGAATTGGGAAGAGACTGGAGGGAATCGTGTAGTGAAAAGTCCCATAGTGGTCACAAGCCTCATCATCTAACCACCTTCGTAGAAGTCAACCAACTTGACATCTTTGTTTCATTTCGTGAAAAATATTATTTTACATTAAGCAATATATATAGTCGGTTGATTGAGCTCGTTGTTGGTTGCTGATTGGATAGGCATTGTGTTGTGTGATTGTGTCGTGTTCTGTTGTTGTTTCGATGCTTTATCCACATAAAAATATACCCAATTATTTATAGTTGTTATGCTTTGATATGAGAAATATTTGTCCAGCTTAGCAAATAAAATAAATGAAATCGATAATAGTTAGAATAGAAAAAAAAACAAAAAACAAAAAACAAAAGAAAAAAGTTGTTGCGTTATAGACATTATAGATCATTTGTTGCATGTGCATTTGTAGGTCGATTTCAAAGTTCCAATTATTAATTGTAGCCCAAAATGGTTAGGACATATCTCACCATATCATGTTAGAATCTAATTTAATTAATTGCCATAATTTCACAGTTGAATTATCTAGTTGGTTGGCTCAACACAGCATATATGCATTATTGAGCCTAGAATATCTTTATAACAACTTTTGTAACCAATTCTATTGTTCTGTCCAAGGATTTCAATTAAATCATATCCAAATTGATGAAGGAAAGAAATATAATCACTGATATATATAGCTAGCTAGTTATATATTCCATTTCTTCTTTTGCAAACAAAGGAGAGTGGTCCTTCGTCTTTGTGTAGAAAAACCTACAACAATACAAGATAGCCTGTGTAGAAAAAGACGTGACATATAACCCATTATCGATACAACATATACACGAATGGCATGTTGTAGAGCCCCCATCTTCATAACAAGAAGAGAGAGCACATGTTGTGAGGTCTTCTCGTTCTTGTTTTTTTGCCTTGATTTGATCACTTCTCGCTCTCGTCAATATCCTAGTACTCTATAAAACTAATTAGTAATTAATGCAAGTAAAGCAGTGGCATGCGTAAGCCCGAGATTTTATTTAAGTTGGTGCATTTTCAGATGTTCTATCCAAATTCTATATAGATATATGAATAAGTCTTCAGAAAATTTGAATGGGCTTTGGTGCTTTTTAACTTTCTAATTCAATTGTGTTGATTTTAGAACCACGACTACGTACACAGAAAAAGTGGTTGTCTTATATAATATATGTAACAATAATATCTTCTCAACGTCATGCATTTAAGCCTTCAGTTCTTTAAATCTTTACATTCTAATTTTCCTATCACTTTTAGGCTTTTAGAGTGAGCAAATCCGTGGAAAGCAGATGTGTCAAATTAATGTGCCTTGGAGTAATTGGTTCAATAATACTTGTCTCCAACCTTTCTCTTATTCATTTTGAACTGTCAAGTACTCTGTTTTCGCTAAGTATGTGTCTCCGTGAACTTGTCGCGGTGGGAAATTGTGGTGGCCTTTATTTTACTTGCATGTCATCAACCATACAACATGAAAGTAGCTAGAAACTCATTAAAAGTGTTCTCAATAGTACCATAAATGTAAATAACAATGAATAATTTTAGATAGATAATTGACAAAATAAACGCATTTTCGTGATGGGATAACTTTCATTGGTGGGTTTTGCATGCAGTGCGTGTCTTTTGGAAAAAAAAAACAAAGAAAGAAAGAAAGAAAGAAATTACTGCGAAATAGTAATGAAAGTCTTCTTTATGGATCGAATATTGTTTTCGGGTAGCATAAACGTCAGTCGATTGTAGCATGACTGGCAGGCTCATGACAGAAATTTTACCAAGTTTTTCAGTTTTTCCTAAAGTTTTGTTCTTGTCATTTTCATTTTTCAAACAGTAATGTTACACATCCTATCTTTTATAGTTTGATTATATTTTAATTAATATATGTAACTTATTTATTTTCAGTTGACTAATTTTTTCATAGAGTTTGATCTTTATCATTCTCATATTTCAAACAGTACTATTGCACATCTTTTGTAGTTTGTTTGGACATTTCAATTGATATATGTAAGTTTTATAAATATATATATATATATATATATCCCTATTAGTTAGACCGTAAATAAGATATACTAAAGGTAGGACTTGTGACTAGCAATGTTATATTTTAAAATGTAATTTTGGCCCATCCTCTTACGTTCACACTTGAGAAGCAGAATGTGCAAGCATACAAAAACAAACACCCTATCGGGCCTAGCCTTAGGAGTAGTCAGTAGAACTCTACAAACCTCCAGCTTTGATCCATGACTCTGTCAATTAGAGAAGATCAAATTTTGCCATCTTTGCCCGCTTTTTAAGTTTGATTTATTCAACTGGATGATCTAACAAGATATTATCATCAAATACATCTGGTGGAAAGATGGAAAGTTAATTTATTAATATATTATCATACCTATTTTAGTTGGCAGAGTCGTCAGTAGTTGTATCTTTACCTCACTGGCCATGGCGAGAGTGTAGTAGTGTCGGTTCAAAGACAAATTTATCTACATGTGATGCATTGTACGTTTTCTATGTAAAAATAATGGTAGACTTCTAATATTTTTGTTTAATTTTCCATCCAATCCTATATGGTAGTTGATATGTTATTAAATATTTAAGTTTGAGGTTAATAAGATAGTTGAAATAGAATAACATAGCAGCCGTCACATAAGGTTTAATGAAAAATTTGAACAAAAATATAGGATATCTCCCATTATTCTTTTAAGGAAATATAATAATAATAATAATAACACAATGAGAGCAATTTGAGGAGAGAAGATTTTCTGGTCAGTTCTAAGAAGGATTTGTTATGAGTTATGACTAAGGCCAGGCCCACTCATGATTGGCGTTTGAGGATAGCATTTGCACCCCTCCAAAACTATGTGTACACTCCTTTCATATGTACGTCCATTAAATGAAACATAATTATAAATTGTAAATTTTAAAAATAATATTCGATGGGGGTGTATTTACGAAAAGGGTGGATATAAAGCTTTAGTGGGGTGAAAATACCGCCGCTCTTGGCGTTTTAATAGTGATGAAAGTTGGCCCGCCTCAATCTTAGCCCATTGAACTTGTTCAAAATACTGAGGCCACATGTTTTAGTTTATTGATTTGGACCCAATTGAAAGATCGTAGCTCCTAATTTGAATGTCCAATCGACAAATGGGCCAATCGAGGAACAGAAGATTGGCCGTAGAACTTATGCAGGCATATTACCCAACCAAGCCTAAGAAAAAAGAAAAAAAAAAAAAAAAAAAAGAGAAACTTCATGTAGTCCTGAAGGTTTCGAAAAATATCAAATTTTAAAAAAAAAATTGAAAACAACTATTTTCATTCCTAATTTTTTCAAAATTCTTTAAAAATTTTCAAATCATCAATCAATTGACAATTAACGGTAACAAATAATTTGAACGAGAAGGGTAAAATGGTTTTTTCTCATGAGAGACTAAAATTGTGACATGTGGATGGTTAAGACTTCAAAAATATGAAAGGAAAAAAAAACATTCAATAAGTGAGGATATTTTAGTAAATAACTAATTTTTTAAAAAAGAAAGTAAACAAGAATAATGCATTTCTTCATCATCATTCACGGTAAAATCACTATTCATCATCAACACAAACCCTATCTTGAATCATCATCACCAACACAAACAAAAACTCATTTTCATCAGCAAAAAACAAGGAAAACAACCCAAATCCTTTAAGCTTCAACATTTGGGTTGGAACCTAGATGAACCTCTCAAATCTTAAACATCCTTAACCACCATCTCAATCACTTGTTGCAATAGCCACCATCATCAACGATCACACCTAATCTGAAAATCATTAACGCCTAATCAACTATTTAACAATCTACGCAATCACTTGTTCAACAATCCACACAAAGTCATCAACACCCAATCATTCTACACATCATTATCCACGCATTCTATCATATTCTAGGTTCTAGGTTCGATCAAACCCAGATCGAACCTAAACCAAAAGTTCTTGGTTCTGGGCTCGATGGAACTCGAAACCATGTAGTTTTGGGTTCGATCAAACCCAAAACGAGAGGGTTCTGGGTGATCGAACCCTTTAGCTCTCTGGTTTGGAGAAGAAAAAGGGGAGACAAAGAAGAAGAAGAATAGGAGAGGAGAGAATGAAGGAAACGGAGATAAAGAAAAAGAAGAACAGTTTCTAAAGAGAGAGAAAGAGAGAAAGAAAGAGCAACCATTTTTAATTTTATAATTAAATAAATAAATATAATTATATATTTATTTTTAATATTTTTTATTTAATTAGGTTAACACGGTAATTTAATACATTATATCCAAAAGTGAGAGGCATATGAGTCATTTTGTTTTTTCCTTCTCTTTTGACCATAGGTTGACTGATGGATTGGACTTTTTTAAAAGTTTTGAAAAATTTAAGAATAAAAAGAAGTGTTTTCAAAAGAGTTCTAAAAACTTGATATTTTTCGAAACTTTAAAGATTAAAATGAAGTTTTCCAAAAAAAAAATGTCATAGTCATAGACAAGCTTAAAATATTTGAAATATAAGAAAAGACATCACTTGCAACAACAGTTTTCGATAAATTTATAAAAATTTGAGAGAAGACTTTGACACTTTTAAAAGATGGTTATACCATAATTTAAAAAGTGATAGCAAATTGTCTTTTTTTTTTTGGAACTAATTGTCTTTGTTTTTTAAAATTTTAAATTTCAAATAAAATTAACAGTTTTTTTTTATACAATTTAGAAACATCTATAAAATAATGAGACTCAATATTTTGAGGGTTTTCACCCATTCCTTCAATTTTGTTGCCCCAAACTCAAGAGAATAGAAAGATCAAGGGGGCCCACCATATAGATAATTTTTTTTGAACTAATTACAACTATCGAGACCACTACGATGAACAGTATAGAGCAACCCGAACACAAATCCCTATTTAAGGAAAAAACTATCCTTATCCCCTGAAGGGACATATTCGTAATTAGCCCGCCATATAGATCATATATTTCTATTTTGAAATTTTTTGAGACGACCAATGATAGTGGATTTCAATATGGTCTTTACTATATTAATAAATTATCAATTTTATAGCATATTCGTTCATGTTTAGTGGTTTTAATCCTATTAAATAACTATCTTCACTTTGTTTTATAAAGAATAAATATTCTTAAATTATGATCTAGCATTGAAATTAAGTATACCTTCATTTAAAATTAAATCTAAAGGAACATGTAAGGAACTAAAATTTTATTTTGAGTAAAAAGAAATTTTAAGGATATAGAGATTGTATGTCCAAACCCTCACAACTTAATTAAAGAAAAAAAAAACAATGGATTTTTCTCTTAACTAAGAAGTTATATATGTTTTCAAAATAGGTAATAGGTATTGTTAATACCGGATTTTATCTAATACCAATAGTAAAGAGAGCAAGGGCAACTTTTTTTTAATTAGATTGATCTGCAAAGGGTTGTTGGGGTGGTTTCTCTCTCTAGGACCTTTTTCATTGATCCACTGTTGGTCTTGAATTAAGATATCTACAAAACAAGAACCAGTCAAAGTGATACCAATGACGTGCCAGCAACCACATTTCGACAGTCAAGTCAAGTGGTGATCGAAAAAAGGCATCTATGAAGTGAGTTTTACAATAAACAATAATCAAAGAATAGAAACATTAAAAAAAATGTTGAAAAAAAAAATCAAATCGAATGCATGCACGACTTTTATAGGCAAATCTCTAGCCTTCCTTAGATAGATGGCATTAACCGATTCATCCTCCATCTTCGTTTTGGTCTTGCTAGGCTTTATTGTTGTTAATCTTTGGGCACAATCCTTGCACACTCCTAGGACAAATCTCAACCGTCCATTCTGTTAGGTGTCTTGTTTTCTTCCTTGTCAACATTAGCATGATAGAGATGTCTTTTTTTTGCTAGATGGTTGTGCTAGCATCATGTGTTCCCTTTATAGCTACTTTTTCTCTCTTTTATAACCTCTTCCAACAAGGGAAATGTTCAAGGTTGATTGCCTTATTAGGTCATTACCTTTTGTCCATACACGTGGAAGAATTTTCCTTCTTGTTGTTTTCTCAAGTTGACATGGCGTCTTATGAGTGGTTGTCCTTAGGAGGCAATGATAGCCACCTCAAGTTTGGCGTTCTCCTTTCAAGGGACAAGTTCTGCGAGCTTCATCAGATATGACTCTCATTCCCCTGGATTCTAGTTGATGTCTTCCCTTGTCACTTTAGGGATCCCCCCTCTTTATTTGGATGTGGCTTTCTTCATGGTTTCCTTTTTCCTTCTTTTCCTTATACCCTTTCGTATTCTCTAAGTTTCTTTACGGAGGATAATTTTGGAAATAACATTTTCTCTTACTTTTACCCTCATAGGTTTTACACCTCTGCTCAGCTTCCTTGATGTTTATGAGACTCAATGGCACCCTGAATGACTAGGTTCCCGGGGTACCTTGGATAGTTGACTATGAAACACATTGGATGACCATTTAGTTGACATCTTTTTTTTTTTTTTTTTTGAAATGTTGAACATCTTATTTTAATATTGAGAGCTTTTTAAATTAAGTATAAACAAAAGAAAAAATACGTTTTTAGCCCATTTTTTATAAAAATTCATTTTTGACCTCTCAAACAAACTAATTGCTATCTATACTCATATTATCCAAATTATCCCAAAGTATTTTTCAATTTAAAATTATCTTTATAACCTTACCTTGCCTGAAATTACCAAACTACCCTTCTTCTTCTTCCCTTTTCTCTTCCATTTGATTTTCACTTCTTCCATTCTCTACAATTTTTTTCTTATCCATTCAAGATTATTTGTGCACCCATTAAACCTTATTTGACTCCTAAAAACACACATTCAAGATTTTTTGTCTCTAACAAGCTCCACATTTAAGTTTTTCTTCAAGTTTAAAGGTATGTGATTGATTTTGGTTGATTTTTAATTTATTTTATTGATATTGCTTAGTTAAAGGTTATAAGAATGACTTTTGGTTATGATGTAATCTTATGTGAGTGAGATTTGTAGAAAACGAAGAGAAAAAACGGAACTACGATTTTCTATGATTCGTCGAGTTTTGCTAGTACACGTAACTCGAATCAAGTTATGTGCACCCACAAAACCCGAATCGGGTTATGTGTACTCACAAAATCCGAATCTGGTTATGTATACCTACAAAAACCAAATCGGGTTTTACAAATACACATAACTCGATTGGGTTTACGTGCAGTCTAATAACCCGAAAATGGGTTTTATTGGTTTTTTTTTTTTTAATTCCTTTTGTTGTGTATGTTTGGTATTGATCAGATGTGGTTATATTTTGTTAAATTGTTATGAATTTAGCAATATGAAATGAGATATTAAATATGACGAGAGTATGTGTGAGACTAATTTATTTTATACTTTAAATTTTATAGGAATAGGTAAAGTGACGATAATAATCAAATGCAATGGAAAGTAAAATGAGAATAACTATGTTAAGGGTGAGACATTCATGATAGGGGCCCCTAAGAATGTCAATTTTTCTTAATTAGTGGAATTTGTTTACACAGTGACTAACATTGATAGAAGAATATAAGATATTCATTTGCATTATTTACTCCGAGCTAGGGGAATGCCCGCAGTCAAGATACCTATCACCACTTATCTCAGTGTCCGAGGTGTGATTTCAGATAAAAAAACTGATTATAGAGATATTTATGTTGACAAAATTATGAGAGATTATGGAGATATTAGCTTACTATCCCTCCATTTTTCATCAACACAATATCAAATTCAGGGCATGTGGAGGCACCTGCGAATAGAATTGCAAGTCCAATTATGGGTGAAGGTTAAAATTATTTTATTTCTTCTAATGGCAACAATCAAGTTTCAGTTTCTATCCGCATATTTACATCTGTAAAAAATCCAATGTGTGACTTTGATTTTGACGAAAATGATTGTGATGATGAAGATTTGGACGCAAATAGTGATAGTGGTGAGATATCGAATAGTGGAGATGATAATGAGGAAACTATAGTTGATGATATTGAAACTGGAGCTGATGCAGAGACCGTGAAGTATCCAAAAGTTAGATTTTCGGGTTCACAATTTAAAATCAACCCTTCACAACCATACTAGATTGTTTTCGGTATAGATTAATGCAAAATTAAGGCTACATCAATTTCTATGTTGACCTTCATCCGACGTGATACATTGTATAGAAGTGCATTTTTTGATAGTAAATATGAACTGAATGTGACCGTTCGAAAATATGTTCTTAATTCCAAGCATCAACATAAGGTTAGATGTTCATACACAGCTAGATATGAGGTTAGTCGTAAGGATCTAACTTGCAGCTTTGAGGTTCGTGCAAGATGTAGAAAGGGTGGTTCGATGTGGTATGTGTACAAGTATATGTCGAAGCACACATGTTGTTAGGATGCCTACGAGTCACATAGACAGAGTGTGAAAACTATTGTCATAGCAACGTTGTATCAGAAAAACGTGGGGCTTAATAATATAACACCTCAGCTTTTAATTACAAAAATGTTGGAGCAATATGGTGTGTGAATCATATACACTAAAGCTTTGAGGTCTTTACAATATGCAAAGAAACTAGCATATGGAAAAGTGGATAAGTCATTTCAGTAACTTCCTTCGTACTTTCACATGTTAAAGGAAACAAACCCTAGTAAAGTGACTGCAATTGAGACGGATAAAAACAACTGGTTCTTATATTCATTCATTGCACTTGGAGCCTTAATTAAGGGTTTTCGATCTTACGTCAAACTGGTTATTGCAGTTGATATCACTCATTCGAAAGGTGAATATAAAGTGGTGATTTTTGTTGCTGCATGCAAAGATAGAGAGGAGATGATTTATCATATCGCTTTTGGATTTGGTGATGAAGAGTCAGACAATTCATAGACCTGGTTCTTAAGTAGATTGAGAGAGATTATCGGTGGGAAACAACATTTGATATCTGATTTGATTATTGTATCCAATCGTCACAAAAGCATTGCAAATGCTATGAGTGATAATTTTTCTGAAGTCTCACACGTGTTCTGTTTCTTCTACTTGAAGCAAAACCTGAAGAAACACTATAGAAAGCAAAAAAATGTGGAAGATATGTTTTACCTTGCAGCATATTATTATACAAAGTCAGATTGTGATAGATATTTAGAACAAATTCAAGAAGTATATCCGTAATACATGAAAATTTGGTTAATATTAGAGTGACAAAATGGTCACGTGCATATTCTCCAAAAAGAAGATCAGATACGATGACCACTAACATTGCAAAGTCACTGAACAAATGCATGATGAAAGCACATCGGCTTCCTATAACAACTGCACATGAATATCTAAGACATATGCTGCAAAAATGGTATAATCATAGACGTGTTCATGTTGAGAAACTCGGATCTTCAGTTACCAAAACTGCGGAGGATCATGTGAACTCGATGGCTAATGAATCGACAAGTGTTATGGTATCTGCCATTCAACGGCCGATCCCGTTCAGAGTCACACTTGAACTAGGTTATGAGTTTGTTCAGTCTTTTGAGCAGACATGCAATTGTCAACATTGTGACCTAGATTAGTTGTCATATCATCATGCAATTGCTATTGCCAGGTATCATAATTATGCTTTATTATTATTTTTTGTTAATTAATGTCATTCGGTAACTTTATACTATTGTCATATATATCAAGGTTAGCAGTGTTCATTATATACACTTTGTCATGATTATTATAGCAAAAAATGGCTAGAAGCTGTATATACATGTCCGATCAATCCTGTTCTTAACCCAAAAGATTGACATATTCCTTCGAAAGTAAAAAGTATGATTGTATTACCACCCGAAGAAAAACGACAAGTAGGTAAACCGAGAGAGACACGAATTCCTTTAGTTGAAGAAAGTCATTTAAAAAAAAAAGTGTCGAAAATATGGTGAAAAGGGACACAACCGTCTTCGTTGTCCTAACCCCCTATAACTATCATCAAAGAGACGAGCATAACTCATGTTGGATGTGCTGGGACAAGTGCAGAAACTGTTGAAAATGCTAGGACTAGCACAGAAGTTGTTGGAGAGGCTGAGACTAGCTCAAACGCCACTGCTAGATTTACTAAGAGCATGGCAAAAGTTGCTGCAAAGGCTTGAACAAATGTTGCCCCTACTGGACGTGCCAGAACCTCCCGAAAATGCAGCCTTTGTGGTGTGACTGGACACACGCGATGTTGATGTGATCAACAATTCCCTATTCCACCCTCAGAAGATGATGAAAATAGTGGTAATCATGAAAATTTATAATGAATAGACATGATATTTATGATTTATCCTCTTTAGAAGTGACCAGCACTTGTTATTGAAATAATTTACATAAAATCGTTGAATGCAGTACTTTATTATCACATTTGTTTGTCAAAATTTGATATAGAGACGAAGTCTCTTTGTGTTTTTGTGGTAGTCGTAATTGTATATTCATATTCATTAATATGATATCGCAAGTTAGATCATACCATCACTAATATTAAAAAAAAAAAAAAACATAGGAGGTTCTATCAAAATTTGAAATTTTTTGTATTTGAGTCATTTTAATTTAAGGTTAAAAAATCGAGAAATAGTAAAACCCGACATCAGTTTTTCATTTGAAACATAAAAAATGACAATTCAAATGAAGGAAAAATTAGAAATTAAAACAAGTGTAAGGTCGAGTTTTGTTTGCATACTTGAACTGACATCAGTTTTTGTTTTTCAATTAAATTGACGTTAGTTTTTGTTGGTAACTTAAACCGACATCGGTTTTGTCTGTTAACGGGAACCAACATCGGTTTTTTATCTATCAATTAAACTGACGTTGGTTTTTTTTGCCTAAAATCCAACTTCGGTTTTTGTTTGCAAACTGGAACTGACTTCGGTTTTTAAGGTAGCTGTTAATTAAACCAACGTTGGATGTTAAACCGACGTTGGTGTTTGTGATACATCTAAACCCAATGTCGGTGTTTAAAGAAACATAAACACCGACATTGGGCTACGTAGAGCCACGAAAACCGATTTCAATTTTTTTTTTTTGTTCTACCCATTTCTAATATTGTAGTGGCCCAAAAATGCTCTTCATTGGCTTTAAATTAAGTCAATTTAATTAAATTAAGGAAACATATTGTAATACTTACTATATTGATCACATTGGATTGTGAAATGTCATAAGGTTATAATGCACATTCTAACTCGATATACATTGGATCATGTTTGTCTTCATTTCTATCTCACAGTTAAATATAATATGGAATTTATAATTTGTGGGCATTTTTTACTAATGAAAACAAAGAAAATTGAGAAAAATTATAAATTATTAGTAATAAAAATTGAAATATCGGTATGCAACAACCTACGAAACCCAACATCAATTTTTGTGTCAACATTAAGATCGACGTCGGGTTAAGAGTACTTACTAAACTCGCATTTTTAAATTTATTTACATGTTCTCATTAAAACTGGTGTCGGTGTATGTTGATATGCTTAAACCGATATCGGTTTTCATGATATCACTTAACTCAATTTTCCTATGGTTAATTTTAGGAAAAATTTGACAGAATTTCCTTTGTTTTTTCGCAAACCAGGTAGTTTAACCTACTTAAAAAATAACATTTCGGTTTTTTCATTTAGAAACTCAGTCTTTTTGTCCACCTCCATACTACCACACAATATTTTAAAAAATTTACAAAATAATGAATGAATCAATCAAATATAAACAAATGTTTACATCAATCATATACAACATTGTCATCCTCATCTAATATCCATCGTCCCCATTCGTCTGCCCTGTACATTGGGGTGGAAATACATATATATATCATACGCCAGCTGTGCTCTTATTCGACGAGCGTTTTCCTTAGTTTGGGTAGACTTCCATTCACTCTCTAGAGAGCATAAAATTTCATGAATGTACATTGCATAATGTCTTGCAACTGATCCTGTATTACACACAGATTTGGGTCAAATTGAAAACATTAAAAACATTATTATCTAAATATATGATTAAAAAAATGGCATTTACCTGTTAGGTTACTGAAGCACATTCTGTTTATCAACACGCTTCACATCCCATATTTTTTCTATAGATGACATTTCTGTGTTAGTCTTTTAATAGTAATCAATCGACCGTAAGATCAACAGTATATAACGGACCAACGACTCAATAACATTTCTCCTGTGTTCAAACTCTGTATCTATAGATGGATCATATATGACAATCTTCTGCTCTCTTAGGCACACCTTGTAGACTATCCAATGGGTCTGATGTAGACTACACAGAGCAACAGCTGCATGTTGAAAACGTCAGTGATATAGTTCTAATTCGAACGATCAAATAATAACTTTTAATCGTACGACGACAGTTACATTATAAACAGATCATCAATGGATTTTAGCATCTTCCAAACCGCTAGCAAACCTTATCCAGTATGGGGGGATCATAGTCGTAGTGAGATCAAATGTCTTTCCTTGATTAACGTATTCTTTATTTATAACTATTGTCATGTCGGCCTGTAAGTGATAAAATTATTTACTACTTAACAAAGATGACAAAGATGAAAAAAAAAAATTGAGCAATTATGAAATGTAAACACTTATAAAAAAGGTCGATCCATGCACTGCGTATCTCTCATCATGAGTCTTATCCCACCACCCATTTTCCTTGATTCGTAGGCACTGTAAATAACTGTCGATATGCTCTGAAGTCAACCAACTATCCTCATCCTCAATAGTACGAAACTCTTCAAGGGTGAATGCCAATGGATAACAGTCGATAGAGCGCCTAAAATCAAAACAAAAATTAAAAGTTAGTTATATTAAATTAGTAATCAAATTAAACAAAGGTAATATACATTTTTATCAATACCTGAGGTCTAAAGAAGAGGAAGTTTTGTACTACTTGTACACATTCTCAACCATATTATCCAACATTGGCACAGTTTCCGCCACCTGCTCATTTGATATTTTTTTAATTCTTTTTCACTCATTCAGAATCTTTGTATAGTGACAATAGAGATACCGACGGTTTAATCTTTCTTTTAGGTCGTAACGGTTTCCTCTATAATATTAAGAAAATCAAAATTTGTAAAACATAATGATATGAAAAACTAACATAAAACACAAAACAAACACAAAATTTATCTGATCAATATCATGTTGGGATGACGGGTCATGATGGAGTGATAGGTCCTCATGGGGTAATGGGACCTCGACCTCCCCCAGTAGCTGCAATCATAAATCCTAGACCTCTACAATCTGTAGAAAATTAAAATATGTAATTACAAATTTATAATGATTTGAAAAATTAAACTAAAACACAAAATAAACACAAAACTTACCCGATCACTCTCATTCTGCTGCGATGGGTCCTGATGGGGTGGTGAAGTGTCTACTAATCGTTGTCTTTTTGGTGATGGTGATATTTTCGATAATGATGGTCTTTTTGGTGGTAAAAAGTGATGGATGTACTCATCACAAATAGAACTCTTAGTATCATCATCGTCGTCATCGTCATTCGGGTCATTCCCGCTATCCGGAGGCTCACGGATTTTCAGTATCCTCTCAATCCTATCCAACCTCTCATTTTGCTCCTGTTGTGTCTTTAAAATAGACTCCAACAATGTCATAATCTTGCCTACCTTCATCTGAGGCTCCTGTAAAAATTATTAAATAACAATATAAATTAAATGGATAGTCACGTAAAAATAAAATACAATAAAATAATCATACAAAATTCGCACCTAACACTTAGATGGTCTAAGGGCCATGTTGCGACCCCGTGGGACTATAGTGTCATCATGCTGATCCTCGCCTCGTCTAAACTCGTGCACTCTTTTTGTCCTTACCTCTGAATATGTAGTCTCTGAGTCGACTCGTGGGTCTGGGATGTGATAATGATGCTGCTCCTCCTCCTCCTCCTCCCCAGTCGACTCTTTCTCACACTCCTCCTCCCTATTCGACTCCCTCTCACTCTCCTTATTATCTGAATCATCATCTGTAGCTTCATCAACACCCCTCCACCGCCTACTTTATAGGCATTATCCCTAACTAAATGTCTAGGGTTAAAAGACTTCCAATAATACTTTTCTCTCTCCACAGTAGTAGGCTCAATGGCACTACTCCCTTCTATTAATTATACAATATATATAATATACTTAATATTATAATTACAAACAATAATAGTCAACAAATTGAAATAAATATAGGTTAGTTTAGACACTTACACAAATAAGTTCATTAAACCACCTTATTTGCCTTCTGTTATTACATTCCCAATTCACACACCTTGACAGTACCATATCGTCGCCTATGACTTTCTTCCCTACCCCATTTTCCAACCACGGAAATATTTCCACCAATCACAACTGTAATATTCATTGGATTAAACAAAAATTTGATAAACATTTAGTTAGTATATATATAAACACTAAACAATTTTCATTATTTATGAAAAGAGTATACTAAATGTCGTACCTGAAATGCTCAAATAAAGTCATACAAATTAATGTTACGTCCAGTCATAAGTTGATCCTCATCAAGCACCTAATGAAAGCCCTCTATAAGCCTACTGTAACCAACTGTAGCAAAAGGGAACTTATTCCACACATTAAGATCCTCTATCAAGACCCACAAATAATCGTCTACCCTAATCTGATCATCATAGCCGTAGAATAAATTGAAAACGACGACTATATTTGTCAACTTTAAGACATCCTTATCGCTTATATCATCCCTATGTACCCTTAACATATGCATAATTTCAGCTAATCTCGACAATATTCCTTTAAAACATCGATGTAGGAGACTATTCTCACTTTCTTGTTTTTCTTTAAGGACATGTAGGTCGACATGTCCGAACTGGAGTCTTGTCACTAGTAAGAACTCCTACTTTCCAAACCTATATAGCATTGCCCCAATTTCGAATCACATCTCATTAAGACGTGAATCAGGATATATTAACTCTCTAGCAAGAATAGCCAGCATAAGGGGAGTGACTAGCAGCTGTTGATCCATATTTTTATAAAATGTGTGATCGAACTCTCTTCCTTAACTTATCTAGAAGCTTTCTCTGCGAAAGAAATACATTTAGATAATCAATATGTTTTATACTATTGTGTGTACTCCCCATCGTTCCTTTTGGAACATTCTGTACTGGGTGCCTATAATTGAATTACATCTGTATGAAAGAAAAGCAACAAGCGGTTTGTTAAAATTTTATAATTTAAATGTTAATAAATAAATTAAAATAATTTTTGACAAAATAAGCTGATCGGTCTCTGTTCATGTACTTAAACCGACGTTGGTCTATGATTCTAAACATAAACCGACGTCAATCCAAGTTGTCCAACGTAAGCCGAATCGGTATATGTTTATATACTTGAATAAACGTCAACCTACGTTTCCAAACGTAAGTTGAATCAGAATTTGTCCATCCACTTGAATCGACAACAGCTTATGTTTCTAAACCTAAGTTGAATCGGTATTTGTTTGTCCACTTGAACCGACGTTGGCCTACGTTTCCAAACATAAGTTGAATCGGCATTTGTTTGTCCACTTGAACCGACGTCGGCCTACGTTTCCAAACATAAGCCAAATCGGCATTTGTTAGTACATTTGAACCGATGTCGGCCTATGTTTCCAAACACAAGTCGATCACTCAACCAAACCTGCATTTTCAATTCAATTCTGACCACATCCTAACAAAATACAACATATTCTGACCCTAACCATCAATATCCAACAAACATAAATTAACTCTACCAATTGCTAAAGCTGATTGGCTTTTGTTTGCCAACTTAAGCCAATGTCGAGGTAAGTTATTCAACATAAGTCGATTCGGCATTTGTTGGTCCACTTAAATCGACGTCAGCCTATGTTTTCACACATAAGCAAATCGACGTTTCACACTATGAACTCTATCAAACCTGCATATTCAGTGCAAATCCAACAACATCCTAACTAAATACAACATAATCTCACCCTAATCATCAATACCCAACATATAAAAACACAAATCAACTCTACAAATGGCAAAAAATTTAAAAAGTCACAATTCAATTCCAATAGGATGTCGAATCGGTATACTTTCACCAATTGAGGAGGACGACAAGCTCACCGGCGATCTACAGTAGGTACAGACAACGGCAACAGTGTGAGATGGTCGGCGACTGTGCAAATTGGTCGTCGGGGTGCGTGGTTTGATAGAGAGTGATGAATGAGCCCATTTTCACACCGATTTTCCATCTTATATAGCAAGATCAATTTCGTAATTTTTGCTTTCTGTTGTATTTTGAATTTTGAAATATAATGACAATTTCATAATTTTAAGTTAGGGGCAATTTGGGTATTTTGGATATAAGGTGCAAATTATTTGTTTAAGAGGTTAAAATGAAATTTTTTAAAAGTTTGGGGTTAAAAATGTATTTTATGTTATTTAATAGGTATTTTTGATATTTTTCACTTTTTCTTTAGCAATTTTTTTCTCTTTATTTCCTCATCAATTACCCTTTGATTCTTGTTAACAATTTTTTTTGTCGTTAACAAGTATTTAAATCTCATTTAATTTATAAAAAAAGAAGTAAATGTAAGGAAACCTCTCTTTGAAAATCGAGGCATTGTTAAAGTGGTTATTCAAATGGTGTGAGCAACAAACTACCAATTTTTCAAAACAAAGAAGGTTTCACAAAAAGGAATGCGCAGTGTCAATTAGCTGCTGGCGCAGTGGTAGGCGCCAGCAGCCACCCATGCCTCCCTTTGTAAGGGGGCATGGGTTCGACACCCCTTAATCCAAATTGTAAATAACTAATATTATATAATATAATAATATCTATATTAATAATAATAATACTATTGATAATTAGTTTCCCACCAATTGTGTGGGTCTCCCCCCCACCCTAGTGTGGGTCTCCCTCCCACCTTCGTGTGGGTCTCCCTCCCACCTCCGTGTGGGTGGTTCCCTCCCTAATGGGAGTAGTCCTCGGGTCGTGCCACCAGTGTTATACCTCGGTTAAAGATCCCGGATGCCCCCTGGATTAATCCCAGATACAGTTGTTGTACTCCAAAAAAAAAAAAAAAAAGGAATGCGCAGTAATATATGAAAATAGGTAACAAGTTTTTTGGGGTTTTAAGATAAAAATAGAAAAATGTGATGAAAGATTAATATTCATTTATAAGTAAATGTGATTATAGAAATGCGGTAATCCATTAATTTAGATTATGTTGCCCCTAACAAATTATGCAATTATTCTAAGAAAAAAAAAAAAACAGATTATGTAATTATTGCTTGTTTTTTTACATATCTTTCTTGTTTCCTGTTAAGAATAAGTCATATCTGTCAGTTCAGCTGTCCTTAAGATGTTCTGGTTTCCGTTAATATTGACAAGGATACTTTGTTGATAGTTTGATTAAACAACAAAATTACGTAAAACATATCTTTTATTTTACAACAAAATATGCATATAATAATGAGAGAGAAAATATTCTTTCTGGATGCCAATTCACATTTGGTGAACAGGTACTTTGGCACATGGGTTCACGTGTTTGTCGTGAACCTCAGCCCAGCCCACACCCACAATTTTATATATCTACCAATTCTAAAACAGCACCCTAATTAGTCCCCATAATCAATAAATCATCTCCTAATCTTTTTTCACAAAATGTATATATTACAAAAAAAGAGTTTATGTTCAAATTATGCCACCCACTTTAATTTATTTATTTCAACCGTAGCATTGAAATGGTCTTCTCATATCCTCAAAAGCTAATCTTTAAAATGATCCATCATCCATGACCGTCCGATCCACACGCATCTTCACTCCCAGCGGTGCACACCCAAATGATTATAAAAATTATAATAAATACAAGGTGCGGTGCCATCTGTAATGTGGTTGTGGGGTGATTAGTTAAAGGTTCCATTCCACGCAGCTTCCTCTGCTAAACCAAAACTCACGACACAACACCTAAAACACAAAACATAACATGCCCCATAACACTGCTTTTGTCTTCAACGTACAAATGTGGATGTTCCTCTCCGCGTAAGCCAAGTAATATTCCACGCGCCACACTTAACTCTCCTCTTAACCCCCATTTTTTTGTACCCAAAACAAAACCATTTCGACTTCTTCGACTAATAATTCTAAATTTGTAGTAGTTTCTACACAAAATGCACGCAAAGACAGACTCGGAGGTGACGAGCCTGGCGCCGTCGTCACCAACCAGATCTCCTCGCCGCCCAGTCTACTACGTGCAGAGCCCGTCGCGGGATTCGCACGATGGAGAGAAGACGACGACGTCGTTTCATTCGACGCCGGTGCTTAGTCCCGCCGGGTCCCCGCCCCACTCTCACTCCTCCGTGGGGCGCCACTCGCGGGAGTCGTCTTCGAGTAGGTTTTCTGGGTCGTTGAAGCCCGGATCAAGGAAGATCTCCCCCAATGACGCGTCTCGAGGAGGGCAGAGGAAGGGGCAGAAGCAATGGAAGGAGTGTGATGTGATTGAAGAAGAGGGACTTCTTGATGATGAAGAGCGTCAAAAGGGTATACCTCGTCGATGCTATTTTCTTGCTTTTGTACTGGGCTTCGTTGTTCTGTTCTCTCTTTTTTCGTTAATTTTATGGGGTGCTAGCAAGCCTCAGAAACCCAAGATCACAATGAAGGTTGGTTTTTTTTTATTTTTTAAATTACATTCTGACAATTCCTTATTTATAAAGTGAATTTTGACAAGTTTTTTATTTATTTTACATTTTGATTTTTGTAGAGCATAAATTTTGAGCAATTCAAGATTCAAGCTGGATCAGATTTCACTGGGGTGGCAACTGATATGATCACCATGAACTCAACTGTGAAAATGATCTATCGTAACACTGGTACATTTTTTGGGGTCCATGTAACATCAACTCCTCTGGATCTATCCTATTCTCAAATCAACATAGCCTCAGGAACCGTAAGTCACAAACATCCCATCTCTATCCAAATTCTCAACAAAAAATCAGCACCGCAGTCTCAATTTTGATTCTTTGTTCAATTTTGTGAATTGGGCTATTACAGATGAAGAAATTTTATCAATCAAGGAAGAGTCAGAGATCAGTCACTGTTGCTGTGATGGGTAATAAGATCCCACTATATGGAAGCGGAGCTGGTTTGAGCAGTTCAACAGGAACTACTAGTCAACCAGTGGATCTTAAATTGAGCTTCGTGGTCAGATCAAGAGCTAACGTTTTGGGCAAATTGGTCAAGCCAAGGTTTTACAAGAAAATTGAATGTTCTGTTAATTTTGATCCCAAAAAGCTAAACGTTCCAATCTCTCTCAAAAACTCTTGCACATATGATTAATTGACTACACAGGCAGCAGGACATAAGTGTTGGAAAAAAAAAAAAGAACAGAGTGGAGACACGTGAAGAAGTTTTTGTGTGGCCATTTCTATTCTTTTGCTTTTTGTTGAAGAGAAGTAAGTGAACTGGAGGTGAGTTACAGCTAAGCGGGCAGCTTTTGAGTTGGTTTGGGCAGGGATTGAAGCGTGCAATTGTGGACTTTTTGGCTGCCCAAATGGTGCCCGGAAAATGGGAAAATACGTTGGATTAGATAGTGACTTGTGTGAGTGGATCTTTCTTTTGTTTTATTTTTTATTAATGTAAAAGAAAGGAATAATTTATTTTTCTTCTTGAAGAAGAATGTATTGTAATTTCATTATTTGTTAATTATGTCGGTACAAATTTATATTGTAAACTATAAATATAATCTCATTTTTGAAAGTTGTAATTTTTTAAGCGGTTTTGGTTGGTATTTGGTAAGAATTCTGCTTGAATAGTTCAATTTGATTTTTGTTAATTGCTAAAGATGAGTTATAAAAATTTGATGTAAGATTGATAGAATTTAGAAGCTGAAAACACTAGAAATTTTTCCATGATTTAAAAACCCTTGAAATGAAAATTTTATGGTTTGACAAAACGGTTCCTGTGCCAGTTGTGTAGATTAATTTAAATATGTAAGAAGATATAGAATGAGTTGGATCGAAGCAAGTATGGCCAAACTTAACACAATTAAATATTAATACATTATTTTTTTCGAAAAAAAATTATTAATATATTGTTGAAGTTGTCAAATCTTTTGTTTTGAAGTTTTAGTGTTAATTATTCTAAAGCATTAATCAACCATATAAATGTTTTATTTCCTGTCTCCCACTAGCAATAGTTATGCACTAGATTACTCAAAGAAAGATTGATCATAATAGAATAATCAATAATACAATGATCTCGAAGATCAATGAATAAAATCAATAATGACACTGTTTTGACTTCTAATTAGTCACATCCGTGGCAGCTCTAAAATTTTGTAAAAGTCTAATCATATACATTGCTATGATCACCTATTCTTAAGAGTCGGATATTAGGCGTCGAATAATCTAATAAAATATCTTTTTAAATTACATAGTTCATTAATCACATACCTAAGAATGATCAAGGATATAACATTTGTGGTGTCTTTTGAAAAAAAAAAAAATCTATACAACAAATACTTTACGATCATTGTTTGACTATAATGTTGATAGATATTAGATGATAATCATGACGTCTCATTACATTCCAATTGTTTTTTTTTTTGAAATGATTGCTTTCCCAATGTTGTTATTTGAATATTAGCTTTAAAATCGTAGATGCAGCCACCTAAGCAGAACATAAAATTTCATACCGAAAGATTACTAAAAGTGTTTTCTTAAAGCAAAATATTTTCCTACCATTGTTTTCTTAAATGCAAGGTTAAGGCTAGGCTATTCTTATATTTGGCGAAGCCTCTTGTGGGAAAGCGACCTTCTGAAAAAAGGGCTTCGGAAGCAAATTGAGAATGGGGAGTAGAACAAAGTGTTTTAGGATCCATAGTTGCCACGTTCTTTTTCTTTCGAGGTAGTCTCTCCAAGTAGGACCACAAATCAAAATATGCGGGTTAGTGATTTAATTCATAAAGATAAAGCATGTTGGAATATTGATAAAACCAATACTACTTTGGTTTCAATTGATAGAGATTTAATTAGCTCGATTCCCCTGAGCATAAGGAGTGTGGATGATCGATGGTGTTGGCACTTTGGAAAGGAGGGACAGTTTACGGTCAAAAGTGCTTATTGGTTGACTTGTAGAGGTAAATACACTGCTTCCTTTTCTTCTTCAAATAATTTGCAAAGATGGTGGAAGACCCTTTGGAGCCTTTCAATCCTTCCAAAGATTAAAATTTACAGATGGAAGGCTTGTAAGAATGCAATCCCCACCAAGGTAAATTTAACCAAAAGGAAAGTAATTATGGGTAGGGCTTGTTCTTTCTGTGGAATCAATGATGAGACAGTTTTCCATGCTTTACTATGGTGTCCGACCTTGGATAAAATTTGGAGGTCCTCTTTTTTGGGGTCCTTAGTCTATAATTTCATTCATATGGATTTATTGGATGTTTTGCAGGGGCTGCTTCATTTTTCTAATACTGAAACTTTGGCTTGCTTCTGTGTTCTTCTTTGGTATATTTGGAGAAGGAGGAATGCCAAGCTCTTCTCAGGTTTAAATTTTGATCCAAAAGATTTAGTCTCCTTTGCTTTAAATTTTTTTAATGAGTTTCAGCATAATATTCAAGCTAATTCTGCAATTACACTTACAAAACCCCATCCAGAATGTTTGTCCTTGGCAACCTCCACAACTAAATACTCTTAAAATTAATTCAGATGCAGCGGTGAAAATTGGTAAAGAGTATTGGTGTTGGAGCAGCTATTAGAGATCATAATGGGTTTATCAGGACAGCAGTTTCAAAATTGATTCGTGGGTGTTTTAAGCCTAAGATTGGAGAATTGTTAGCTTTGAAAGAGGGTCTTTTGCTAGCTTGGCACTACCAGCTCAGGGTTACAGATTTGGAAGTCGATGCAATTAATATTATTGGGAGACTAAAGTCTGTTGGTTCTTTTTGTGATGATGTTGACATGTTAATAGCTGATATAAAAATGTTATGTTATGTGTTCAGAGGTGTCTTTCCATCTCTAGATCAGGAAATCGATTGGTACACAAACTGACCAACCTTGCAACGTGTACTTTCTAAGAAATGGTATTATATTCATGTAACAGGTATCTTCCCATCTTTTGATGGGTTCTAATGAATGTCAGATATTTAAAAAATATATAATAATAATAATAATGTCGAAGCACAAATATTACAAACACATTATCCCTGTGATTATTAAGGTTCACACTCCAAAACTGGCACAAATTTTATTAGACATGTGACATCTCTGTCCAATTGCAAGAGAAAACTATTAAATATCAAATAATTTTTGTTTCCAAAAAAAGGGGAAAAAAAAAGGCAAACATGAATTGAAACTTATGCAGATTCTCAATGTAATGCAGATTAATGCGTGTATCTATCTCCTGCAATGTGTGATTCTGGAGCAGCCTCTGGTATAGGGGTTGGCTGGATGTCTGGATTTGAAACAATTGTGGGTGTAATAAGACCTCCCTGAACGAGGTGGACAAGGAACCCTGTTAGCGGACAGAGCTCCATACGATATGTAATAGTGCTTTGATTTCCTATACAGAGACCTCCTAGTAACATCGATCCCAGCATCTTGCTCTTCTTCGCCACTCATCAGCTCATCGTACATTGACATTGTCCAGGGCCATTCCAGTGTTTCAGCCGCCAAGTGATAGCTTGCTTGAACTTGATCAATATGAGCTTGGCCAGCAACAATCATGGAGATTACTAGAAGCAGTAGTTTAAGACCTGAGAATGCCATGGATATGAATCTTAGATGATAAAAAAAGAAAAATGAGAGTTAGCATAATGGAGAGAGATGGGTGGAGGGGGTTTTGAAATCATGAGATGGGGGTGACTGGGGACAACAAGTCACATGCAAATTGAAGTTATGTGCCGACTGCAGCAGTGTGACATTACTGCTAGGCTGGGGACATCACCTCCCTTAATTAACACTGCCTCCTCTCCGCTGCTCACTTTGCTCTTCAATTTTATTTTCATTTATCCAATGCAATTGTGTATTTCTTATTCGTTTGTGGGAATCCAACCCTTATTTGATTAAGTACCCACATGTGTTATGTTCATTTGTTAATTAGGTGTTAAAACTTATGATTTTGTCTAATTGTCTCAAGGTTTTTGTCTTAATATAACATTTGTAAGTTGGGAAAATGTCGGTTAATATAACATTTGTGTAGTGGGAAAATGTCGGTGATGCTGTGCCTAGTTGATTTTCGAATTTGACCAACGTCAAATTTAAATGTGAAATCTGGAATCCGAAGGACAAATTTCTATAACTTGATTGATCTTATCTTCTTCGTACCAAAAATACCATAATAATGAGAGTGGACTTAGATGCGGTGCAACTCAGCAAGCCTCCTTTTGATAAGTCAACAACGAAGTATTTGCTTCCAAGTTTGCCCAATGTAGGAAAATATTCAGCCCACTAAGCCATTTGTCATCATGAAAATGGCAATATGGTTCATTATCATAGGCGAAAGCTTGGATTCATGCTGGTTTAGGTCAATTTGTGCGCCTGGTGAACAATCTAGAGGCACCCAACCTACCTTACTTGTTCAAACAAAATTATTTTAATAAGATTTTAATACACTAATACTCCCCAAATTCTTTTCGCTTCCTTTTAAATTTGATACGCAAAAATGGTTTCCTAATTGTTAAAAAATAAAGCACCGAAACTGAAAACAATTGTCAGAACTTCATACACTTACATTTTTATGTAACATTTTAAGTTATAATATGCAATGAGATGAAATTGAGATAGTAGTATGCGTGTTTTTTTTTAAATAATATAATAATTGTTATTATTTCATGGGCAGGGCAGACATTGGGCCTGTTCGGGCCTGGTTTGGGCCTAGTCCGACTGGAGCTTCAGTAACATTCGAGAAGGGTCTTTTTGGCATAAAAAGTGAAGTTTCGTGGAAAGAACATAGAAATAGTAAAACTATAGGGGTTAAATAGAAAACAAAATGAAAGAATCTGAGGCCGGCGCAATCTGACACTCGGGCATCGTCCATCTCGCCAGAATCTTAAATGAGAGAAACCATCTCTCGTGTTGCTTCTCTCTAGAATTCTTCTCCAAGACATGGCTTTGCCTCAACACCACTTCCAACACCACTATCAGCAACCACAACAACAACAACAACAACAGCAGCCCTCCAAAAATTTCAGGTTTTTTTTTTTTCCTTTTTTTTCAAACTTGTATATTTTTATATATTTTCAAAATTCCCTGAAACCCTATCAAAATCAACCCTGGTTCATTTTTTGTAATAATCATTTCGAATTTCAGGAGCTTTTATACAATCGACGGTCAGATTTCGCCGCCCGCAGCTTATTATGATACAGCTATTCTGCAGGATCAGTCTCAGCATCCTCCGTACATTCCTCCATGTAACATTTATTTTTTCGTCTCTGTGTTCTTTATAATTATTAAGAAATGAGATAACATATAGAAGATGAAACAAGTTAAATTAAACTGTGACTCTAATAATTGAAAATGAAAAAAAAAAAAAAAAAAAAAAAAGAGGTTGTAAATTTTGTCAATATTTTTGCTGAATAATTTATTGTGGATAAATATACTTAAATAGAAATAATCCAGCTAAAATATTTCATTTTACAGTGAAGAAACATTTTTTTTTTTTTTTAATGTTTGTTTATATGATTCAATATGTTATTGATGTGTTGTATTTGCTTCTATTTTAGTTCATGTTGTTGGGTTCGCGCCTGGACCAATAAATGCAACTGATGGCAGTGATGGGGGCGCCGATATGCAGTGGAACTGTGGTATCGAATCCAAGAGGAAAAGATTGAAGGAACAGGATTTTTTGGAGAACAATTCGCAGATAACATCGGTTGATTTCTTGCAATCGCGACCTGTGTCAACAGGATTGGGTTTGTCACTTGACAATACACAAATGGCTTCTTCTGGGGACTCGGCTTTGTTGTCACTTGTTGGTGATGAAATTGACTGCGAATTACAGCGTCAGGATGCTGAGATTGATAGATTCCTCAAACTTCAGGTCTGGTCTTGCGGGAAGATCTCGTTTGTTATTGGTTTCTTGGCCTGTGTAAAGAAATGTTGCTTTATGTTTTTTTGGGAAATAATTTTGTTGTAGCTTGGTTTGTGAAATCTGGAGATAATAACTGGTATTGGAATTATTTGGTGTGACTGCATTTATATTGTTGTTGTCTGATATTTCGGTTCTTTAGTCTTATTTGTGATGGGTACATATGATAAGTAGTTGTTCAGGTATATGTACTTTTGATACATTCTAGGTAAACATGTTATCTGATATAGTTATTCAAGATAATTATATAAATATGGCTGTTATTGAGTTTGTAAGTGTGAATTTCATTCCGGTTTCATTGGCTAAGTATTGAATGTAGACAGTTTTGGCTATGGATATGCATATTACATGTTGCCTAGAGTATAAAGTGATGACTTTCAACTTTTGATCTTCATTAATGAACTGTGTCTTTCAGCATTTGCCAAAATAATGACATGAAGAGTTACTTTAGAAGATCGCTGATATGCTTATCTTCAGCGATTATGTTTGTCTTTCTAGTATATTGTCCACAGGATTGTATACTGTCTCAAAGATTCTCTTTCTTTTTGGTTCCTCGCTAAAAAAGAACTTTTTTCTTTTTTCTTTTTTTTTAAAGATGTTATTCAGTTATACAGAACATGTTGCACTTAATGAATTGTAGTAAACTAAATAAACCGAGGGTGATTTAATTAAATGAGCTAGGCTTTACAGCCATGTCTTCCTTTTGCTTGTATGCTGCAGAGTCTCTTTTGTTGGAATCTGGTTGATGGTTGTTGTTTGGTGATGCTCTGAATTGATGTTGTGGTCTGAGCACATCTGCATTGGTCGGTTAAGCAAATTTGTATGGACGCTTCCATTTATAGGTGTCAATTATTTGACATAGGTAGTTGGACCTGTTCGTCTTTTATCTATAGATTGTAAGGTCAAGATCTGAATGTAGGTCATGTGAAGGTGTTCAACAGAGGTGTCAACATTCTCATCGTCATTTGTTTGCTTGATTCACTGTGGGAAGGAACATCTTTTTAGCCATGGGGATATGATGGCGCTAGCCTTCCTTGTTAATTTGTTAGTGACTTTGGAAGGTTTCTAAATGAGTTTTTTTGGAAGATATGAGGGTTTCTAAAGTTTGCAATGGGAATGCCTACTTGATTGATTTATTTCTCATCTGATTTCCAGCTTGAGAGCTCTGGGTGTTTGCTAGCTCTAGGTGTTTGCTTTGTCTTTTTATAGAGATTAATTGGATAAGGTCAATTATTTAAATTTAGTCTTTGTTAGAAAGCTGGTAGTTTTCTATGTCTCTATCATTTATAATAGATGGATGTTATTTTAAATCTTTTGTTTCTTTAAAGTCTTCATCAGGATTCTGGCCACCGTTTCTCTTTTAATGTTAATCTTGCTTTCAATAAAAAAGTTCTCCTTTTGCATCTCTTGCATTTCATGCCCTTATTTTCTTGCTTAATTAGTGTGTAAGTATAATTGATGAAGGAAAGCATAAATCGTTGTCATATTTTCTTGCTTATTTTTGTAATTTCATTGTTCTAATTTCTAATTGTTTATCAACATAACAGGGTGACCGATTGCGGCAAGCTATCCTAGAGAAGGTTCAGGCTAACCAACTTCAAACCATCTCATATGTAGAAGATAAAGTTATTCAGAAACTTCATGAAAAAGAAGTAGAGGTGGAGAATATTAGCAAGAGGAATATGGAACTTGAAGAACGAATGGAGCAGTTGACTGTGGAGGCTGGTGCTTGGCAACAACGGGCCAGATGCAATGAGAACATGATCTCTGCCCTCAAGTTCAATCTTCAGCATGTCTATGCTCAAAGTAGGGATAGTAAAGAAGGATGTGGGGATAGTGAGGTAGATGACACAGCATCATGCTGCAATGGCCGTGCTATTGATTTCCATCTTCTCTGCAATGAAAACAATGACATAAAAGGGATGACGATGTGCAAGGTTTGTAAAGTCAATGAAGTATGCATGCTTTTGTTACCCTGTAAGCATCTCTGTCTATGTAAAGATTGTGAAAGTAAGCTTAGCTTTTGTCCCCTGTGTCAGTCCTTCAAGTTTATTGCCATGGAGGTCTATCTGTAATGGGACACATGCAAAAGCTTTAAATTTATGTTAATGTTATATGTATTATTCTTATTTCAATTGTTTTTCTCAGAATGTCTTGCATGTTAAACATTCTGCACATCACTTTTTTTGAATTTCTGCAAGTCTCCTGCTAAAATCATGTTTCTATTACTGTATATTGGATGTGGGGTGGGTGGGGTGTGAGGGTGGGTGTTTGTGCAGTTTTTGAGTAATTTATTAGCATGCATTACCGTAGATTACCAACAATTTTTGTAAAATGGAATGTTTTGACGATGTATTGAGGTCCATGTGACTTGTGACATTTTTTTTGACTGTTGCATTAATTCGGGGTTGGATTTGAGGAGGACAGGTTTGGTGAGCTTGCAAATACGGTAGGAATCTGTTGATTGGTGGTGGTTGAAATTTGAAAATGAAAACTAGAGGTAGAAATGTAGAACCTACTATGATTTTGATTTATTTGATCCTTATCTGTGTACCGTGGGAAAAAAATTTTAAAGATTTATTGTAGAGTACCTGGTCTAATTAATTGCTTTGGACTTTTTTGTATGTTTCGTTTTGGCATTATATTTCTTTGGCAAATATTTATTGTGGTGGTGAATTGAGTTGCGGTTGTTACTATGATTTTAACCTAACGCTAAATAAATTGTGTATGCCATCATGGCTTTACTTAACCATACGTTTAGTGGCTCATAAACTATAAATTTTGGTTGTTTCAAATAATTTATGAATTTATGATTTGTGTTTCCCTGAATAAATATATAATTAAGGGTTCATTTTGTTTGGTTTGGGATGACTTATACTTGTGACTTTTGAAAGATTATTTAATCAGAAAATTTTAAAATCATTACAAATTATGATATGACCTTTGTCTTCCTCGGAAGATATTTTAAGCCCGCTTTAGTGATTTTAGCCCACCCTTTATTGCTGATATGTTATACTCTATAACATATCAGCTTTAGTGATTTTTCCTGCCTCTATTAGCGTTCTCTCACTCCTTTATTTTCTTTTTATGTAGTCTTTCCGCTCCCTCATTGTTTACGTTCATCTCTCTATAACTTTTTTACCTCCCTTCACTAGGTTTCCTGTCTTTACAATTTTGTTCTACTAGTCGAAATAATTCTGACGACATACTACAAATACATTTATGTATGATAGTTTAGTCTAGTTTTTTTTTTTTTTTTTTTTTTTTTTTTGGGAACAAACAACTTTAGTTGGAACAAAACTTGAGAGGGAGGGGATTTTGATTTCAGATAGGGGCTCCACTTGAAAAAACGGAGAAAGAGGAAGAATGATTGTGACAACATGACTGCAAAACATATACAAGGACATAGGGAAATTTTCGTTTTGTTATTTATTAGTAGAAAAATGAAAATGGCATTTATGAAAAAATTCATAGAACTTAAATTTGTCTTCCAATTAACTCTTTTCGGAGAAAGTAGTCTTCTACAAAAGTTTTTAGATTTTAATAATTTATTTTTATTAATCATCCAAACAGTTCTAAAAGTAACTTTTAAATCTAAAAAAAAAAAAAAAAAAATTCAAAAGTCATACTAAATTGACTCTAGTTTTTACAATGACCGTTACAGAGAAGAACGTAAAAATGGAATCTTTAGAGTTAAACAAAGATAGGTGAAGGTAAGATATGAAGTGAATATTTCATTTGTTGTTCAATAAAATAAGATCAAAATCAGAATTACAAAAAATTTATTAAAACATTTTCACTTCCCTAATAGGAAACTCTTTTTGTAGAAACTACTAGTATTGACTTCTACTGGAATGACTATTCAAAAGCAAAAGTCATTTTCAATTTCAAAACAAACACATCTCAAAATGAGTTTTGGGATTTAAGAAGTCAAAAAGTGAATTTTGGAAGCCATCCCAAACAGACACTTTATGCTCTTAAGACCTAACAATAATGGGATTCAATAGCAAGATTATTTATAAGATTATAAAAGATCAAACCAAGGTAGTTGATTCATTGAGATTATAATGTTGAATTGTATGAGCAAGTGATATGCAAGAAGGAGCTTGAGGCAGTCCGGAAGCCATATCCCACACGAATAGTCTGCGGGATCAATTTATTCTTTACAAGCAAAAACACGCAAAGTTAGAAATATTAACGAGTTTACAACGGATATCATTGTATCATAGTTTAATGAAAATAATCAAGATTCAAAAGAAGACGGCTTAGAATCATCATTCAAATTTGTCTTATTGAATGTTTTCGTTTTGTGAAAAGCTGATCTCAAGTATTTTAGCGTAAACAAGGTATCTAATTCGATCAATCATGAGTTTTGACTTTTGAGGTGATTTATTACTGCACGAATGACATGGAATGGCTGCTAATTTCTTCTCTGGGGAATCGAACTCCACAATTTCGTGGGTTCAAAAGATGAATCCAAAAAATTGACAGCCGGAGATCAAATGTTATTAGACAATTTAAACCAATAGTTGATTCGAACGCACCATTTGGTCCGGACTGAGCTGCACACAGCAAAATAAGCCCAGTTAGGCTGGGCCCATTCGATCTTCCATTAGGAATTTAATATGTGAACCATGAAGATTAGCTTGTTCATGTTTAGATTAATTAAACTACAGAGAAGCTTTCTAACATCTTTAGTTTAGATTCGGATTCAGGCAGAGCGTATAAAAGGATTCAGTTAATTTGAATAAAACAACTAAAAACTATAATTATAATACAAGAATTACTTTTGGTCTACAGCGAGACCTAGGTCTTGACCACTAGCAGCTACAACTATGTAGGAGCACCTAGCTTTATTGGTCTGTGTTTAAATGTAATATTATCAATTAATTGCATCATTCACTTGTCAGAGAAATCTAGTAATAATCTGTGGTACCCTCAAGTTCAAAAAAATAAATTCCCCTCCAAGTGAACATGGGTCTTACCATAATTAATCAGTCAAAACGACACTCCAAGCCTTCTTTTACTTGCTAGAAATTAAATTAATAATTGATACTATAATTAAATATGCTTGTGACAAGTGACAAAATTATTCAAGAAGATTGGTTAGGTGATCAATCTCAGCACCCATTATTATTGTTCTTTCTAAAATCCCACTTGTGTCTGAGTCCGACTATAGCATCCCTGCAACAAGTGACACTGATGAATAATAAATAATTGTACCTTATATGCACTTTGAGAGATTTGATGGTCTCTGTCGATTAACATCTTCTTCATATCAAATCAAACCCTAATTATACACTATGATAAATTGTGAAGATATTGGGCCCTAACGGAATAAGTAGAAACAAGTTTAATTATTATTAACCATAAGTTGATGGTTGAACAACCATGGTCACCTCTCTCAATTGTCCCACATGCATGCAAATTAAACCAATACTTGAAGCCAAGCCTCTAGCCAGCTGATTTGCAAATCGAACTCGACCCGAGCTGGAATATAAAGCTCAATTAGTTAAGTATTATTATGATTATCATAATTGGGTAAGTTTTAACCTAATTTTTATAGTAAATAGTGATTGATTAGTAAGGTAGAAGGATTGGGAGGCAAGTTGTATAGTGTTATTGGAGAAAAGTGGGAGATGAGAGGAAGGGAAGAGAATGCTTTATTTTTCTTTTAAGGGGAGGGAGAAGATTGATGAACTTTTATCTAATCATGCCCTAGAAAGTGATGACAAAGAGGAAAGTGAATATGCTTCTTCCATGATTATAACTATCTGCCATCTATTATTATTATTGTTTTTATCATTATTCCACCTCCACTTCCACTTCCACCGCTAACCCCAGCCGATCTCAGTCCTGTCATGTCCCTCTTCCACTTTTTTTTTTTTTTTTTCTCATTTGTACCATTTCATTTTTTTTTTTTTAATTGAAGGAATCATCTAAAACCTTTTTTATGTGTAACTTTATACATCAAAATACATTAGGATAAGTTTTAGAATCTAGACATCTAAATTTTAATAGAATTTGGATCTTTAGATATATTTGAGATGAATGAAAGATGTTTCAATTTTTGAAGAAATATTTATTTTCATTTATTATATATATTCAACGGTTTGAGATTTGACATTGACGTTGGTGTAAAATGAAAAATATACATACATTACGTAGAGATACGATGGAAAATGGAAGTTTGAAAATAATGAAGGAAAAGAGGGAGTGATAACTTTACTTTGAGTTCAATCATCTAACATCCTCCTTATTCTCTATAAAGCTGTTTTTTTTCCTGCTTTCTTTTTCTTTCTTTCTCTTTAGTGTCCACTTTGTATCTCTTTTGGCTTCTTTTGATCAGATGTACATCCGTGAATTATTTTTATGGGACTCCAATATCTCTTACTAACACACTGTCAAAGTTATTCCATTTAAAACTGGACAATGTATCTTTGTGATACGAACCATATAGCTGCCTGCATGCCTCGGGTGGTACGAGGCTCTTAAGCTTAGTTGCTGCTCAGTCTTGAGGGGTCCCCCAATATGAATCGAATATTTGTATCTTGCATAGCTTGAACCATTGTCTTTATCTCTCGTTTCTCTAGATATACTTCGGTTTTCAATTTTCATTTATCTAGATTCATATAGCAGGTGCAATGCAAGCTTTGAGCAGTGCCCATTTGCTTAGTTCATTTTGGTTACACTCATTATAATTTATTTAATCATTTGTTTGCTTTTTTTTTTTTATATATATATATTTTGTGTGGGTGATGCTGCTTCAGTGAAAGTGACAAGCTAGGGTGGGTAAAGAATAAGATGGTTCATAGAAAGAAGAAGAAAAGTTAGTGGGTAATTAAGAACATATATTTACATGTACGTAAAGGTTAAGAATAATAATTAATTAGTCAGACATAAAATTTGTAGTAGTTGAAAAGGTATATATAGATGATTAAGCAGTTGAAATGAAAGGTTAATAATTCAGATGATTCGGGAGTTGAAATTAATAGTGTCTTTTTGAATATGTTCCTAATTAAAGAAATATTTATAACCTTTGTCGTTGAATTTTTTGTTCACTACAAAATCCACATAAACTAGGTTGGTTTTCTAGGAAAGTGACGGTTGGTTATTCCATCATTTCAGAAATTCAAAAAAAAAAAATGTTAAGATAGTTTTAAAGTATTAGTAATTTGAGTTTAGTTATCTTATCTAACTATTAATATTATACACAAATTGTAGCCATTAGATTGGTTATAAAGGTAGTTATTAGTAATATTATTGGTTGAATAAGGTAGCCAAGAAGAGTTTTAAAATAAAAGTAAAAAAATTTAGAATAGATACATAATATCAGATGCAGTGAATCTAATTTTTTAATTTGAAAGTGAGAAAGTTTAGAATGCATTATATACAAACCGTTCAATGCAATGCATCTAAATTAATTATAAATTTATAATTATATTTTGTTTTTGCCAATTAAACCCCACCAGTAAGTCAAACTTCTAATTATATCTATAAATTGTGTATCCAAATTGGGTTTAATCAAGTGTTAAATATTGTTTCCATAGTTAAAGTAAATTATATTATTATCCTGGAAATCACTTAATTTTAAGCTGATTTTTTTTATTAAACTACAATATTATAAAAAAAAAAAAAAAACTCTATTTAAAAGATTCTGTAAGAGAATTAAGATTTGATTTTAGAATATTCTTTTTGTTTGATAATTTTGATATAATGTTATATATTTTTTCATTCATGAATTTATAAAATACTGTACAAGTGGAATCATTCGAAGTTAATTTTTTCGGTGGTCTTAATTATTAAGATGACTGGCCAATCATCAAATCTATAAACATGATCAACTTTTCAGTCAAAGTTTCTAAAATTATTACAACAACCAACAGTGTAAATATTGTATTTTGTAAAAGAAGTTGTGGCAGAGTCAGCATAGGTAGTTTTCAGTCACTGTACATCTGCTAAAAAAATTACCAGCCAAAACAGCAAAATGTGCAAATTCACAGAGTCCAGAGTTCTAAAACTCCTATTGCTTTGTCGGCTTCTCTTTTGGAAACAGTGGTGTGGTCCTAGGAACAACTTCAATGTTCTTTGTCTCTCTCTGTGTTCAAATCTCGCACCTTCAATTTCGAACAATTAATATATTACAAGCTAGGTGTAAAATTGTTCCTTAACATAACATTAAAAACAACTGTTTAATCATGCAAAGTAAATGTCTAATTTACTGTTTAAACTGCATGTATAAGAGAAAAAAAAAAGAACAGTGTGCAATTGGGGCACATCATTGTCATTGATGGACCGTCAGTTATGTGCGCTGATTGAATGATCTATTCCTTGCATGCTTTTTGCTTGACATGATTGACCAGCCAAAAGGGATTTCTTTTCTCAGTGGATAATTAGTTGGCAATAATATTTTCATGATTATATATAGATATATATGTGCAAATATTCCTTTTTACAAAAAAAAAAAAAAAAAAAAAAGAATAAGAGAATTAAGTGGACAGTCCGGATCGACCAAGCACTGCAAATGATTTGAAGATAACTGCATTTCCCCAGAATGGATGACCATCCGATCGATCAAATTATTACAATAATGTTTAAAGGCGAATTTCGATGAGAATCAGATTGGAATTTTATATGGTGAATTATTGGCTGTCATCAGAAAAAAATGGCACTTTAAGCATTTGCTTTGTTAGTAATGGGACGTAAGAGGTGGGTCTTCATATATATGCATGAAATGATGGTGAAGATGATGGAGGGACCCAACCCAAATAGAGCTTGATCATCACAAGGAATCCCTTGGATTGAGGAGTAGTATAGTAGTAGCAGCCTTGAATTGTGGGACCTTTTATTGTAATTTTTTTAAAAAAAAAAAAAAAAATCCTTTTCTTTAACGTTCATGAGCCACAGTATAAAAAGAAGAGAAGAGGAAGAAGAAAAAGAATGTGATGTGCATGTGATCCAACAGCCTTTATGTTCCCCTCTTCTAACCAAATATACAAACCACCATTCTTATTCTTAGTTTCTTTTTTGACATTCTGGGTCTATTACTTTTTTGCTTAATTATGTTTAGGTCATATATTGTTGTTAAAATGTTTTTATGTACTAAAAACTTAATTTGGGCCCAGTTTAGACATGCCCCTCATCCATCCCACTTGTTAAAAGCAAATTTTTTACGAGTGGAATTCAAAAGACCACTCCATATCACATCAAGGAACTTGATCATTTGAAACATTACTTTTTCTTTGTCAATATTATATCATATTCTGTAGAATATACTATACATATTCAACCTAGCTATACATTGATTACAAAAGTTTCACACGTTTATATAGTAGGATATCTTTTTCACGTAGAAGTT
This sequence comes from Litchi chinensis, assembly GCA_019925255.1. Classification (NCBI taxonomy): domain Eukaryota; kingdom Viridiplantae; phylum Streptophyta; class Magnoliopsida; order Sapindales; family Sapindaceae; genus Litchi; species Litchi chinensis. Next base: position 10,795,999 of record CM034468.1, read on the forward strand.
GAATTTATGTCTTTTAAGAAAGAACGAACGAAAAAGAGAAAGAAAAGAAGAAAGAAAGGGAAGGGAAGGGAAGGGAAGAAAAGGAAAGAAATATCTTGTTGTTCTCTCCTTTTAATGTATCTCCAAAGTGACTTAAAATGAGCTTTAATTCTTGTATTGATAAGAAACAATATGCCATGCAAAGTCTAATTTTTTTTTTTTTTTTGATATGGATACCCTTTTGGACCCATTTTGAAGAGATTAGCCATGGAGGAAGCATGCTTTTTAACGTCTTTTTTTAGAGCGATAGAAACTTTTGCATGGAAAACAAGCTCCTTTATTATTCTAATGTATTTCACTAATAACTAGATTCCTTTCTATTTATCAATCAATTAAACAACTTTCATTTGGGGTCAATGTCTTCACTTTAAACTCCAATAAAAATGTAATCTTTTGACAAACATGTAACACATAAATGGTCGTGCAAAAAAGTTAGTTGATGAAGAATATACGCATGCTAGTTATTTGATCGACTTTGAGTTTGTAAATGTGATAATTCCTGACCCATTAAATTGTCTCAACTATTAGCTACTAATTGTGTTAATTTCTGAATAGAACTTTTACAGTTAACTAAATTAATGTATATATTGGGAATTGGGTGTATATGCAATTAAATTAGAGCTAGCTAGCTTTATCGGTTTGCTTGTGAATTATCCACTCAGTAGGACCCTGGCTTTCGAGAACCATCAAACTGTAACCTCAAAAGAGGTGTATAGTACTGTTTATGATCAAGTTAAAAAAGTTACCATCTAGGTTTTTGGAAACGCATCTGATCATAGTAAAATATTGTTTAGTAGCACAATGATAAGTCATGAAAGATTAAGAAAAGAAAAAAACATGAATTAATTATTCAAACACAAATTAACACTAAATAATTAGGTCCGATGTTGCGTCTTGAACCTGTTTGGCAAATGAGATTTATTAATAAACATTTCAATTTTAAACTCTTGAAGCTGTAGCAATATTTTTATTTTATTTAGAAAAAAACAGATAATTTCTATACACATGGCTACAATATAAACGTTGCTGTGTTGAGAGTAACCGAAGAGTGAGAGAAGCAAATTAGATGAATAAAGAGCAATCATTAGAGGTCATCAAACCCGCAACTTCATTTTTATGAAAGTAAAGAGTTTAATATTGATCGTATCAACTTCTGTCATACATTAATTAAATAATCATAGTACAATTTAAAAGGGTTTACATGCTCAAAGATTTAGATTCTTTTGTATTATTAAAATTAAAGTGAGTTAAAATGATTTTTTTCAACATTAAATAATTCATGAACAAAAGAACTTAATTTGAGTAGAAACCATTATTTTTGTTAATGAGCTATGAACTTTAATTTATAACTTTCATGAACTAGCGCTATTTGATGAAATTTTCATTTTAAATAATTAATTATAATAGTCTGACATTGATCTTGGATTTATGATTGGAGCATGTAGTCTACTGGAGTTCCAAAAAAAAAAAAAAAAGCATGGATTAACGTTATATTTTAAACAATACATCATGTTTTTTCTATAAAAATTTAATTCAAAGAATTTTGGTTTTAACACATGGAGAAAAGCTTTTTGGATGGACGTGATTAATTGTTTATGGAGTGTTCATAGATAATTGTAACAGTGCATTCAATACAATGTTGAGGTAATTAGTCCCTATTATGATTGAATTTATCGGTGGTGATCTAAACTTGATATATATAAAAATTGTAATATACTTCTAATTAATATTAAATAATTATATATTGTACAATAATTTGGCGTGTTGGCTGTAAGTACCTCAATCCAATTGCATTACATGCATGAACCAATTAAGTTATCAGAAAATTTAGGGTGAACGCAGCATAAATTGACTCACATTTTCACATACAAAAAGTTAAACAAAATATGAATTACTTTTCTACTTCCAAAAAATTAAAAATATATATATATGAATTACTTTTCAAACAAGAAATTAATTCATGAAAAAAGTTTACAAAAGTATGTTTTACATTTTAATCGCTTCAAAGTAGTAGTGCTGATGACAGATGACAGTTGAAGAAAGGAGAATAACATGTTCCACATTTTTTTGCATATCCATATACAAATATAAAAGAGAAAAATTTCAAGCTAGGGCATGCAAAGCAAAGTACCTCTGTGTGTATGTGACTAGAGAAGTGTCATCTAGAAGGACAGAGATGTCAATCAAACAACACAAAAGGACAAAAAATCCTCTGGTTACATATAAGTGCATTAGAAAGACAAACGGGTATCTTGTCCGGTCCATTTATATCAGACTGCCCTTTCCTCGTGGGATCCATCTCTCCTCTCTCTCTCTCTCTCGTGAACCCTTTTAATTTATATTTTCATGTTCTTAGATAAATACACACACCCTCCTCTGCACATGGTTTCAAATTATTTCTCTTACACTATTTTTGACCACCATGAAATCCATCACACATACAACAGATCATGAGATGCCTCTGCGTGCATGACTGACTACATATTATAAATAACAAGTGTTTGTATATATGTACATAAACATATGTTTTGAGTTTGAATTTAACATTTGTATATATATTATAAGGAAGAAGATGGTTGTGTTCCTCGCCCTAGTGTGAAAGACAACACAACAGACAAAAGAGAGTGCGAGAAGAGACAGAAGAGAGAACCTTGTAGCTTGTCGTGTATTATACAGATTTTGATTCTTTTTTCACTTTTAGAAATATATAAATGGAGTGATAAAAGTCATTATATAAAAATGTTTACAGCTTACATCAGTACTCTCATCAACTTTTTAAATATTGGGTTTTATCCGTATTCGCTCTGTGTTTTAAGTTGTCTTTCCTTGAAATTCTCATTGCAGGTTAATATATAATTAGGGTTCTTGTATTTATTTATTTGTTTACTAGAAATTAATAACAGTTTTTGAAAGGTATCGGCGGTGGTCATGTGATAGAGAGGAGAGAGAGTGTGTTTGTGTTGGGTTGTGTGGTGTGGTGGGGCTCACTTTCACTGCGTTTTAGAAATTAGAATAGAATCTTCTTGGCTCCTCAAACGTGTAGAGTTAATAGGAAGATAGTGTTTTTGTGTTTGTGTGTGGGTTTGGGGTGATTTTGCTACTCATGGGTGGTGGGCTCAGGAGGATCTGTCTAAGTTGCTGACAACTTGTGAGAGATAAAAAGATAATAACATATATGTTTCAGACCTTTTTATTTTTATTTTTCAAGATTTCAATATTTTGTGGGACCCATTTCTCATGAATGTCTTATACAAACAAAAACCCTTCACATAAAATTAATCTGCCTCATGCTTCTAGTACAGTTTACACATACAAATTGCTCATCTCCATCAATGAGATAGGTCCCATTTGTTATCCTTGATTGACCCAGCATTTTGTCCAAGTCACTACCATAGATTAATTATCAAATAATTTGTTAATCTTAATCACAACACAATTAAGCTGCCATAATTTCCTTATTGGTTACAGAATTACAAAAACAAAATCTAGCGTAAATCATTAGAACATAAGTTAATTATTTCTTGAGGGGAACAAAACATATTAGTTTGTTGGAATTTGGAAGCATCCAATACATAAATTAGAAATTTATAAAAATGCATGTAAATTGAATAAGTAGATAATATATAGTAATAAAATTACATGTTGTATAAACAGGCAAGGAAAAAACCAAAAGAGGAATCACGAGAATGGCATACATACATGTACAGATAGAGAACACATCAAAGATAAAAGAACTGTCTCCATGTCAGCCGCTGCAAAAATTGTACAGATTGCAGAAGAGGCAAGTGAGGGTGTGTGAACTTGATTATAACAAATTTTAGAAGGTCTTATTCTCAGACTTGGGGGGTGCGGGGATACCATTTCCCATTTTAATTGAATATCGGGACTTGAAGCTGACATTGTTTCTTACCGTTTCTCTATTTTCCTCTCTTTAACTATTCAATGTCACATGCAAACACTCCTCTCGTGTATTTCTTTTCCTATTTTCCTTTCACTCTATATAAATAATTACAAAATGTGGGTACTTGTATGTTTTGGCTTATCGGCTATTTAATTGGAACAATCACATTGGAATTTGACGAGTATCTAGACAATGTCACATATCTATGTGATGATCTAGTCCAAAAAAAAATCATGGGAAAGACATAAGAGATGATATTTTAAATAATCGTTTTGTAGTTTGGCATGTTATATATCCCTCACTTGCGTAGTAGATAGATATACGCATGAAAAAAAAAAAAAATTAAAGCTATGAATATTAAGATATCAGGTCTGTAATAAACTTTACATAACTAATTCTTAATAGAATTTAATAATGTATTATATTTAAGACATTGAGTTTGACAAATTAAAATCATAAAAAATAAAAAATAAATTATTTTTACTGCGGATAAAGTGCCAGCTCTTTCGGTGCTAAGACATCTACAGTCAGTAATCGTAAAGAAGAATAAAAAGAGAGATATTTAGTTATTGGGACTCAGCACTTTGTGTCAAGAACTTTGGTGGATAGAGCGTAGACCCCAAAAGCAACATGATAAATAATAATAATGGATTTTGTAAATTGGTAATTAGCTGCTCGGTGTTTCTTACTAGTTTGTCTCTTCTACTTTTGGGAAATTAACAGCTGTCTTGTGTTTCCCGGGAGAATTGCAAAAGTGTTCGCTTGCTTGTTTAGGAAGATTGGATTTGATTTTGGAAACTCCTGAGATACCACTTAAACAGATTTAAAATCCGATAGAATATTAAAAAGAATCAACAAATTGTAAAAGAGAGGAATTATAAGAGTGGGGATAACTGGGACAGTTTAACTTTGTTTTTCCAATAATGAGAATCATAGACATGATCAAAATAATCAGTTGAGTATCTAAGGGAAATAATTACTCATCATTTTCCTATTGTTTCCACTTTGGACCCTACTCCCTTACTGTCACTTACTGATCACAAAAATGATGCATTTCTCACTTTTATAGGATCCCTTAATAAACCACTCATTGCAGTGTTTTTCATGCAATCTTGTTGATGTTGGACACTTGTAGTTTATTTTCTTCTTTTTATGACATTTTAATTAATTATAAAACCCTAATTAAATTAATATAATATATGTATACATCACCGGTTTACGGGGTTGCTTGTCATAGTTCAATCTTACAGGACATGAAAACATTCATGCCTTGCCTGGGAAAAAGAGAGATTAATTGAAATAAATATTTTCTTGGGCCATTACAAGAAAGAAAGGAAAAGCTCTGATATATTTTCAGTTATTCATGGAAACTTTTGAGGCCAATAATTCAATCACCTGAGACACGTCAGCAATGGAAAGAAAGCCGAGCCGAGAAGAAGCCAAAGTTTGAGGCTCAAAGCAGCAGAGAGACTAACGGGCTAAAATAGAGTCTATACAATTGTAAGTTAGTCAGTAAAGGGTAGTAGTGGCCAGAGAGAGAGCATGTATCTATTATGATATTGAAGTTTGGAATATTAATTATGTGAGAGCAACAAAGAAAAGAAATAAAATAAAAAAGACAAGTTACTTATGAGAAGAAGATTTGAGAAAGGTGTTGTGTTGTGTTGTTGTTGTTGTTGTTATTATTGTGTGGAGGGAGAGAGAACGTTAGAAGAAGAAGCAATAGAAGAGAAGCAGAAGAAGAAGAAGCAAAAATGTCGTCACCAAACAACAGCTTTAAAAATCCCATCACGTAGTTCGATGTATCCTTTACCTTATATATCTGCTAGAGTAGTAGAAAATGATGGGGATTCGAAATTGGAGAATGTGTTGTTGGTTTGATGATCTATACATTAAACAACAAAGGGAAACCTACAAAATGAAAAGAGGACACTCGTTTGACGTGAAGTTAAAAGCCACCTCCCTCCTCTCTCACATTACTTTTCTTTACTATTTTACTCCACCACTTATCTTATGACCATAATACCCATCTCATTACCAACCAAAATCTGCAACCATTAATTGTATTTGTGTTTTCAAGTGAAAAGGTTAACTCATCTATTTTAACTATTTAAGGGTTTCTCGTTTTGGTCTTCCCCAGTCACACAATTAATGATATAATACAATAAATGGTAATATACTAAAATTAGAAAATCAGAATTACCAAAAGAAGCACCTGTGAGATAAGATTTCATAAAGTAAAATTCAGTGACATAAATGGCATAGGGCAGTGATTATACATATTTGGTGGTAATGGAGTGTTTGACTCATAAGTAGAGGATTGAGAGAGATAGAGAGAGGGGGTGGCATTGTCAATTTAGAAAGACAGCCTGCACCATCCTTCTGTGCCTGATTTTTAAGTGGGTGTGCGCGGGGATCAATTGTCAGAGAGAAAGAGAGAGAAGTCACGGGTTTGTCTTGAAAGGCCCTTATTTCACAGTCCTAGACAGACAGACACATATTCTCTCTCACTACATAACCGAGGAGGGAAACAATATATTATATCATTATCATACGACATATATCAAAAAGAAAAAAAAAAATTATATATTAAAAATAACCGCAGTATATACAGTAGTACCACAACGCAACACCCTCCAACCCTCTCCATTTTTATCCACCAAGAATCACCCTCTCTTTACACCTATTATTCCATTCTCTAAAACCTCCCTCCCTCTCTCTCTCTCTCTCTCTCTCTCTCTCTCTTGTAGAGCAAATAGTGTCTTTGATCTTTCAATGGCGCTTATGCTAGACAATTGTGAGGGGATACTACTATCACTAGACTCTCACAAATCGGTGCCGGCGCCGTTCCTCACCAAAACTTACCAACTGGTGGATGATCCCGCCACCGATCATATAGTCTCCTGGGGAGAGGACGACACTACCTTCGTTGTTTGGCGTCCACCTGAGTTCGCTCGTGATCTCCTTCCCAACTATTTCAAGCACAACAACTTCTCTAGTTTCGTCAGACAACTCAACACCTATGTATGTGTAATAAACACAATCTCTCTCTGTCTCTCTCTCTGTCTCTCTCTCTCTCTCTCTGTAAAGATGTTTACTTTTGTTTGTTTGTTTGACAATGTTTTGGTGGTGAGTTTGATCTTGTTTTTGTTGTGGGGTTTTGATGATATATATACTAGGGTTTTAGGAAGATTGTACCAGACAGATGGGAGTTCGCGAACGACTTCTTCAAAAAGGGAGAGAAGCACTTACTGTGCGAGATCCATAGACGAAAAACAGCTCAGCCTCAGGTTGCTATAAACCACCACCACCACCACCACGCATTCTCCACTGGTGAATAGTCCAACCTTTTTTCCCTTCCAAGGCCGAGTCAGCATCTCTCCATCTGACTCGGATGAGCAAGCCAACTGGTGTGATTCGCCACCACTCACTTCACCAAGAGGAGGCACAGGTGGGGCTTCAGTCATTGGTGGTGGCGGTGCTGTTACTGGAGGTGGGTACAACAGCTCCGTCACAGCCTTATCTGAAGATAACGAGAGACTTCGAAGAAGCAACAACATGCTTATGTCGGAGCTGGCACACATGAGGAAGCTTTACAATGATATTATCTATTTCGTGCAAAACCACGTGAAGCCAGTGGCTCCAAGCAATTCTTATCCTTCGTCTTTGCTTCTTTGTAACACAACATCATCAGGTACTTCACCTATGGCGGCTAGCAATACTTCTCTGGTGCAAAAGCCTTTGAACCAGCTTTTGGGGTACTATCCTAGCAATAATAACAACCCTAAACAGCCTCCTCAAGCTCAAGTTTTGAACTCTCCCAGTACTACATCACAGAGCTCATTGACCATTCTGGAAGAACCCAACAGCAACAGCTGCAAAACAAAGCTGTTTGGTGTGCCCCTACACTCCAAGAAGAGATTGCACCCTGAATATGGTTTTAATAATCCAGGAAACATGGAGACTCACAAGGCTCGTTTAGTTTTAGACAAGGATGATTTAGGGTTGAATCTCATGCCTCCTTCAACGTGTTAGTTTCTGCAAATCCATTCAAGAATCTTAGCTTTGTTATTACTATTATTGTTATTATTATATCTCTTCAATTCTCTAGCTTGATTTGTTTTTGTTATTACGATTGAGTCTGAGCATCAGATGATAGTGTTGAAGAAGAAACATGGTGTGTGTGCGTGCGTGCTTGTGGGTGTTTGTGATGAGACTCTCTGTATATAAACGTTAGTGTCGGTATTCTCTCTTGTTCCCCCACAGCCATGAATGCAAGTGGGTTTTGGTTAGAGTGAAGAACAAAGCAAGTTCAAATGGCCAACGGCATCATCATCTTTTTCTTTAATGTTCTCCTATTTCATTGGTGCAATTTATTCAGATTTGTTCTTCCTCCAGCTACTTCTCCTCTTTATGATTTTTATGTCTGTATACATGCTCAGTTACAATAATGCAGGAGAGAGAGAGAGAGAGACTTAAAAAGTGTTGATGACTTCCCTTTCAGTTCTAATGAGCAAAAAAAGCTGATAAGTTCCCAGCCTATATATATCTCTCTGCTTCATCGACAATGTCTCTAGGGCTTTCTCTGATTACTCCATTGAATGAATCATACGTACAAACAACCTTACTTTTCAAAAATACTTTCACCTGTAAATCCAAAAACCGATAAAAGAAAATGATTAATAAAAACAAACCAGCAAAGGCAGTAGCTGACACCAAATGATATTTCTCAAAAAACCCAGTTAATTGGTAGTATCATTATGCTTATTATCACCACTATTATTGTCAAAAAGGAAGCATAATTATTATTATCACAATTTTGAAAAAAAGAAGACCATATCATATCTCCCTGATGAAAACTTATAATTATATAAATTCACAATCTCTATTTCTCGTTTCCATGAACTGTCTGTCAGGTTAGTAAAAAAACAAATACAAAGGTTTAGATCTTAGTAGAAAAAAATAAAACAACAAAAACTAAAAAACAAAAGAAGTGGGTTATTCGATGAAAGCGATATATAATAGAAGTGACGAAAAATGTGGTTCGAAATGTTTCCATCAAGGCTTCTATACTTCTTCTGAGAAGCAGAAACCTTGACTTTTCCTACTTTAAGTATCTGATCAACGTTTTCAAAACTCTCTTTGGATCCTCTCCCTCTTTCCTCTACAAAACTTTTTTTTTTTTTTTTTATATTTCCAAACCTCTCTTTTCTTCTTCCAGACGATACCTACACCTCTTGACTGGTAGATAGATATAAAACAAAGCACAAAAACCCGTCTCTTTTTATGGCTTTGATGGTCACTTTGTCCAATATCCATTCCTATACAAGTAAAGTTTCTCATAAAGTTTGACCACCCCATTTTTCACTTGGGTTGTTTTTTTTTTTTTCAATAAGCTTTTCTTGACTCCTTCATGCGTGTGTATATTATATATGTATATATATATATATTTTTTTTCATGGGAGTTATTAATTTCTAAGACAGAGAAACTGTGTGAGACAGTGAAAAAAAGCTAGTTTAGAAAAGTCCCATTTAAGCGTAGAGTGATAAAAGTAGGAATTTAGTATTCTTAGAATATCTTTGTCGTGTGCAATGATTTCGTCTCATACGAAAAATTAAAAAAGGAAAATACAAAAAAACCAATAACCCTAATTGGACAGTAAAGCTATCAGCCTAGTGGCGTAGGCTTGTCTTCAAGAGTGGAGTGTGTCACGTGAGTGGAGAGTGCACGTGTGATGATGTAGAAGGATACGTCCACCTAGCAGTCCAAGAAAAATGGGGAGAGAAACGGAAAGAAAAGTGGTGGATTTTGGGCTTCAAAAGTGGATACGGATCATCCAGTAAAGATGCTTTAAGGAAGGGGGAGTCTATGTGAATTGTGATATGCAAATGTTGCTAAACAGCCGTATTGGACCACAAACCTTGTGTTTTCTTTCTTTTCTATTATTTTTTGAAAGTTTAAAAAGGAGAGAAAAGGAAAAGAAAAGAAAAGAAAAAGACACGGTTGCTTCGTTTTTTCGTTTCGTCTTCTTGAATACACTTTATTGACATTTCCCTCGCATTTTTATTTGTGTACATGATCACTTTATCAATAATTCATACAATATTATTGATTGTGATGGCAATTTAATTATGAATTTGTGATTTAGTTCTTTCATGGCACTGCATGCACTCTTTTAACTAACTTTTTCAACTGTTCTAGGCTCGGATCTATTTAATTAACTAAAATGATCTGAGTGCTGCTACAAACAATTAAGAATTTAAGAGGTCTTGGATCTGGGCAACTATTGGGCTTGAGCTGAGCTTCGACAGTGTCCGTTTCCGGCTCGGAGCCCACCAAATGATAACCGTGTGGAATTGTAGTTAGGGGAAAAGAGAGAATATGAGAGTAAGTTTTTATCATCTAATTAAGGGCATTTGTGTCAATATATATATCAGTGCTATGCAACTCAAATTATTAAGTAGGTGCTAATCCCACAATCAACAAATCAAAAAGTCCTATCTCATTCCATTTTCACTTAATAATTCTTTTTAGTATTAGAGTAACTGATATCTCTGAAATACTCTTCATGTAACTATAATGCAGATTCCCATCTTTAACTATATTCAGTCACTCTTACTCCTTCCTAACTCTTTCTCTTTTATCAAAACTAAATAGGTATTCTCACAGATTGAAGAAAAAAAATTCAGGAATCTTACTTGCATCACTAAGAACACTAAATCTACTTATTGGGCACTTGAGGCATCTAACATTTGCAGATATGTAGACAGCTCTTTTTTTTTTTAAAAAATATTATTATTTTTTTAATTTTTTGGTTCATGTTAATAGAGAATAGTGAAACCTATTAAATCTTAGAGATAAATCTTACCCTAAAACCTCCTGTTGTGTATTTAGAACTTGATATAGTTTTATTTATTAGTTTAAAATTTGCATTTTCGTGTAGAGTTCGGGCTAAGAGTGCAGAAAATCATTGTTGTCTCCTTAATGAAATGAATATCATGATTTATTTTTATCCATCAAGGTTTAATTTTTTCTATAGCTACAACCTAAATTTTTTAATTTGAGGTTTAAGTTTCTAATCGAGACTTACTAGAGGCAGTAAGTTTGTATTCCAAGAGTTTCCGGTGGTTTCTTAAAATTTTTCAATATTTTTTATATTTTGTAATACACAATTCACATAGACGCCCCCCTTCCTTAAAAACAAACATCCTTGAAGCCACTATGCAAAAATATTAAAAACAAACAACCAACTATCTACTATTCCAAGACCAAAAAAACAAATAGACGAAAAAACAAGTAACCGTACCCCTAAGTCTTGTAAAAGAGTAATTAAGTTTCATGTGTAAATATTTTTGAAGTCACTATTTGATTAAAGTAAAGTCTCAATCAAAACAAAATTAAATTTGGAATATAAGCAACGATCATATCCTAGAAATAATTCTGCAAAGCCTAAATTAAACCTCAATATCTACTAAAACAAGTCTAGATGCAACTAAATTATGTTTTGTAGGCTACACAATTATGTCTTGATGACTATAATAACAAATCTTGACAACAGGTTTATTTCATGATTCAAAACACTAATTCATCTTTTCCATTAATAACAAAATCAACGGCCCATCATCAGGAGCACACCCCTAACAATGCTATTCATATTTTGACAATTATTCACTTAAAAACAACATTAAAAATAATCCTATAATACTTCAAAATCTACTTTTCCAACCGCAAAGAAAACATCAAGCTTGGAAACAATGTTGAATGGCTAAATTAACCCACGGTGGCTACTAAAACAAGTCTAGATGATAACTAAATTAAGGGACAATTAAATTAAGGCATGACGGATACAAAATTAAGTCTCCATGACTACAATAATAAATCTTAACAAGAGACTTATTTCTCGATTCAAAACATTTTTCGTCTTCTCCATTAACAACGAAATCAAGAGTCCCTCATCAACAAAATACCAATAACAATTCTACTCATAATTTGACAATTATTCCCTTAAAAAAAACATTAAAAATAATCCTAGAATTCTTTAAAGTCTACTTTTTTAACGAGAAAGAAATAAAATCAATCAATGCCCAAAGTCAATCACAACCTTAAATACAAATAATAGAGTTTTAAAAGTGAAAATTACCTTTTTCTTGGAGTGTTAACAGAATAAACTCGTAAAGTCCTTGCCCATCGTGTTGTGTTGCATTGCTTAAAAAATACGACGTCGAGATTATGAGAGAATCAAAGTTTACTATTTGACAATTGCGATTTTAGGACTTGTTTCGTTTGAAATGGGAATCAGGGTTTTGGTGAGATTTTCAAGTGTTATTAAACCCAAAATGGGCCGACTCTCTTGGTAATTGAGACATAACTGTGTTTCAATAACTATATTTGATTAAATTAAATTAAATTGAATTCAAATGATGGTTTGAATTGTATTTAATATAATACTATTAAATACTTAGTGCAATATGAGATTAATTTGATTGATTATGAATCTGATGTGGATAGATTAATTAAATTTTGAATTAAATGAAAATTTTACAAATTATTTTCAGTAAAATAATTATTTAAAATATTTATGATTTATTCATCATTATTATTATTTTTTACCTTTTCAAAATAAATAATATTATATAACAAGAAAAAAAAATGGCAACGTTAGCCACAAATGGGATTAGATGTATTCAATTTTACACAAAACGTCGGATCCACATGCAAACCAAAGCTTAAATATAATTCTAACTCTAGTACAATGCTCCAAAAACAGCTTAAATGACATAAATGTTATAGATTTTTAACAAAGCAAGTATTGATAGATGATGTTTAAATTTTATGGTGAGAGTTTCACTCTATTTCAATTAATTGAAAAAAAATTTAATTCTAATTTTGATGTTTTGGTTTATTAATTATTTTTTTAGTCGTAATTCATTTAATACTTAATTCAATTCACTCTAATTGTAAATTAATAAGTTAGGGATAATGCTACACTATCCAAAATTTGGATCAAATTTATTGTTCAAATGATGTGATAAACTTATATATAATTACCATATTATTAATACATCATCTTAAAATTAATACGGTAGCTGCAAATCGATTTGCTATATTATTTAGGCAAAATCTCGAGATAATATTTTGAGAAGTATAGTATTATTCATAAGTTGGTGTATTTGATTATTAATTACATTATTTCACAGATCTATGAGAGATCTAGAAAAAAAATTCATATTAGTTATTATTATTATTAGAATATCTCACACATTATTGCATACAGTAAATGTTTATGAGCACATGAAAACGTTTCTAGCATCTCTTTACGCTGCGTGAAAGCTATATATGAAACACTTAATAAACACGAAATGGCATGGGTAAACAGTAAACCTTTGCCCTTTCACTTTGGTTTCCTCTCGAGGGTTTCGTGTAGCCTGAAGTTTGATGTTTAATGAAAACTTATTAACAAATTCATTTGCTACGCCAAAGTAATATCAAATTTTAAAATACTTTAACTTTAATTTGTTAATAGGGGTGATAAAAACAAAAAAATAATACTTGTTATCTTTACAAAATTGAAGCTACGCCCTACTGTGGAGGAATTCGGTTGTAGATCGTCCTCTGATGACACCCATGACTCCAACATTTTTGTACAATGCTCGTCACATTGACTATCTCAGGTCAAGCCTTCTTTCTCAACTAATAGTCATTTCTGCCATTTAGAATGTGGTCGTCTCTCTCTAGCTCAAGGTTAAAGCACTTGAAATTGACTGAAGATTATAATTTCATTTGAGACTATAAACAAATTCACAAATTACGTTGATTAACGTTGAATTCTCCCTTTTTTTAATTAATGGCACGTCCAGATGGTTGATATTATCACTAATTTGCTACGTTCACAACCTCAACAATGAAAAGAAAAAAACTAATAAAATAAAGGGAAATATTCATTTTGGTCCTTAATTTTTTAAAAATTAACAATTTTTTAAATATCTTTAAGATAATATACCAAACATCCCTAAATTTATAAAAAATTCATCATTTTAATCTCTACCGTTAGTTAATCGTTGGTCAAATTAACGGTAAGAATATTAAAATGGTAATCTTGCATTAAAATTTTGAAAAATTTTTATTTTTTGATTCCTAATTTTTTATAAATTGATAATTTTTTTAAATATATTTAATATAATATATTAAACATTCCTAAATTTGTTGAAAATTCGTCATTTTAGTCCCGTTGACCAGTTTTTTAACATTTAATATTAATAGAAAATGCAAAAAGATCAAACTACCCCTACTTTGTTGGAAGTATCTTTTTACCCCTGATGCATTAAAATGTAAGATATTTGGAAGGATTATTATATCATTCCATATAAAAATAAATTAGAATTGAAAAGATCAAAATACTCTTATAATTTTTTATTAATTCTTTTTGGATGCTGCATGTTGAGTGAATGAATTGTTTGTTGCATCAGATTTGATAGGTTTTGATGGGTAAGAAAAATACACTTTTGTCCTTAACACATAAAATCAAAATAATAACAATTTAATATATATATTTTTTATGGTAACAACAGTAACAAGAAAATGAGTTTAAAAGGGGATGTTGTTGCTTGTTGGTGGTTGTAATTTTGCTGCCCAAATATTTTAATTTTCTTCTCCAATTTGTTTGTCCATTTTTTGATCTCCCAATTTTTATACTCCAATTTTTTACCTTCAATATTCTTCTTAAATATCATCAACCCACAGTGGTACAAAAAATTCAAATATGGCTCTAATTTTTTACCTTTAATATTATTCTCAAATATCTCAATTTTTCTAGATCACACATGTGTTACCTTGAGAAATTTTAATGTAAGATTATCATTTTAACCTTCTCACTGTCAATTTGACCAACGGTTGACTAACGGTCGGGACTAAAATGATGAATTTTTCATAAATTTAGAGATGTTTGGTATATTATCTTAAAGATATTTAAAAAATTGTCAATTTCTAAAACAATAAAGACCAAAATAAAATTTTCCCCAAATTTTTATGTAAGATTACCATTTTAACTTTCTTACCGTCAATTTGATCAACGGTTGACTAACGGTGGGGACTAAAATGATAAATTTTTTATAAATTTAGGAATGTTTGGTATATTATCTTAAGATATTTAAAAAATTGTCAATTTCTAAAAAATTAAGGATCAAAATGATTTTTTTCCAAAAGAATATTGCATTTATTCTTTGCATGAGATACTCCCTCACGTATGAGAATTGTTTCCTAAACCATGTCTTAGAGTCAAACCTCGTATGGTATCGACCAATTCCTGAGTTTGTACCAATCATTAAAATATATATATATATATATATTGCATTTATTGTTATTGTGTCAAGTACAAAATTACTAAAAGGGTGACTGAATTTAAGAAATTTACACATATACCCTTCACATGGGGCGCAATGAAATTTACACAAGGTCGACACAAAGAAATTTACACATAAAGGAATGCCTGAAATTTACACATACGTCAGACGGGGCGTTCACACACAGGGTTTGTGAACACTTATTATCACCACAACTCAGTTTACTTTAACGCTTAAACTGGAACCACGATTATCTGTAGCTAATCGTATGATTGAAAACATCTGCTTTCAGAACTACTGGGTCTTGTTCCAAACTTGGTTGATTAATCTGCATGGTGCTTCCCTCAATATCAGCAAATTCATCTGCTAGTGGAGGTCGACACAAAAAAATTTACACATTGCTTTCACATGGGGCGCAATGAAATTTACACAAGGTCGACACAAAGAAATTTACACATAAAGGAATGCCTGAAATTTACACATACGTCAGATGGGGCGTTCACACACAGGGTTTGTGAACACTTATTATCACCACAACTCAGTTTACTTTAACGCTTAAACTGAAACCATTATCTGTAGCTAATCGTATGATTGAAGACATTTCCATAGCGTGGTATGCCAGGGAGATGTGATTATGATAATGAGAAATGCAATCCAGAAGAGTGGTGGTGGGCACGGGCGGACCCAGTATTGGGCCAGGGGGGACACGTGCCCCCCCTGAAATTTTAGCAAAATTAATTAAATAATTTCAATGTCATACTACTTCACATCCCATGGATTGGTGCTGATGGTTGCGTCCGTCCCTTTCTCCCTGGTCTAGCCCGGGTTCGACTCCCAACAACGATTACAAGGTTTTTAGTTTTCTCGCTTTTAATCATTTAGAATATTATATATATAAAAAAAATGCTAAAAGCGGGCACACTCTTGCTCTGGCTCTGATGGTTTTGCACTCCTGCTTGGTTTCCTTTTTTAGTGAACCCGGGTTCAACCCCCATTAGCTTCAATAATGGTTTTTTTATTTTTTATTTTTTTTTATATATTTAAATTCACTCATAATAATTGCATTGTTCCTTTTTTTTTCAGACTTTTTTTTTTTTTTAAATTTCTCCATTATTATAAACTGATCTTTAAATTTAAAATACTTTGACTTCACAAATTATTATATTCATTTAAAATTATTTTTTTGTCGCAAACTATATCATATTTGTATGAACTAGAAAATAAAATATATTATATTATTTAATCATAATAAGTTTTAATTTGCTCACGATTATTAGTGTGACTTATTTTTCTTTTATATAAACTATTTTATATCATAAAATTCATAAATAAAAATACTCAAATAAATTATAATTACTTTTATCTTTTATTTTATTTTATTTTACTTTATTATAAATTATATTCATTTATTAGATAAAAGACTATAAATATAGCTTGATTAGTAACTTTAATAATAAACATATGTAATTGATTACATACATTTATTTGCAATCTAAATAACAACTATCATCATAAATAAGATATGTCTCTAAATTAAGTTTTTATTTAATTTTTTAAGTAATATGAAATTTGAACTTCTCTTATTAAGAAAAATGGAGCTAGTACATAATCAACTCATAATTAGCATGCTTTTATTTTTATATTTGTATTAAGAATATTATTTTAAGAAATTTAACTTACAATTTTGTAAGGAGTAAAGTTATATATTTTTTATTGATTATGTATTTGAATTATTTTTATTTTACATAATATTTTTATGGCAATCGAAGAAAATATTACAAAAAAAAATTCAAATATAAAAGTGTCCCCCTCACATAAACTTCTGGTCCGCGCCACTGGTGGTGGGAATAATATTGAAGCAAGTAAAGAAAAGATCAAGGGACCTGAGAAATATCCGGCTCTCACAGTGACTGGACGGGCAGTGAGAGGGAGTTTGATGGATGTTAAGAGGAACACAACAAATAAGAGAAGTGCAATGACTAAGAAAGCCATTTTCAAAAGGGTATATTGATCAAAGTTGGTAGCACTATTAATTAAGAAAAATAGGCTGCCATTTTCGGAGGTTAGCAACAGAAGGATGAGGACCTTTACTAGTGGTGGGAAGACATACCTTAAATCTACAAAGAACTGCATCTTCTCTTCAGTTGTAGAAGAGTTTGCGGGGAAGGGGGGAGGTTGTAGATCGAGTTCGCAACTTTGTTTTGTTTTGTTTTGTTTTTTGTTTTTTTTTTTTTTTTTGTGGGGGGGGGGGGGGGGGGGGGGAGTGTGTGGGGGTTTGGGCGGGGTGAGGAGGTGGGGGTTTGGCGCTGGGTGAGGAGGTGGTGAGAAGAGGACTCTTCTCTTCTATTGGGAAGGGAGAAGAGGGATCTTCTCTTCCATTGTAGAGTTCGTTTTGTGTGGGGGGAGAGGTGGTTGGGCGTTATATGGGCGGAGGCGGGATGGATGGAGCGAAGACAGGAACCTTCCAAACGGCGACCTAAGAATTTTTTGTTTTAAACCCGCGTGGGGCCCGGATGGGGTCCATCAATCCTTGACTCTCACTACAAAACAAAATAACTAAAAAAAGCGTAACCGTTTTGCTATCAATACTTTTTCACAAAACGTTAAACCCTAACAAAACCCCTCCTCGTCGGGAAACCAAACCACCGGTCGCGAACATCGTCCGTTACATTGTGACTGTTAGGCATATAACACATGAATCCCACTCCAATTTCAATCTAAAACCAACATCTCCGACCCCAATCCAAGAATTCAAAATGGAGAAAAGAGACTTAGTAATCGCATCATCTTCAATCGCCGAAGTCGGCATCGGCTGCTGGGACCTAGACACCGGCGCTGAGCAGCTCCGATACAAATCCTGCGCCTCCACCACCCACGGACTCACTTCCATTGCCCAACGCTTCATTGCCTCCTCTCAGCTCCGTGAACCCTCCGCTACTTCCGGTTCCGTGCTCTACTGGTCCTGGTCCAAGGTCGCACATCAACTGTTTGATTCTTACTCTCTTTTATAAAAAGAATCAAAACTTCGTTTTGTTGATTTCTCTTAATTTGTTTCGGTCATGGATTTTGGTTTATACAGCCTCAAGCAGCAGTGAAGAGCTTTCCAGCAGAGCCGATCAAGCCGTTTGTGTCTAATAGCGTTGGCACTTATGTTGCTGGTGGAGGTCAATCCGGGGACATCTACTTGTGGGAGGTAAAATCTCAGTATCTGCTTTGTTTTGATTTTGTTTTGGTGGTTTTGGTTTTTCAAATTGAAGAGAAATGTGGTCTGGTATGATATAGGTTGAAAGTGGCAGATTGATAAAGAAGTGGCATGCGCATTACAGAGCAGTTACATGCTTGGTGTTTTCGGAGGATGATTCGCTTTTGATTTCTGGGTCCGAGGATGGATGCGTTCGAGTTTGGTCCCTTTTAATGTATTTGCCTATTGTGTTACTTTTTTTTCCCCTTTTAAATTAGTTTGTTTTTTGATTTGTTTTGATGTCTTTATTCATGTCATTCTCTGTTCTGTGTAAATTATAGGGTCTGTGATGACTATGAAAGACAGCGGGCAAGTCATCTCTACGAGTATAGTTTTACAGAACACACTCTGCGCGTAACTGATCTTGTTATAGGTCATGGAGGGTACAATGCACTTATTATATCGGCTTCAGAGGATCGAACTTGTAAGGTAATTTTTTGTGTGTGTGTGTGTGTGTGTTTCAATTGGAAAAATTTAGTCATGTCTGCTTTTTATAACAGGATTATGGTGTTAGAAATAAGTGTGGAAATTGTAAGTGGCTGGTGAGTTTTGCTTTTATTAAAAGCTGATAGAAAAGATATAGTTATCTATTAGATTTAATGTGAAGAATAATATTTGTGATTTTTGGGAATTTAAAATGACAAATACCTGAAGCAAGGAAACTATGGATTGAGGCAATGATATTCATAGTCATGTTTTGTTTATTCTGATGTATGTGACATGGAAATTAAGGAATAGCTAAAATTAGGTAGAAGAAGAATCTCTGGAAAGGGTAGAGAGAGATCTTTCAAAATTTAATTTTCTAATTACAAACACTGAATATATTAATAATTCATTCTCTTCTGCTATGGTGTTTTTGCATTCTTTGGCATAATGTTAAGCAGTAGCATTTTATTCTCTATAATAGTATATTAAGATTTATATATTAGAAAAAACATTTATTAAAATAGCTTTAACATAATTTTTCGTAGGTATGGAGCTTATCATGTGGAGAGTTGCTGAGAAATATCGTATTCCCATCAGTAATTGATGCAATTGTAATGGACCCTTGTGAATATGTCTTTTATGCTGGTAGTAGAGATGGCAGTATCTATATTGCTGCACTTCATGCCGGAAGTTCCTCTAGCAGCAGTCATGGCAAACATATCCTTAGTGCATTTAATGATCACAGGTTATTTGTTTTTCTTATTGTCACACATAAATCCATGGATACAACTTTCCACTAAGTGTCCTACTCTTTTATTCTTTTACAAGTCTTATTTTTTTTATTTTTTTTTATTTTTTTTTTTCTGGTTATATACTTTCTGCAACTTCAGGAGTTCGCCTCCTAGTTGCTATAGGTTGTGCTGTTTTTCTTGAATCTTCCTTACTACACATGTTTGCTTTTGGCAATACTAACAGCAGTAACTTGTGATTCTTGATATATCCAGTTTCAGGAATTTTTTAGTTATTGTTAGCATCATCACCTATGGTTAATAACTAAACATAATTTTAACATGAAGGAGTTAATGTATCAGCATTAACTGTACTTTGTTTCCAAGCTTGATGATATTTCAGAAATGTTTTAGACGTATATATGGGTCCTATGATTTGCAATAGCAGCATTGTAGTTGCAAGATATGTAGAGGTGTCTCTATTCTTTTACAATAAACATAGTTCTACCCACTGATATGAATGAACAAGACTTTTGTCCTAGTTTGACTCGAACTGTCTGCTATAATACTGGTGTTATGATAAATTGAAAAAGGGTAGCCTTCGAGCCTTCAAGAGTTTTCCCTGATTGCCCTTCAACATGTTTCAGTTTTAGCTTTCCCTTATGCAACAAGCTTCACGATCTTGTCTCTCTACATACAGATGTCAACACCATTATGTATCTTCATATTCATTTAATTCAACAGTGCCATGGTGTTTGTGCTTACTCTATGAGAGATTTGTTTGCAGGAATGTTCAGCAAGCGTCATACTTTTTCTTGTCATGAGATGCTACAATGCACATATGAATAGAAGATTATCCACTTCATATGTGTCACAGGCTGCTTTCAGGCACAGTACATTTAGAGGAATATATTATTTCCTTAATCATTAGGGGTTAACATGGGAATTTTGTTTTGTGCATTGTCCAAATAATCATTCCTGAATAAATTGTTACTGAAATATACTCTTCAGAGAATACTAATCAGAAACATATCTCATTTGGAATGCATTTCTTGTGCAAATGGATACTTGATCAATGGGGCTTCAGAATGTAACTTGCTTTCCTAAAAATGTAGATTGATTTGTAATTATTTACTTTAACTGATCTACCTTACAAAAGGTCATTAGTGATTAATGCTATTCTACTTTTCTTTTGGAAGTCTACTAGCTTTTTCCTTGTTGATCAACGTGCTTCTCATTTTACTTACAAATATAACTTTCTTTTATTTTCCCCCATGAACAGCAAGGCTGTGACTTGTTTGGCATATAGTATAGAAGGAAATCTATTGCTTTCTGGATCAGAGGACGGCATGATTCGCATTTGGGACCCAAGGACCCTTAACATTGTTCGAATGTTCAAGCATGGAAAAGGTATTATTTATACATATGTTTATATATAGCTTTGTTCTTTCACGTTTATCCTTGTTCTCTTGTAGAACAATATAATGTGCATGAGTGCATCAAAGTAATGAATCTCTGAAAGCACACAACCTTATGAAAAATTTGGGCGATCGGTGGATTTTTTGCTATCAGAATTAACAAAGGGAATTATTCCCAATGGTGCATGGCCTTGAAGCAACTATAGATGTTACATAGGATTATAACTGGCTTCTTATAATTTTTGTTCGTTGACACTTAAAAGAGGAGTACTCACACTTAAGTTTACAATTATCATTAAATTCAGATACTTGGAATTTAGTAGAAATGCTAACCTCCTTATGTAGGTCTTGCTCTTTAACTGTCTTATAGACATGCTCAGTTTCCCATGAAGTGATTAAGAATGTTTGAGGACCCCAATCCAAAAATGTTTGAAATATGAAGTGCGTGAAAATTTAAATTAGCAAAACTTAAAATATGTTTTGAGTGTAATTGAAGGCACTTTGAACAGTAATAAAATAACTCTTCGGGATTTCAGAATCTTACCAAAAACTTTGAATTAATTGGAATCTCTCCAATAATAGCGGAGTTTACTAAAACTAATCTACTTTTATTCATTATCACAGGGCCTTAAATAGCCATCTAATACTGAGTAAAATTGAGAAATTTAAGCAACTAAAACAACTAACACCGTGCATCAGTAACTAACACCAAGTAAACATAAATCAAGGACCCATGTTCCACAATTTGTTCACAAAAAGAGGGGAAGGTAGGCTGTTATTTAATTGAAAGTAAAACAACAAAGACTTGGTCAACCACGTGATTGTCTATGCTACCCTATGACCAACCAGGCTAGTGTCCATGCATGCCATGCATATGCAGCAATTGCCGCCCTCCCAAAGAACTTGCCTCTGGCAAGTATTTCTGCAAATAGGCATTATGCAAATCAGCATTGAGACGATTAACCTCTTCACCTTGCAACCAAATTGATTTAGAAAGAGGTTTATTTGTCCAGCAAACCAGAAATTTGTAGTAACCTCCCCTGCATGTGGACATGAATTGATGGTCTAAAATGGCACCTACAGTATCAGCTTGTCTAGGAGTTGAAGGAACTCGAATAGGAGTGTCAACCAAAGAATTAGGAGGGACATCTTCACCATGGAACTCTGTCAAGTCTTCCACATTAAAGACGGAGTTGATGGAATAATCAGGTGGAAGATCAATCACATAAGCATTCGGACCTAGTTTCTTCAAAACTTGGAATGGGCCAGCTCGACAAGCATGAAGCTTGCCGTAACTCCTAAGAGGAAATCGTTCTAGGCGTAAGTGAATCATTACTTGGTCTCCAACAGCAAATTGTTTATCTTGTCTTCTGACATTGTCATGTTGGGCATAGGCTTCAGTTTGAAGAGCAATCTTCCTCCAAACCTCCTCGTGAACTGACACCATGTGAGCTGCAAAATCAAGGCTAGCTTCACTAGTTCGTTGTGGTAGGGGCAACAAAATTGTATCCCAAGGTGTGCGTGGGTTCAGGCCGTAAACAAGTTAAAAAGGTGTTGTTCCAGTAGTACGATTGATTGAATTATTAAAGGCGAATTCAGCCTGTGGCAGAAGGAGATCCCAAGTAGAAGCATGGTCTTGGATTAGGCATCGAAGTAAATTTCCCAAACTATGGTTTATAACTTTCGTTTGCCCATCGGTTTGGGGATGAAATGCACTAGAGAAAGACAACATCGTGTCTAATTTCACCCAAAGGGTCTTCTAAAAGTAGCTAATGAACTTGACATCATGATCAGAAACAATGTTGTTAGGAAGGCCGTGTAACCTGACAATTTCCTTCAAAAAGAGGGTAGCAATGTTAAAAGCATCAAATGTTTTTCAACAAGGAATAAAATGGGTCATACGAGAGAAGCGATCCACAACCACCATGACAGAGTCATTATTGCATTGGGTGTGCGGCAATCCAAGAACAAAATCCATACTGATATCAATCCAAGGACGATGAGGGATGGACAGTGGTGTACAGAGTCCGGTGTTTTGTTTGGTACCTCTGTTAACTTGACAAGTGCGGCATCTAGCAACAATTTTGTGCACATCACGGCATAAATGTGGCCAAAAGAACCTGTCAGCTACTAGGAGGAAAGTTTTATCAAACCCAAAGTGTCTTGCTAATCCCACTCCATGTAACTCTAAGATAATGAAATCTCTCAATGAACCATGTGGAACACATATACGGCCATGTTTGGTAAGGTACCCATCTATTAAAGAGAAATCAGACCTGTGAGGCAGAGGACCATTCCGTAGGGCTGTCCATATTTCTTTGAAGTCCGAATCAATTGCATAACCATCCTTTATGGCATCAAAACCTGCAGTGTTGGCAGTAAACATAACAAGGATATGGGGTCGTCGACTTAAAGCATCAGCCACCTTGTTTTCACGACCGGATGTGTGTCGAATGGTGAAGTCGAATTGTGGTAGGTAATCAAACCATCTAGCATGTTTGGAATGCATCTTGCCTTGAGAATGGAGATGTTTCAAAGAGTCATGATCAGTGAATAAATGAATTCACGATGGATGAGATAGTGGCGCCAGTGTTTTAATGTTTGAATCAAAGCATAAAATTCCACTTCCTAAGCTGAATATTTCCTTTTAGCTTCATTGAGTTTCTCACTAAAGAAAGCAATGGGATGACCCTCTTGACTCAATACTCCTCCAATGCCAACATGGGAGGCATCACATGCTACTTCAAAAATTTTAGAGAAATCTGGCAGTTTTAACACTAGCGTAGTTGACATTTTCTGTTTAATCGCATGAAATGCTTTGGCAACCAATGGAGTCCATGTGAAACTCTTGGATTTGAGACACTCAGTAATTGGAGATGTTATGGTGCTGAATCCTCGGATAAACCTTCGATAAAACGTTGCTAAGCCAATAAAGCTTCGAATATCAAAAAAAGACTGCGGCTCAGGCCAATCTCGAATTGCTTGAACTTTCGCTAGGTCAACCTCAACACCTTGCTGCGATACAATAAATCCCAAGAAATTGGTCTTTTCTTTGAAAAAGGAACACTTGCCTTTGTTGATGTAGAGATGTTCTTTTCAGAGTGTTTCAAAGACTTGGCGTAAATGTTCCAAATGATCTGCAACGGACTTGCTAAAAATGAGTATATCGTCAAAATATATTACAATGAACTTACCTAAAAATGGTCGCAGCGCTTGTGTCATGACACGCATGAATGTACTGGGAGCATTGGTAAGACCGAATGGCATTACAAGCCATTCATACAATCCTTCTTTTGTTTTGAAGGCTGTTTTCCATTCGTCTCCTGGCCTTATTCGGATTTGGTGATACCCGCTTCGAAGATCAATTTTTGAGAAGATCATAGCACCTTCAAGCTGATCGAGCATGTCATCTAGGCGTGGAATTGGAAATCGATATTTGATTGTGATCCAGTTCACTGCTAGGCTGTCAACACACATTCATCAACTGCCATTTTTTTTTTGAGTGAGTAATGCGGGAACAGCGCATGGACTAAGGCTCTCACGGATGAAGCCTTTGCTAAGTAGATCTTGAACCTGCTTTTGGAGTTCTTCATGCTCAATTGGGCTCATTCTATAATGAGGTAAGTTTGGTAGAGACGACGCGGGTACTAAATCGATTACATGTTGGATGTCGCGGAGTGGGGGTAGTTGATGTGGAAGTTCGTCTGGCAGCAGGTCTTGAAATTCTTAGAGGAGAATTTTGATACATTCAGGCACCATGCCATCTGTTTGTTTCAGTTCACGTCCGACTATAAAAAGTATAGTGCCTTTTTGCACAGCTTCTTCCACTTGACGCAGATTTAACATATTATCAGACTTTTTTGGGTTGTCAAATTCTGTGATTGGTAGAGGTTCTAACACAATCCTTCGCCCTTCGAATTGAAATGCATAAGTATTCTCCTTACCATCATAGCTAACCTAACGATCATACATCCATGGTCTTCCTAATAGTAAGTGACAAACGGTCATGGGCATCACATCGCACCACACTTGATCTACATAATTCTTACCCAATGAAAACTTCAGAAGGCAACGAGTTTGGACCGGAATTGAATTACTATTGTTGATCTAGCTAACCTTGTATGGAGTAGAATGTGTTTCCTGAGGTAAACCGAGTCGTTCAACAATTTCTTTAGCCACGACATTCATGCTGCTTCCGTTATCGATGATTATGTTCAAAGCTTTATTTCTGTGTTCAACTCTAGTATGGAAGATATTGGTTCGCTTCCAATCATGTTCCAAGCGATCCGCCTTTGTTTTGTTACCTGTTAACACATGTTGAATCGCACAAAGAGGTAAGTCTGTGGCTTGTAGTCGCTCCTCTTTAGATTCAATCCCTTCTTGGTCATTAAGGGCTTGAGTATTGCTTGTCTTGTCTTCAAACATCAAGTCCTTCTCACATATGAATGCTATCTTTTGGTCTTGCATTGGACAAACTACTGCAAAGTGGCCAAAACCCTTGCATTTATAGCATTGGGGTCCTTCACCAAAAACCTTTCCTTTGCCTTTGCTATCACCAACTGTTACTCCTTTAGGTGTGTCAACAGAAGGCTTTGAGCTAGTAGGAGCTGAAAAACGAAAATTTCCCGAGTCAGTTTGGAAATAGCGACGAGAGTTACCTGGCGACTGCCATTCAAGTTGCAAAGCAAGTTGATACGCTTCCTCCACATTATAAAGGCGAGTAGACAACATTTCTCTGCGAATATCAGGTTTCAACCCCTTTAGATATCGCGCTAACACTTGAGCTTCGATTCAGCGAACTTACTTCTGACTGTCAACTCGTGGAATCTTTCTGTATATTGATCCACCGTTGTCTTAGCGCTTTGACTCCATTGAAGCATGTCTTCATAAATGAGTTGTTCATAATTGACGGGGAGGTATTTCGACTCCAAACGTTCTTTCATTTCATCCCACTCTGTGATAGGAGCTTGACGGGTCCTCCTAAGTCGTTCTTCCACACTGCTCCACCATGCACAGGTTGGTCCTTTTAGCTTGAGCTTAACAAATCAAACTTTACGATCATCAGGTACCGTAAACCAATCGAAATAATCTTCAAGAGCAGTATACCAATCATAGAAAGCATCTGGATCAAGTCTCCCTACAAAATTTGGTACTTCAACTTTCATTCATTTGGTCAATTCATCTATGGAATTTCTTCGAGCATCTACATCGCGTGGCTGTCGATGATCAATTCTGGGCTCCCTACGTCTGACCCCGCCTAGCTGCACTTCCTCAAACTCGTTGTCATTGTCGCCAATCCCTTCCCTACCTCTATGAATATGTACCTCTATGAATATGTCGTCCTTCCCTTGGTGGTCGTTCCATTTCTCGGCTACTACGTTCATCTATCACACCCAAGCGGTGCATTACCACATTCATAGTTTGGGATAGTTGGTCAATTTGTTGTTGAACACTAGATGATGCCTGGGCTGTGTTAATGTTTGGGTTTGGAAGAAGGGTGTTTGGATTTGGTGGGTTGTTAGAACTTTGCTCCATGAAATTGTAAGAATGACCACTCCTAGTTACTGGCATAAAGAAGTGTTGTCGACGTAACCTAGCTTTGATACCAAAATTTGAAGGCACTTTGAACAATAATAAAATAACTCTTTAGGATTTCAGAATTTTACCAAAAACTTGAAGGAATTAATTGGAATCTCTCCAATAATAGCAGAGTTTACTAAAACTAATATACTTTTATTCATTATCACAGGGCCTTAAATAGCCATCTAATACAGAGTAAAATTGAGAAATTTAAGCAATTAAAACAACTAACAAACGTAAATCAGTAACTAACACCAAGTAAACATAAATCAAGGACCTATGTTCCACAGTTTGTTCATAAAAACAGGGGAAGGTGGGCTGTTATTTAATTGAAACTAAAACAACAAAGACTTGGTCAACCACGTGATTGCCCATGCTACCTTGTAACCAACTAAGCTAGTGTCCATGCATGCCATGCATATGCATCAGTAATTCTTCGATGGAGTTTCATATCCGTCTAGGCCATTTCACTTCAAAGGCATAATTTTTTCTTTTCATTAATAATACTTTGACAGTTAGAATTGCATATTTGAATTTAATAATTTTAGGGAGCAAATTATAATTTAACTATCTAGTTCAAACTCTAATTCAGACGTAGCAACTGTTTCGATGTTATCACAATTTATCCTTTTACCATTAGCAAGATTCCGTTACATTTGACAATGAAGAGTGTCAAAACGGCAAAAAGACGAAATTACTCTTAATGATTGAAGTTGACCAGTTAATCAAATAAAAACTTAAAAATTAAAATAATTAAATAATTAAATACAAAAATTAAATAATAATTTTTTACATAACTTATGCCCTCTCTCTCTTCCTTATCATCTTCACCTCATCTCTTGTCACAATCTCTCTCATTCTTCTTGTTCTTCTCTTCTTTCTCTCTCATTGTTCTTCTTTTCTTCTTTCGGTTCTTCTTATCTTCTTCTTTTTCTTCTTCTTCTTCTTCTTCTCTTCTTCTTCTTCGAACCCAAATCAAATGAATCCAGATTTCTAGGTCCACGAATGAACCCAAAATCTAGGTTCACGATTTCTGGGTTTATTCCTAGACAATTTTTTTTTTTTTTTTTTCACTTTTTTTCAATTTGTTCTTTAATTTTTCTTTTAATTATTTGGGTTGAACTGATAATTTTATTTTTTGTTAGTGAGGTTAAATTGGTGATTATGTAGGTTGATAATTTTTTTTAACTGGTAACTGTTGGTGATTTTTTGTTGGTGAACTGGTGAAGAAGAAGAATAAGATGATGATGGGTTCAAGTTGGATTTTTGGTTAATATTTAATCTTTTTTAATAATTTTTTTTAAATTGATCTCCACCATCTATTTTAAGATGGATGGTGGAGATCTGGTTATTTTTTTTAATTTATTTTAAAATTTTTAAAATTTATTTTAAATAATAAAAAATAAAGTTAAAAGACAATTTTATACCTTACTCAGTTAATTTTAATTGAAGAATGTTAACAGTAGGGGGGTAAATTGCAATAATATCGAAACAGTTGCTCCACCTGAATTAGAGTTTGAATTGAATAGTTAAATTATAACTTACTCAATCTCAGGTGCTTCTATATTTTCATCACTTGTTTGAGAGTGAGGCTTTGCATTTGTACTGTATAAATACTAATAATTTTTCCCTACTAATATATTTATCTTTTTCTCTAAAGATCTTTTTGACATTAGCTCCCATATATTTATCTTTTTCCCGAAAGATCTTTTTGACATTCGCTCCCATTGTTTGGGCAGCATCTCTGCCATAGTATTAATTTTCATGACTGCAGCTAAAACATATAGCAATATATCGCTGCTGTGGTTGCAGCAATTATTGCTGTGGCATAAACATTCTCCCCTCATTTTTGGCGGCGATCTCATTTTCATTGCTGTTCTGTGCTTTGCAGGTCCTGTGAACAATATTCTTGTTGTTAGAAGACCAAACCACCTTATCTTGGGAGCATTCTCAAATTTATCGAGAAGGCTTGGGTCACTATTACCTCCTCCACTGGAGAAATATGCAAATATGGATGAAGATGCAAATAAGATGCCAGTCATCTGTCTTCCCACCACTTGCAATAATCCTCCTGATGCTCCATCCCTCAGTCCTTACAGAATGGATGCTCATATTAAACAAGTGGAGGTTTTCAATTTCTTAATATTTTTATACTTCATATTATCCTAGATGTGATTTATGTTATGTTGTTATCATGTCGTAAAGTACTATGCATGGCTTCTACCATCGATTTGAAAGCTTCTGTTACTTATTTTCCTCCGGAAGATGAATTGCATCATATCCATTTACATTTCGTGGTGTTTCCTCTGCAGGAACAAGGTTCTTTTGCTGCAAATGAAATGGAGGTGGAGAGATTAAAGCTTGAGAACAGAAAAGCCATCCATATGGTTCAGCAGTGGAAGAAAATGTATGACAGCCTGCATGAGTTTTGCATAAATGAGCTTTTGAATGTAGATGAAGAAGGAAGCGATTAAATTGTTGCCTGAGACAGCCGTACTCTTGTACAAAAAGGCGTCCTAGTTTTGTTAGTGAAGTTAATTTATAGTTTGATAACAACCCTGACACCCTGTTCGCTCGTCCTCTTTTTTGTTTTCTTTTGGTGTACGAATTCTGTCATTTTTTTCAAGTGAAATGCTTTGCCATCTCAAATTTAAGATTATGAAAAGGCTGTGCTTGCTGTGCAGAGTGGTACTACTGTATTGGAGAAATTCCATCAATCACTGCCTTCAGTTTTCCAGGCTATTACATGTTCTATGCATTCCCTCGCATTGTTGGATAACAAAGTTCTCTTATAAAACTTATGTACGTTCCTATTTTGTATTAATATCCAACTATCACGGCAATTCTGAAAATTTGTCCAAATTCTCAACCAATTGCAAGTGTTCTTTTTGTGTTAAAGATTCTATCGTGCAGTTATGTTGATGTGGTGATAATATTTTTTTGAGCAAAACTGTCTGTTAACGGCACATTGGACACCAACTTTTCTGAAATTTTAATGAGAAATGATTCTGTTATGTTTCTAAATGGCCCCGTTTGTTTTAGTGTTGTCCTTTTTCGAAAGGAAATTCAGAGTTTTATGGACTGTATTTGCGTCTCTGTGCACGACTCACAGGCGTTAGGCCAGTCAGAAACAAGCCCAGCATTTCTGTCTGGCGGGCCTGGACTACTCACACACGCGTTAGACCCGTCAGAAACAACGGTCCCGCTGGCCTGCAGGACAAGACACTGTAAAGCTTGAACGGTTCCATTTATCATAAGATAATTTATCTGAACAGAATTTCCCCATATGAAAAGTTAAAACCCCATCGCCAACATATGTCAAATTTGGCTCGTCATTCTACAGAAACATGAAAAACAATGACGCTTTGATTATTGTTTTTGCCCAACCAATGAGTTGCAACTGTTGATTTGCAGTGTTCAAGCCCCATTGATTGTGACATAGAGTATAACAGGTCAATATTCTACCGTACTGTTTCAATACCAATACTGTAATACTTGAGTTGTAAATTTTGATATCGTGGATGGAATAGATTTTTATGTGATTTAAAAGTCCATAAATTTTATAGATTTTTTTTTTGGTAAATTGCAACACTGTATGAGGTAAGTTTTAGAAACTACAAATGTGATGCCCAATAAATAGACAGGCTAATGCCCTAATTAAGAAGACATGAATCACATCTCCTTCTAACTCAAATGTTGTGTATGTTTCTTTTTACATCCGCTGGCGTTTAATTTTTTTTATCTTATGTGTTTAATAGATGCTTAGAGCAACTCCTACATAGCACCATTTTAATATAAAAACATAAATTTGGTGCTCAAACACACTCCAACGTAGCATCATTTGTAATTTTTGATGTAAAATTTGGTGCATTAGCTACAGTATAACACCAAATTTGGTGTCAAACTATAGCTAACACCAAACGGGTTATTGAGTCACGTGCTCTTCTTTTTTTTTTCAAAATTCCAACAATGCTCTCCCTTATAATAATCATAACAATTTATATTCCATTTGTGTCCTTGACAATATTTAATATATTTATATAATTTGATTAATAATTAGAACTAGAAATTAAATTATTATAAAAAATTTATACCATTGGAAATATTTTATTAAAATTTTTAAAATAAATATAATATTAAATATATTTTAATATATATTTTTAAGTTTTTAATATATATATTATAAATAATATATTAATATACAATGAATTAAATTATTTAATGTATATAAAAATTTATTCAATAATGTAATAAAAAGAAATAACATTAATATTATCATTACCTTAAATTAAAAATACCTAACTAAAAAAACAATAGTATAACTTAAAAATAAATACTTAACATAAATACTTCTAAACAACTATTTAGAAAAATGAGACTAATAAACAATTAGGTGCATAAACAATTAGTTGGATAAAAATTAGTTTAAAAATATTAAATGACTAAAAAATTAGTTGAAAAATTAATGATAATAATATTTCATAATAAATTTAAAAAATTATGTGAGAAATTAATAATTTTTTTTATATATTATGCGTAATTATTTGAGAATAAAATTTTATAATGGAGTGGATAATAAAATAGTTGGATGAAAAATTAGTTGAAAAAAATGAGATGGATAAAAAATTTGGTGGATAAACAATTAGTTGGATAAAAATGAGTTGAAAAATATGAAATGACTTAAAATTTAGATGAATATATAATGAGAATAATATTTTGTAAAAAATTTAAAAAAAATTATGTGAGTATTTAATAATTTTTTAATATACTGTGAGTAATTATTTAAAAATAAAATTTAATATTAAATAAATTAATTAATATTAATTAAAAAATTATGTATGAAATATTTTTTAAAGATATCTTTTATGTCAATTTAGTATCATGTATATTAGAATATAAAAAATTTTGATGTAAAAAAATTTGATATTAAAATGACGTAAAAGCTGATGTAAAACATTAGAAGTATTGTTAGATAATTTTCTTCTCAGCGTGGAATTTAGAGAAAAAAAAAAAAAAAAAAACGTCAATTACATTTATGGCTGTTAGTGACTCTGATTACTGAGTAACAATAATTAATAAACACGCTGCCCAAGAAGTGCATAGAGCCCGATATTTTCCATTTAAGGAAAGAAGTTGCGGTGAAATCAGCACCAGGCATAACTCATGACGCAAAGTAACCAAAAACGATGGTTCTGCTCAACGAAACTCTTTCACGACACTCTTTTCCTCCCCCAATCATGTCAGTGCAATTTGAGAGAAGTTTCCGATACACAACCAAACCAAGTTGCCCAAAGATGCTTTGACTGTCTGATTTCCGCAATTTGGCAGCCAGAAAACTGGTCCCATTTCGAAGTGTTGAAAATCATGTAGAGAGAGAACCAAAATGGTAGGACCATTTCTGATTAAACTATATCATTATTATAATATATATGATGATAATAATAATAATAAAAGCATCTTTTCCTTCCGAGGCGTTTTCCTGCAGTTCCCGATGAGGAAGGGACTGTGAGGAAGAAATTCGGAGAAACAAGAATTTATAAAATGTAACTGATTTGTTAGAACAAAATAGATCAATCATATGGAAAAATCTATACTGAATATCAAAGATTCGCTATAGATATTATTTTCTTATTAAAAAAAAATTAAATTAAAGTATTCATATTGAGCAATAGAAGTTCGGTATGGATGCCTTTTTATTTTTAAAAACTAAATTTAAGTATCCACATTGGATAATAATTGTCCGACATGAATAATATTTATTATTTAAAAAACAAATTTAAGTATTCATATTGGGTCTACAATGAGTTAGGTATAGAAAAGTTTTGAAGATGAGTGTTAAACCTAACCACACCCACCATTTTTCCCATTTTCTTTCTCTCATTATCTTTTTCTCTCACATCCTCTCTCCCAATTGTCAGCCAATCTTATCTAATTCAATCAAATCCAATTAAATCCAATCTCATCTCTTAAAAATAATCTAATCAAATTCCATATAACAAACATACCCTAGAGTCTTATGTTAAGTGATTACCTTTAAAGCATCCCATAAAAATTGTTATAGGTAATTTCAAAAAAAAAAAAAAAAAACACTGTAATAGGTATAATTAATATTTAGGCTTCGTTTGATACAGTTTTTCTAAATAGATCTTTTGAAAGTAAATTTTTTGAAAGAAAGTATTGATCGTTTAGCTGTCAATTAAAAAACTTTTTTAAATTATAGACTATTTGATTAAATTATTTTTAAAGCACTTTTAGATTATTAATTTACAAAAAAAGGGTAAGAGAGAAGAGGTAGTATATTCATTCTAGAATGTAATAGCTTCAATCTTAACTATAAAAAATTAATTAATCAAACAACCAATAATTATTTGATGTAAGCATATATCAATAAACCACTAACAAAACCAATCGCATCATATTTGTATATAACAAATATGTCATATAATATTCATGAAAATAAAGATAAAAAAATTATAATAAAAAAAATATAAAAACTTATTAGTTAAAAAGGAGTTCTTAAAAGTTTTTATGAAATAAAAAGAAATGAAAGTAAAGCCTATATGTTTATATTTACAAAGAAAATGTAATAAGGTTATAAGGATATAAAGATATTAATAAAATAAAATAGGGATATAGTAGATATTTTAATCTTTTAAAAAATGCTCAAAAAGATACACTCCGAGTAGACTTTTTCAGCTTTTTTAGTTATTTAAAAACTCTACTGAGATATCAACCAAATAACAAAAAATAAAAAATAAAAAATAAGTTGAGCTAAAAAAGTACTTTTGGCCAGTAAATAAACTATACCAAACGTATTATTAATGATATACATGTGATGTGGCATTTATGTTATAGTAAATAATATAAAGAGCATAGATCCTCCTTCAGTGTCATTGGTTGCTGGCGTCTTTGGTTGGCTACTAGCAACCCCATGCCTCCCATAGTGAGTCACCTGGGTTCGACACCCCCCGACACATCCAAATTTATATGTATATAATAAATAAATAAATAAATAATATAAATATACTAATTATCTCTCATCTTTCAATGTTGGCTAACCTCTCATTCTTTTGTGGATCTCTTCCTTATCTCCATATAGGTGGATCACTCCCAATTGGGAGTTATTTCCTGGACTGTGTCACAGTGTTCCTATTCTGATTGGTTCTGATAGTTCTTTGGGTCAATCACAGATCTAAAAAAAAAATCCTCATAAAATCTTTTTTTTTTTTTTTTTTTAAATTAAATTTTATAATCAAGTGACATATTAATATAAAAAATAATTGATGATCTAGATTTTTATTTTTTCTCTTTCGTACATTACTCAAATTTAAACTTTTCTTGGAAAAAGTCAAGATAAAATATAAAGTTATGAGAGAATGCTTATTCTAATATAGATCAAGCCAAACATGAGAAACGAATCAAAGAGGCGATACAAAGATACGGGTCATGTATATGCATCGAATATTAGTTACTTTTCAACCATGAATGATAACAGTTAAGAAGGTAATTACAGCATTGGTTGATCGTTCAAGCGTGGCATTTGGGATCTCACCACTCACCAGCTAGCTACAAGTTACATACGCATGGAAATTAATTAATCGATCAAGGTTTCCATGTGCCTCCACTGTACGTATAACCCAATAAACCAAGGTCTGCAGTTTTTGGGAAGAAACTGAATTACTGGATCCCAACGGCGATTAAAAACGTTATTGTCTGTTACAATTACAACTATGGGAAAAAAACATAAATATCAGCTTTGTCGTCTTCTAAATGCCCCAGTACTGATAACGCCATTATCAATAACCCGAGAATCCGAGATGTCTTCTTATTAATGTCTACATCATATCATTATCAGCTGAGTCGGTGGTCCACAACAGACCTATATTATATATGTACACATATACATACTTATCTAAAACCATCCAGGAATTTTAAGTGCACATGGTGAGAACTTAATTGGGCAGAAGCCTATAACTAAATAAGAAATACTGAAAATGGAAAAGGATATTAAAACGGTGAAGTGCTACTGTTAATTAGTGTTAAAATCAATAGCAAAATGGTGATATATAGTACTATTCTTTTTTTTTTTTGAATTATTGTAATTGATTCCAGATTTAGGGGATGAAAACATGACTCGAACTTAGTTTACAATTCTACATTATAAATGTAAGTGTGAGAGATATCTACTATTAAATTTAATTAATTTTGTTCTGAAGATTTTGTCACAAAAATTGAAGAAATCATGTTTTCTCCTATTTGAAATTTATTTCTTTGAAGGGAACTAACCTTTACTGTAGACTATGTGTGGGTACTTTCTTAATTTTAACTTAAACAAGTTAAAAAGGTATTATCCTTTTTAATTTGTTGAAAGTGTAGTATATATCCTCTTTAATTATTTAAAATTTTATTTATATAATACTACACATCTCAATTGGTTTTATAAATAATTTATAATCAACTATCATTTATTATCTGCATAATAATTACGATTAATTAATTAATTTCATCCTTTTAAATGATATTTGAGGTTAAAGTAAGAGATGAATATCATTATTTATAAACTTTTATAAAGAAACTATTAATATATTTGTTATTAGAACTTATGTGTTGGAAAAGGAAATAAAAAAAGTTATACTTATTTTTTGAAGATATAAAAGATCGTACATTAGTACATTGAAAAAATAAATATGATTAAATGATAAAATTTAGTTTATTAATATGGACCCTTAGACACCCACATATTAACACTACCCATTTTATAATTTTTCAATAATTAGACTTAGAGTTACAAAGTTGAGATTGAGACTATAGCTAAAATTAAAGAAAACCCGACGCATGGACACTTATCCGGCAGTTACTTCAGAGTTACTACACTATTATCTTCACGCATGCTATCAAGCGATATTGTATTAACGTTACAAAGATAATAGTACATTTCAAATTAATTTACGATTTCTCTGATTAATAATATCACAAACACTCATGCACGACACATGTCAAAACATGCAATTGTAGAACTGAAGCAATGATTAACTTTTGATTACAAAGAATTGCAAGTCCAAATCTTAAATTGCAAAAGTCATAATTAAAGAGTTCTGTGATATTCCCGAACAAGTTACTCTATCCTTGTACGTAACAGACAAATAAAAGAAGTTAATAGCAAAAAGTGTCAGTCAGTATAAATGAACTACAGGGTCTTTTACTGGAAATCAAAGACTGTTAATGGTTCCATACGGTGGGCAAAATTTAAATTCAAAATTGTATATATGAAATAAATAATACCATTTATATTAACACATACTTAAAAAATAAAGCTAGTTCACTAGCAGAGCAATGTTTTGGTTAGCTGAGCAATTCCAGCACATGAAGCAGGTTGCATCAAGGACCTGATCCATCTCGAAAAGCGTTCCCTGTTGGTGTTGGCGTGAGAGTGAGATTAGGCTGCAGCACCACCACCTACATATATCAAGATAATATTGCAACCTGTAAGAAGATCACACGGTGTAGGGCCCCTTACATTAGTGTATTGGACCATTTTTGCCCCCGCTTGAATCTCCAGTGGATCCACCGGCAACCACCCGATCACCGGGGAAACAGTTTACTCATTTATAGGGGTCTGGTGAGATATCTGACACCTGTCATGTGATTGTGGGGTTTTTAGTTTCTTAAAAGAAAGTGAATTTTAACGCAAAGTTAGACCCCCCAAACAAGTTCCACTCAATGTTATATAATGTAGCTTTCATCAGAGAGAAATAATGATTCATGCACCAACAAAAGCACTTATGATAGTCCCTGGAAGTACAGTAGGTAGATCTGAGCTCTTCAACTGGTGGGCCACCCCACTTCATCTCTATATGTAAAACTTCTAATTTTAAAGCTCGTTCTTTTCTTTTATTTGGTAAATTCTATATTTATTTACTATTTTAGCTCTAGACAGTTAAATAAAATTCACTTAAATATGACTAGCTATATATTAGGGGTGGGCATAAAAATATGGAACCAACTAGAACGATCCGAATTGAATCGAACCAACCTATGGGTGTTCGGGTGGATTTCTATGTTCATTTCTAGGGTATTTGCTTTGTCTCTTATCTTAAAGAGGTGGTCCAAAAATATTTAATGGTCCCCAGATCAAAACTAAAGCATTAATTTTGAATGTTCTATCTTCTATCTTGCAAGTGGATTATTACAAAATAAAATATATAATAAACCCTGGAGAGGAGGAAAAAAACAAAGCTCAATAACTTTTTTTTTTTTTTTTTTAATTTTTGAGACTCATCTAGGGGACTATTAGAATGAGATATTAATGGCGTAACCTAAAAAACTACTCTCATATGAGAGGAATTGGCCCATACAGAAGTGAGAAAGTGGCTCACATATTGATGAGAAGACTATCTACACAAATTGGTGGGGATGGTTGCTATGGGGTGTAGAACCCACACCAAGAGGCATCGGGACTGTAGTCAACTACTTTGTAATAACAAAAGGGTAAAATAGATTGGAAAACATTTATTCTATTACATAGAGTATATATAAATAGTATCAACCACTTGGTTATATATAGTCTTTGGTGTCTTGATAGTCTCTTCCCGATATCACTATTATATTCTTTTTTTCTCTCTCTTCGCTTTCTTCTTGTTACCTTTGTGTCTATTTCTCTGTCTTCGCTGCACATTCTGATAGAACTCTTAGTCTACACTTCTCTCTTTTACCTTCTCCATCCCTTTGTCTCTCAGTTTCCCATAAGTGGTCTTCAGCTCTTGAGTAGTTATCCTTTTTTTTTCTTCCCTTTTTCTCCTTTTCTGGATTCTCTGTAAAAGAGAGAGCTAAAAGCCATGGAAATTGACCAATATTTAAAGTCTGCAACAGAAGATCAGATGGAGATGATGATGCAGATGGATAAGTTCCCCGACTTTTATGGGGCCTATAACGATGCCTCTGAACTGCCCCCAAGTGAGACTGGCCCTAGTAGTGGCACCAACAATGGTTCCATGCCACATTTTATCGATAGTAATACCTCAAATAATGCTTCTTCTTCTTTCACCAACCTGCCATCCACCGTGTCCTTTACAGGCACCACCACCACCTCAGTTCAAGAACCATCGATGCCGTCTTTTTCAGCTTATTCAACCAATGAAAGGTTTTGGAGAGGTGCTGAGAATTTATCAGGGGCAAATTCTTACACTACACCATCACAGAAGAGGAACTCAATGGCGGCGATGAGGGAAACCATTTTTAGAATTGCGGCGATGCAGCCAATTCACATAGACCCCGAATCGGTGAAGCCACCGAAGAGAAGGAACGTGAAGATATCCAAGGATCCTCAAAGCGTGGCAGCGAGGCAGAGAAGAGAGAGGATAAGTGAGAGAATAAGAATACTTCAAAGACTAGTCCCTGGAGGAACCAAAATGGACACAGCTTCTATGTTGGATGAGGCAATT
Source organism: Litchi chinensis (assembly GCA_019925255.1). NCBI lineage: Eukaryota > Viridiplantae > Streptophyta > Magnoliopsida > Sapindales > Sapindaceae > Litchi > Litchi chinensis. The sequence continues at coordinate 10,834,113 of CM034468.1, forward strand.
CACTATGTCAAGTTCTTGAAGACACAAGTGCAATCACTGGAGAGAGCTGCAGCTAATAGGCCAACTGGGGTTGGGTTCCCTGCTCCATTGTCTAATGGGAGTTATCTTGCTTTGGGAAAAGCATATCAACCAGCACAAAATATTGGTCAGCATTTTGAAGATGCTTAGCTTATTAAAAAAATAAGAATAGTTAGCTTAGCTAGCTAGCTAGTTGGAGTATAAATTTATTTTAATTTACAAGTCATGTTCATGTATGTTAGTTTATGGGGTTGTAAAGAAGATCATGCATGGCAGTTATTCTCTCTTCATATTTAATTAGACTTTTTTGTAATCCATGTTTTCATTACTCTAGCTATCATGAAATAATTAGATAGTCCAACTGTTTAAAGTGCTTGAGAGAATCTCTTTTTATACATCTCTCTCTTTCATATCTGTAAAAGGACTATAACTGGCCACCTTGTCTGAAGAACTTAAATTCACGCAATTCTAACTAGAGAAATGAAAAACCTGACCCCAAGGGATGCCGTATTCTAGACAGAATAACCATGACATAGCTCATTTGGCCTTGAGAAAGCAAGAAAATCATCACGTTTTTTCTCTCTTTCTTTTCTGATAACAAATAATAAATAATGTTGGTGGGTTGACAGACTTTGCAAAATAAATAAATAAAAATCTTTGCGATGACTAGCTACCAAGAAAAACAGAGAGATGGTTCCCTGTTGATAAACTTGTGTGCAAACATGGGACCGCCATCGTTGCTCAAAAGATCCCTCCTCTTTTCCGATGTTAGTGAGACATGGTTTTATCTAAGTATTGGGTGCATTCAATATATATAGTCTATTATTCAAAATTTTCAGTCAAATCACTTAGTGTAAAATATAAATTAGTTGTAATACCATGCTTTGAATCCAAATGTGTAGCAGTAGTAGTAGGTGCATCAAGTGTCCGTATTGTTAGAGAAGAGATGTACAGAGAAATAAGTGCAACTTAAAGAGGATGATATCATGGCAATTTTCCAAGTCACATTCAACAATCAACAATGGCAAAAGCGGAAGGAGGAGCAAGAGAGCGTAGGCAAGTAGTAATTGCATGGGAAATCCATGTGAACGACTGACAAAAATGCGGTGATAGAGCTACTTTACAATGTGCCACGGTGATGACGTCTCTATGTCTGTCAACACCTCCACACGTGAAATTCAATCTAATTGGTCAACCCTATTCCACGTGGCACTCTGCGTTCAATTTCTAATTAATCAACCCTAATTGTTATACTTTTCCAAGTTACTATCAAATAAAGCAGGACTGAATTCTCATTCTGATCTTCTTCACACTATTAATTGCTTAGACAGCAGGAAGTAAGCATTATATTTTGACTTATTGACCTCTAATAAGGACATTTCTTATTTAACATATTAAGAAAATAAAAAAGTGGATTCAGATTAAATCCAATGTATCCTTAATAGTATTGACAAATTATATGATGCAATACGTTTATTATTGTTGCTTTTGCGTTTTGGTTATTGTGCCATGGAACATGCATTAAGAAGGATCGATCATTAATATAGTGGTGTCCCTCTCCACCCTCCAAATCAACATGAAGCATTAACTATCTTATTATTATTATTCCTCAAATTGAATAAAATATTGATTCTTAACCTATCAGTTTTCCTAAGAAAATTATATGAATTTAACGGGCTTAATTTGTCTCTACTCTCCAGTCTTTGCATATTTCGGTTGCTTTTTTTTTGTTCTTTGAAAAATGCATATTTCGGTTGTTGTGTCGAGGAACATGCATGCTTTTCTTTCTTTAAAGGAAAAAAGCAATTGGAGGAGGCCTAGAAACACGTCATGTTCTGGTTAATTTTAGAAAATAAATATAGATAAACACCATTGTTTTAGGACTGCTGTCACGTGAACTTCAAGAGGTCATGTTTGGATTTTTAGCCGCATTTAAAAAGTTTTTGCTGAAGATGGTATCTACAATATTTTTTACCATTTCCGTACTATTCCTTCATTTCCTTTTTCTTTTTTTGATTTATTACACAATAATTTGATTTATTCCTTCATTTCCCTTAACTAGTTTATGTTACAGCAATGTTTTTCTAGGTTAAACATAGTGTGACATTTTCCTAGTACAGTTATGTGTATTTTATGCTTATCTAGACTCTTTTTTTTTTTTTAAAAAAAAAAAACTTGCATTTATCTAGACTTGAATTCAACCACAATATATATACATATATATGTGGCCGCAAATTATGTTACATGCAAGCCGCTGAATTAGAGAATTGTTTTTTTGGAGTGTCGAGTGCAACTGTGCAAGTGACTGCAAATTGTGTTTCAGTTAGAGTGCAGATCAAGACAGATGCTTTCCAAAGTTAAGTCCAAGCAATTCAAAACTTATCTGATTAAAAAGGAGAAATTTTATTGAAATTTGGTTACAAATTCCAACTCCGTGCCTAACAATCCAAACTCAGTTTTGGCAGCTCTCTATGACCTCAATCCTTAGAGGATATGCTTGCCCTTTTCACGCAACTATTTCCACCCCTTTTCCATAATAAATAAATAAATAGATAATATACAATTAAAAAAACTCCTCATCACATACCATTTCTTGTTCGATTAATTTTATGTAGTCTTTAATGTTTAAATTATAATCTTCTAAGCCCAAAAATGTTGTTTTATATATAACATCCTCTTAATTAATCGGTATTTAATAATCTGGATAATTTGGCCATGAATATTTATTTGTAAACTTTCATTATTTTTTTTTTGAAAAGTTGTAGACTTTCATTATTTAGTAAAATAGTACTAATTAGCTATCTTATTGATTTGAATAAGGTTATAAAAAAAAAAAAAAAAAAAAATCTTCAATAACAATTCTTAAATTGATTGTAATATATATTCTTCAAAAATCATCTTTACAAACCAATCAAATAGTTGTTATTGAAAAAATTGGTTTATGTAACCTTATCCAAACCAATATGTTAGCAAAACCTTTCAATTTATATCTAAACTTATGATGTAATAATTTAATTCATTTGACATATTACAAGTATGATCATATGTTATTATTTTTGTATATCCAATTTGTTGACTAACTCATTATAAATTGGGACGCAAGATGGATCACTAGCATTATTGTATTCAGTATGAGACTTAGTAAGAGGCATGTGCTCATATAATTAATCCATAATCCTACATATCCCAACTTTATATAAAAGCTTATAATGTTCCACTTTTATCATAGTTTATTCAAACCCAAGTTTAACTGTGAAGTTCAAATTAAGAAATAAAATTATTGGTCATAAATATTAATGTTACATTATCGTATTGACTTGCACCAGATATATTTATCAACATGTATAGAGAGTATTATCTCATACATATTTAACAACACCTGTGGACAGTTTTCTCTCCAAATCGTGGGGCAGATATATGTTGGTATCTTTTTAGAGCTGTGTATGTACCTATTCATGTGTAATGTGTGTTACTGTCGTTGACTGCAATAAGGGGTCATAATGGGCTGGGCTCAACTTACAAAGACAAGCATTGATTTGGACTACTAGCAACCTTTTTGCTTTGTTGGTAACTTGACCATCAATGAAAACGTATTTTTAATTTTGCTTGTTCCAGCATATGTGTAACCGTTAACCGATCAATGTTGATATTTATTTAATAACATACTTACAATTCTTTGAGGTTCGGATGCAACAAAATGTGTAAGTTTGTTTGATTTTTTTTTTTAATTTAAAAAAAAAAATAGCATGTGAAATTGAGTTTGTAAGTTCATCAATTAGCCAATTTTTTTCTCAAAAATCATTATCTATCGTTTAATAATATTTTTAATCAATTTCTATTAAAAGCAACTCTGAATATTGTTGGATAGAAGGAGAAAAGCTTAAACTAGTTGCCTCCCAATGCAGGATCGAATAGAGCTAATTATGTCCCAAAATTAATGCACCAATACTACTTTATTCATTTCCACCGGAATCCCTATCCAATTCAATCTAGGCCGTATAAAACTATTACAATCAAAATGTAGAAGATATAGATAACTAACAACATGATAAAATTGAAGAAAAAATATATTCTGAAAAAAAAAGAAAAAAAGAAACAATTAAGACATGGTCAAAACTTGAAAGAAAGACCCATGTGAGACTTCCCACTAAGGACCCAACATCCACATATTGAGGTTCTTGGCATTTGAATAAGGGGAGCCCCCTTGTTCATTAAATTTCAGGCACTGTCGCTAGCACCACCATAAGTGCACTGTATTTCCTTAGACATACTTTTAATAGATCCACAATTAATATCTCGTGGGAAAAATCAGGATTTAAATATTGTAGCATCTGTTTCGGATTCGAGAGTTGGGAAACAGACAAAAAAAAGAAGAAAAAAAAATTGTGTTGAGGGAAATTCTGCAACACTTGGAAATTATATTGGTGAGGATGAAAATATATAGATTAAAATTTGAAGAATTTGTACATATAGTTTGTCCAAAACTACATTAAGTGTGCGCCACTAGCTGCTGATACATGAAAATTTTGTCGACTTAATGTTTGTAACATAATTGTTCTAGTTTCTACTGTGAGTCATTTTCTGAAATGTAATTCTTTCAGCTTAGACTGAGTAAGAGAAAAAAGATAGAGAAAACATAAAAGAGAAGAGATGATGATGATATTATAAGAAATAGCTATTAAACCAAGCACATGAATAAATACAAATTAGCGAACAAAACATTTAACAAAAAAAATTTTGGTGGTTGCCATTGGGTTTTGGGTGGCAACCAAACACAATCTAATCTTGGGGCCGATATTCTCCCGCACTCTGTCTGCATTTGATAGGTGGGATGAATTTCATTTCATCTCTGACAATCATACAAAGTTTGTCCCTATTCTGCTTCTAGAAACATCAGATGAAGCAAGAATTTAAGGGCTTCCAACGGCTAGATAAGGTGGTGGAGGAAACGAAAGATATCGCAGAGATTATTGGATTGGCGGGTATAGACTCTAGACTGAAGCTGCCTGTAAAATATAAATTGACCCTTCTGTAACCCAGATAATTCACATAATTAAACACAATAGAGTCAAATTATATATATATGTGACAATGCGATGGGCTCATGGCTACAGTATCAACTCTTTTATTGATTTCATCGGTGGTCCATTCTTTTTATTTTTCTTATTGTTAACTAAAAGTAAAAAGAATATGTGGATTGCACAAAGATTTTTTTTTTTTTTTTTTTCTGAAGTAAATTTCACACCCTAAGAATTTTAATTAACAAAATTTTATGGGTTTGACTAATTTTAAGCTTAATTACCAATTGCTAAATTGAGAGCGTCTTCAATCATGTTAGTTATTCATTGTCTTTAACTAAAATATACAGTGCTGTCACTTTTTTATGCACTTAAACCATTAGCTATTTTATAAAAGTTGAATTACTCTAGCTAAATATAGAGAGTAAAGAGTAAAAGAGTCTTAATCAAATTTTTTCTCATATTATTTTAATATTTAATTCAAAATAAAGTAATTTGAAAATCTTAATCAAACATTTTCTCCTTTATTTTAATATTAACAGACAAACTCTTTCTTGTATTATTTAAAATAAAGATAGCGGTTGGAGTAATTTAATCAAATTTAGTTAAAATTTAGGAAGTATGGTTAGAAATACTCTGAGTTGATTTGTGAGTAAATGATCAGCGAACTGCAAGTATTTGTTTTGAATTAAATTCTACATCATATTATCTTCTGGTTATAAATAGTCGTAATAAATAAAAGTTTAATTAGTTCTAAAACTATACGGTTCACAGACTAGGTAAATTTAGTAGTGAAAAACTCTGCTACTAAAACGTAAAGCAACATACGTGAAGTCAGAAATAAAGTGGGTGCAATTAGTATCATTATTGGTAAAATCACCCGATTAAGCATGAAGAATAGTTTTTTTTTTTTAAATATAAAGAATGGCTCGAGTACTTTTACACAAGCCTATGTCTTTCAAATCCCCAGCAACGCCACAATTATAAATGGGTTAGTGTAACGGTCTGACGTCTTTAGTATCGAAAATTAACATTAAAACCAAATTCTATAAATTGTATAAATTTAAACTGCTTTAGAATTTTGCCTTTATACCAAATATATTTGTATATTGATGATAACTGACAGGACTCATCCAATTAATAAGTACATTCTTTTTCAATGAACAAAAGTGAGTGGTGCTAGACAAAAGTGTGGTGCATTTAGAAGTCATTAAATTGTTCGATCCACGTCTTATGGATCTGAATTGGCTATCAGCCGGCCCCAGAGATTGCAGGCCAAGAGAGCCCAAATTCTCTAGTGGCGACAGCGATAGCGACCAATAGTGACAAAGATTGGCAATAGCAAAATGGCAACAACAGCGGTAGTGAAGGTTAGGGTAGGGTTTACAAAATAGGGGGTGAGAATGTGTGTGGTGTCTGATGTCATTGGGTGAAGTGAGTTAATGTTTTCAACTTTTTTTTTTTCCTTTTAATTTTTGGACACCAAATGGTGTCGTTTTGGTGCCCCAAAACGATGTCATTTTTGGTTAATTTAAAAAATGTTAAACTAACAACAAATGATGCCCTTTTGAGGACACAAAAATGACGTCCTTTTGGTGCCCCCAAAACGAAACCATTTTTGGTTAATTTAAAATTTTTTTAAACTAATTCAAAGGGACGCCGTTTTTGGAAAAACGTTTTGGGACACCAAAACGACACTGTTTTGATGCCTTTATTTGTTTGTTTGTTTTTTTTTTTTTTATCTTTTTATTTTTTATTTTTCTATTTTAAAGGGTTCCATGGCACCAAACATAAAGCTTGAGTTGCCTGACTGGACCACCAGCACCTAGAACCCTTGATTTGGAGATTTTGGAGTCGTAGGATCGTCGCCGAGCGACTTCTCGTCACTAATCGTCAAGTTGTGTTAAACAGCGGTGAAAACTGCTATATTGGTTGAATACATCACAAATTCAAATAATGGAAGAGGAGACTTCCATTAATATTCAATAAATAAAATATTAATATTTTTTTGTAATAAAAGAACATTATCTAACACGAGACTAGCATTAACATTTAATAATCAATGGTTTGATCTTATCAGATGAGAACTTGACCAAGATGTGGCATTAAAAAACAAATTAAAAAGGGAAAGATCGTGCTCATTTCTTAGTAGATACTAATATTAAATTATTAGCATGATATTTTATGTTAAGCATGCTGCACAATTGGGAGATTAAATTAAGCATTAGAAGGAAGGGTTACTTAAGAAAACAACTTCGGCATTTATTATTTTTTAGATAAATTAATTATTATTATTATTTTTGAACTATCAACTGCAGCAATATGATTAAGACAAGATATATAATTCTTAATCATATTTGCTATTCCTTTATAGACTTAATTAGCTGAAAATTCGTTTAGCTTAATTGCTTGTATACATGTCAATAATTCTATGCATATTACAAAATTATAACTATTGCCACAAGCTAAGTTGAGAGAATTTCAAATCTTTGAATCCATGGCCGCTTATAAGGTGATCAGAACTAGATCAGAAGCACATCATGAACAACGGAGACAGACAGATTGTGACAAGGTTGGTGTCTCTGTCATTTGGTGATCTTGGCGTGTTCGCATTATAGTTATAAGTTGGTGGCTTTTTCATGGGGGTTGCTGCCTATATAATGCTTTTATGCTTACCAGGATGAGGTCGGTTTTCAGAGTGACAAAATATTTCAAAAAAAATTAAAAAACCACTTTGAATTTCATAAAAATAGAAAAAGAGAAAGAGAAAACAATATATTTTTTTTTGAGTTGACGTTAAGTTTTTTAGACATTTATCCGAACCTATTAAACTCAAAGTATAACCCCTATATCTCCCACAAGAGGAAGATAATTACCTACACAAGTAAAATATGTCAATATTAAATGCTATTTACGCGGTTTAAATATCTACTCCTATGAAGAGAAAACAATTACCCACACAAGCCCTAAAATATTTTTGATAGAAATTGAATCTTCAAGTGAATGGGGTGTCCAAGCATTTCTATTAAAAAGTAATATGAAAGAAAGAAAAAATAATTTTGATCTTAATAAGAATGAGTTGTTTTTTTTTTTTTTTTGGAACTATTACAAATTTATAAGTTTAAATGAAAGTAATTTGAACTGATAATCTTATTAATAAATGGGTTAGTGAGTAAATCTAAAGTGGATAACAACTTTTAAACAGAGTGAAAATAGATATTAAAATCATTTCTATAAATCAAAACTTTAAATTAATATTGTTTAACTCTTAATAAATATAAGAGACTTGATACTGAATCATTTTCAGCATATATATATGTATGGAATGACAAAATTAAAAACATAATAATAATAAAAAGGTCCCCATACACAAATCCATCCAGCTAATTAACACAAGTAATCCACTCAATCTTCTTTTTTTTTTTTAAAAAAAAAGGGTTCTTTATAAAACTGATATTTATCACGCAGGAGATTTACTGGGATATGTCCATATTAGACGTCCATATTAAACATTAATTGCACGGTCTATACACTAATTTATTACAGTTAATTATTAAAATCCAACTGTAACATAAAATTATTAAAATTTTCTGAAAATTGATGATTTTCTAAGGTGTCACACGTGACAAAGCTAAAGCACCTCATCATCTATATATGTATGCCAATAGATCATCATATAAGCAGAAGCTCTTCACAGCTAGGTTTGCAAATATGTATATCAGTTGAGACGTTGACGCAGGATCTCATCATCGTCTTCAAGTTAACATTGCTTCCAAGCCATGGCTAGTGAGGAACATTTCTGTCAAAACTATCTGTTTCTCAAGCCAAAAGAAGCAAGTTTGTTTGATCTGATTCGGTTGCTATATTCCTCTAAATTGGAAGAAAGAAGATTTGTTGAGTGTTCAGAAGCGGATAGGCATAGAAATTTTGGTGGTCGATGGCTTATATTCGTCTCTGTTGTCGCACAGAAAGCGCTTCTCTTCATGAGAATACCATTGCGCATTGTTGGAGATGTGCTGGAGATGTGGCTAAATCTTGTGTCAAGCAACGGCGGTTTCCTTAGGCTTTTATTCAACTTATTAACAGGTAATTAATTTCTTCGTTTTCATTTCTAGTACCGTTTTATGCTACTGAATCATTGATGACTAGAAGTTCGTATGTTTTTTTACTTAACATATTAAAAGATCATTTCTGGAATAACATGTGTACATGTTGGATATTGGATTTATTCATGAAGATTAATCCAAACCCTATTGACACACAAAATATTCTCTCATTAACTAGTTTCTCAATACATGAATACTCAGTTTTTTTTTTTTTTTTTTGTTAAATGAATACTCATTAATGTATATCATTTCTTTTGTTGCATATTTGATAGCTCATATATATCAGTATTGCCAATCTTGAAGTAAGTGATTGAGTTTATTTTTCCATTTGAAGGCTATTATAAATTATAACCAACTAGTTACATATATACAAAAAAGAAATTGGAAAATTGTCAGGTTGGTAGCATCCTGATATGGATTGTTTTCTTTCAAATTAACGAAGTCTCAATTTTGGCATTCTAGCATACATATACGTACAATAGAAATATGTATGGTGTAAATTTCATGAGATGCACATGTACTTAGTTTCATGTTAATGCTCTCATTTTGTGGGTCGTAGATGTTAATTAATGAAGAATATTAATGGGGTTAAGCAGGAAGGCTGGTGGAAATAGATAGATCGTCAGAGAAGTTCACGTCCGTGGTGGGATTCACTGATACAAGAGTTGAATTAGACAGAAAGATTCAACCTAACAGCAGAAAATATTATTCATCATTGTCTGTCATGGCCGCTAAACTATCCTATGAAAATCAAGCCTTCATCAAATCCGTAGTCAAAGATCACTGGAAGGTAAGTTTCATTTTCATTTATATAAATCGCAATCAATATATGGACACTATGACAAGAAAAGGATAAAATGAAAAAAAAAAAAAAAAAAAAGCTAAAATTCAAATAAAAAAGCTTTTTTACGTTTAAATTGATTTAGGAACGAGGAGGATTTGAATTCTGGAACTCAATAATTGGTTATGATCTGTCTTTGTGAGTAAATTTTCTTTTTCCTTAATTTGGTGCAGATGAAATTCATAGGGTCCTATAGTTTCTGGAATGGTGAGTACTGGGAAGCAACCTATAGTTTTGTTTTTATAATATTAAAATATTTGTTGGTTTCTAATTTCATGAATATTATACACTTTGATTGACCATTGAACCTAGGCATGATTGAAGTAAAAGAAAATTAAATTACCTGCACTGAGTTTATTGGTTCCTGGAAAGTATGCTGGCACTAGCGTTGAATATGATGTTAATTAAAGATTAATAAATATCTTAAGCATCTCAGCTACGTTGCTAATTGAGGAATTTATTCCCTCACTCATTCACGCTTCACATTAATGAAAAGCTTATGAGAAGACTGAGTGGTTCACAAAGTAATTAATTATTTGTTAATTAACCTAGTCTGTCTTTGGTGTCCGAAAGTGACTTAATAGAGTGCAATTGTTTGTATTTTGTGGCAATGACGTGACTTTTATACAAATATAACGTAAATCTATAATCATAGTCTCCTAATTTTTTAACAATAAAATAAATTAATCAAATTTATCTATTATATTTAAATTAAATAAAAGAAAAAATATAATAAATAAATTTAATTGGTTCGTCTTAATTTTTTAAAATTATAAAACATTGATGATAAAATAATCACACACACATATATCCATATATATATATATTTGAGAGTGACATACCTTATTATAATTTATAAAAGATCTCAACGTTCTAATAGTGCAAGATATAATTTAATTATTTATGATAGAATACAAAAGGGATTGGAATAAAACCAAACTAATAATAATAATAATAACAATAATACAAATGACTGGTCCGTTCAACTCTTTTATTTGGAAAAGTGCTATCCTTAATTTGAATTGATGGGTCTAGCATGCATGAACGATTGGATACAATTTGTTTCCCCATCTAAAATGTATTTAGTGTTGATTATATAAAAATGAACTTATTTTATTCATAAGTAAATTTTATTTGAAGTTGACGTGCAAACAAGGATTCCCATTTTCAAAAATTATAAATATACATCTATAAATTTTTAGTTTATATATATAAAGAAAATTTTTAGTAACAACTGTGTTGAAAATCTTTTTAAAAAACATTAATGCTCACGTATGGACGCATGCATATGCATACGTGCATGCGTGTGCATACATATATGTGTGAGACAAACTAGTTCTAATAATATCTATTATATGTGAAAACTTGCATAATCATAACCAGTACTGATCATACAAATAAATATTTATTATGAAGTATAAATAAATAAATAAATGCTCATGACATCTATACTGTTATATGAAAGACAAAGGTTTACATATTTAAAAAAATAAATAATGGGTTAGAAAAAATATGCACCATACACATTGACTAGGAAAGTTTTCCTCAACATTGTGGCTGTGTTGGTTAGATGTTTCTTATTTTTATATATAGATATTTGGGCTGCAAATATGATGTGCAGTTAATTTGTGATGAATTCAGTATCAACTGTAAAAAAGTTTATTAGAATTCTTATCTCTGACTCTAATTAAGCTCTTGTGATTTACAGGTTACATGAAAACATTTTCAACACAGGCGTTGTTGCTTCAAGACACAATATCCGACCCTAACGTGATAGTAGTTGCATTTAGAGGCACTCCACCGTTTGATGCAATCGACTGGTGCACCAATGTCGACATCTCCTGGTATGAGCTTCAAAATGTGGGTAGAATCCATGGCGGCTTCATGAAGGCTCTTGGCTTACAAGCAAACCAACGTTGGCCCAAGGAGATCGACCAAGGCACTGAGCAGGACCCACCATTTGCTTACTATACAATCAGGCAAATGTTGAGAGTCATGCTACAGGAAAATACGAATGCAAAGTTTATAGCTACAGGGCACAGTTTGGGTGGGGCATTGGCTATACTTTTTGTGTTGGTTTTGATTCTCCATGAAGAGGCATGGTTGTTGGAGAGACTAGAAGGTGTCTACACATTTGGACAACCGAGGGTCGGGGACCATCTCTTTGGAGACTATATGAAAAGGAACTTGAATAAGTATAAAGTGAATTACAGGAGGTTTGTTTATTGCAATGACATTGTGCCTAGGTTGCCTTATGATGATAAAACTCTCTTGTTTAAGCACTTCGGATCCTGTCTCTATTTTAATAGCTGCTACAAAGGGAAGGTGAGTTCTCTCTGTCATTACGTTTTCAAAATGAATATTTCAATTATATGCTGTTGCTTGTTTGAACTAATGCGTATTTCGATATGGAACGATATCAGGTTTTGCTGGAGGAGCCAAACAAGAACTACTTCAATTTGTTGTGGGCAGTACCCAAGCATATAAATGCTGTTTGGGAGCTGATTAGGAGTTTTATCCTCCCTCACACAAAGGGTCCAGAATACAGAGAGACTTGGTTTACAAGATTGTGTAGGGTTTTTGGGTTGGTGATGCCTGGAGTATCAGCTCATATGCCTCAAGATTACAACAACCTAACCCGGCTGGGTTCATTACATCTGCCTATCCAGCTCCAGGGCTCTGCACAACTTAAACATGATTGAAAGGGGAAAAAAAAAACTTTTATAGATTGTAACAGTCTGACTGGCAGCATTTGTTTGTTTAAGTTGTTGCATTTGCCAGAGATTTATCTATAAGAAATGTGGTTCAATAAGTCTAAATTAAACACAGCAGCTTATGTCAGAAATGCACGCCTGAATCATAGATGCAATATTAATCCGAACACCACATTACGGTTTATGGTATTGCATGGATATCATATATAGAAATTACAGGATTTGGAATAAAAAATGAATGGAACGGTTGAAGAGCATTTGATTTACTAATGCTCATTTTCTAGCATTTAGCGATATTTAAAAGTTGCACCAGATGAAGGGTATTTCAATTTCAGAAGCACACTATCACATTAAGAAAAATTCGAAGGCTGATGTACATACATACATGCATACAAGATTTATTTGTAATTCGTCTCTTTAGACACATTGAATCCCCAAAAATGGGGCAACTGAGATGTTGCACATTAATGAAACCTTGTGCGAATAATATTCATGCCATTACAAACTGCACTGACAACAATTTGGTGTCACTGTAATTGTTGGCAAGGCTGCATCACTTCTGCGCCATTAGTCTTCTTACAATCCACTTATCAACTCCAGCCTGGCTACAAATGTCATAAGTGTCACATAAGTATTTTTAAATTGAATATGATCTCTTCAATCAAATACTAAATTCGGGAGTGGAATTTCCGTGTAATATTACTAATGCGCATACAGTAAGTTAACGAGGGTAGTGAATTTGACTGTCCTGTTCCAGAAAGCCAATTGAGAACAATGGTTGAAGTGGTATTCCACCTGTTTACATTTGCTATACAGAAATGGAACGTACTTTCACTGTATTTTAATGATGCATTCTAGAGCATTGTTGCTTTTCATTGGATGAATTACCATATGCCAAAGCAGATTGGCCTTACAATATCTGACAGAAGTAGGTATGAGCTATTTCACTTTTGAACTCTCCAGCAACAAATATTACAGGGCATGTTGTGTCTAACATAAATGCAATCTACAATGTGTTTTACTTATTGAGTAATAAATAAAAAAGGTTCTTATGATTCAATAATAATAATAATAAGCAGGTAGATTGAAAAGTTACCCGAGACTTTAGACTGATTAAAACGCTTGGATGTAATATCAGAAAGCATGGCAGGTAAAACAACCACTCAAGGAGCCCATCTGGCGAGTTCTGCGAAATGATACTGCCTTATGCTGAGTCCTAGCAACTTGATTGTCCTGGTTGGCCAACACTGAGCTCCTCATTTCTTGAGCCCTCTTCTGAGCTGATCTCAGCTTGTTCATTATCTTATCCATTGATGAAGATCTCTTCTTTTCCAGCTTCATCTGAAATATATATTTCAGTCAAGAATAGTATACCATGGTCAAGCTCTCAGACTAATGGAACATTAGCAAAGACTGCAAGCCTAATAAGGTTATGATAAATTCCAAAAAAACAATTCTATAATCCTGAGTGGCACAGTATAAAGTATGTGACTTTTTTTTTAATGCCAAAATGAGCAGAATGATTATTTTATTTATTGAAAAAACAAACTATTAATGAGAAAAATGAAGGAATCAACGATCACTGAGTTGATAATGAAGATTAGTGATATTAATACCATGAGAAAGATTCAGGCTTTTATCCAGCGAGACAAACAAATAAAGAAAGAAAAGGCAAAATAACTATTACATAGACATTTCATGTAATTTTTTTTTTTTAAACTGTCTCTTTTTCTGTTGAGAGAAATTCTGCAACACTTGGAAACTATATTGGCGAGGATGAAAATATATAGATTACAATTTGAAGAATTTGTATATATAGTTTGTCCAAAACTACATTAAGTGTGTGCCACTAGCTGCTGATACATGAAAATTTTCTAGTTTCTAGCGTGAGTCATTTTCTGAAATGTAATTTTTTCAGCTTAGACTGAGTAAGAGAAAAAAGATAGAGAAAACATAAAAGAGAAGAGATGATGATGATCTTATAAGAAATAGCTAGCAAACCAAGCACATGAATAAATACAAAATAAAGAACAAAACATTAAAAAAAAAAAAAAATGTCGGTGGTTGCGATTGGGTTTTGGGTGGCAACCAAACACAATCTAATCTTGGGGCCAATAGTCTCCCGCACTCTGTCTGCATTTGATGGGTGGGATGAATTTCATTTCATCTCTAACAATCATACAAGGTTTGTCCCTATTCTGCTTCTAGAAACATCAGATGAAGCAAGAATTTAATGGCTTCCACCGGCTAGATAAGGTGGTGGAGGAAACAAAATATATCACGGAAATTATTGGATTGGAGAGTATAGACTCTAGACTGAATCTGCCTGTAAAATATCAATTGACCATTCTGTAATCCAGAAAATTCACATAATTAAACACCATCGAGTCAAATCATACATATGTGACAATGCGATGGGCTCATGGCTACAGTATCAACTCTTTTATTGATTTCACCGGTGGTCCATCCATTTTATATTTCTCATTGTTAACTAAAAAGTAAAAAGAATATGTGGATTGCACAAGGATTTTTTTTTTTTTTTGAGATAAATTTCACACCCAAAGAATTTTATTAACAAAATTTGATGGGTTTGACTAACTTTAAGCTTAATTACCAATTGCTAAATTGAGAGCGTTTTCAATCATATTAGCTATCCATTGTTTTCAACTAAAATATATAGTGCAGTTACTTTTTTATGCAGTCAAACCATTAGCTATTTTATAAAAGTTGACTACTCTAGCTAAATATAGAGAGTAAAAGAGTCTTAATAAAATTTTCTCTTATATTATTTTAATATTTAATTAAAAATAAAGTAATTTGAAAATCTTAATCAAAATTTTTTTCTATTATTTTAATATTAATAGACAGACTTTTTCTTCTATTATTTAAATTAAAGATTACGGTGGGAGTAATTTAATAAAAATTGCTTGTGAAGACTGGTATTTTGTTATTTTAGTTAAAATTTAGGACGTATGGTTGGACATGCTCTATGTTAATTTATGTGTAAGTGATCGGTGAACTACAAGTACTTGTTTTGAATTAAATTCTACATCATATTATCTTTTGGTTATAAATAGTCGTAATAAATAAAAGTTTAATTAGTTCTAAAACTATACGGTTCACAGACTTGGTAAATTTGGTAGTGAAAAACTCTGCTACTAAAACGTAAAGCAACATGTTTCTAAACAATTTACAAATATTCCAATTCAATACATAAAAATATGTGAAGTCAGAAATAAAGTGGGTGCAATTAGTATTATTATTGGTTAAATGACCCGGTTAAGTATAAAGAATGGCTTGTTTTCCCACAAAAAAAAAAAGGTGTAAAGAATTGCTCGAGTTCATTTATACAAGCCAATGTCTTTCAGATCCCCACCAACACCACAATTATAAATGGGTTAGTGTAACGGTCTGACGTCTTGGGTATCGAAAATTAACATTAAAACCAAATCCTATAAATTGTATAAATTTAAACTGCTTTAGAATTTTGCCTTTATACCAAATATATTTGTATATTGATGATAACTCACGGGACTGATCTAATTAATAAGTACATTATTTGAGTAAATTACAATTTAACTACCCAGTTCAAACTTTAATTCAGGCGGAATAACTATTTCGATGTTATTGCAATTTATCCCCCCGTTTTGTTAGTAAGATTCCGTTACATTTGGCAGTGAACACTACCAAAACGGCGAAAAGACGAAATTAACTTTAGTGATTAAAGTTGACCAATTGACCAAATATAAATTCTTTTCTCTCTTCCTCTCATCAGTCTCTCTCATTCTTCCCTTCTCTCTTTTCCTCTCATCATCTTCACCATCACAGGCTCTCCCATTCTTCTTCTTCTTCTCATATTCCACTTATTCTCTTCTTCTTCTTCGAACCCACATCTAGGTTCATTCGTGAACCCAGATTTGGGCTCATGATGAACCAACCTTCTGGGTTCATCGTGAACCCACATTCTGCATTCATTTCAAATGAACCCAGATTATGGGTTCACGAATGAATCTAGAATCTAGGTTTATTTCGAAATGAACCTAGATTTTTAGGTTCATTCCCATACTTTTTTTTTCCAATTTTTTTTCAATTTTTTTGTCAATTTTTCTTTTGATTATTTGGATTGAACTAATGATCTTCAGTTTTTATTGATGTGGTTGAACTGGTGATTGTTTGGGTTGATGATTTTTTTTTTTTCCTAACTAGTGACTATGGGTGATTTTTTGATAGTGAACTGATGAAGAAGATGATAAGGATGATGTGTTCAAAAGATAATGATGGATCACAGTTGGATTTTTGTTTAATATTCAATCTTTTATTTTGATTTTATTTAATTATTTAATTTTTTTAAATTGATCTCCACCATCTATCTCAAAATCTGGTTAAATTTTTTTACTTAAGTTATTTTAAAATTTTTAATTTTTTTTTTAAAAAATTAAAAGTAAGATTAAAAGATAATTTTACCCCTTATATAGTTAATTTTAACCAAGGAATATTAACGGTAGGGGAGTAAATTGTAATAACATCGAACTAGGTATATTATTTGAATTAGAGTTTGAACTGGATAGTTAAATTATAATTTGCTCACATTCTTTTTCAATGAACAAAAGTGAGTGGTGCTAGACAAAGGTGTGGTGCATTTAGAAGTGATTTAATTGTTTGATCCATGTCTTAAGGATCTGAATTGGCTAGCGTCTGACGCCAGAGACTATAGGCCTAGAGAGCCCAAATTCTCTATATAACCTAACCCACTTAGTTACATGAACCAATTCATGAACTTTGGAACAATTTAATTTCTTGAGCTTAAGAGCTTGAGTTGATTTGAATCCTCATAAACATCGATCTAGAAAGTTAAACAAAAATATAAATATATACAATATTGAAGAAAATTATGTATAAAATTCATAGTATAATCTCATTTGCAATTTTCATTAAAGGTTAAATATATAGAAAGAAAGCGGGAAAAAAAAGAAAAAAAAAAACTATCAGGACGTTAATTATATTTAATTTCTTTGTGTGAAAGGCAGAGAAGAAGAATTGAAGAGTAAATAAAGTTAAAGATGAATTTATAAACACCCAAAATGGCACCATTTTGGGTTGTCTTAAAAGTTGGAAAAAGAAACCAAAACAACATCGTCTTGAAGAATCTGAAACGATGTCGTTTTGGGGATTAATATTGGAAAAAAAAAATAATAATAATGATGTGCCAATCAAACTTCAAATTAACTTGGTTCCTTAATCTAGGTCATTATTTAATCTACTCAGTTCACACAATCACATCAATGCACACCAATTTTCCAACCAACTTTGATTCAGACTCCATTCACCACTCACCACACTAGTGCTTAAATCCGACTGAATCTATTCAATCATCGCATAACTCTAGTGGTGACAGTGATAACAACTGATAGCAACAAAGAGTGGCAACTGCGAAATGGTGACAACAGCGACAATGAAGGTTAGGGTAGGGTTTTCAATATAGCGAGTGAGAATGTGTGTGGTGTCTAGTGTCATTGGGTAAATTGAGTTGACGTTTTCAACTTTTTTTTTTTTCCTTTCAATCTCTTGACACCAAAATAGTGTTGTTTTGGTGCCCCCAAAACGATGTCCTTTAAAAAATGTTTAAACTAACATAAAATAATATCCTTTTGGTGCTCCTGAAACAATACCCTTTTTTGTTAATTTAAAAAATTTTTAAATTAATCCAAAAGGACGCCGTTTTGGGAACAACGTTTTAGGTCTCCAAAACGATATTGTTTTGATGCCTTTGTTTGTTTTTGTTTTGTTTTGTTTGTTTGTTTGTTTTTGTTTTTGTTTTTTTTTTAAAAAAAAAGGTTCCATGGCGCCTAGCATAAAGCTTGAGTTGCCTAATTGAACCACCATCACCTAAAATTAGAGGTGGGCAACACCATGTTCGGATCGATTCCGATTGGATCTGATCCGAATATGATAAATTTGTGGATCGTCATTTTTGAATCCGAACATGATCCATCAAGAGG
The DNA here is from genome assembly GCA_019925255.1 of Litchi chinensis. Classification (NCBI taxonomy): domain Eukaryota; kingdom Viridiplantae; phylum Streptophyta; class Magnoliopsida; order Sapindales; family Sapindaceae; genus Litchi; species Litchi chinensis. The sequence goes on from CM034468.1 coordinate 10,852,809, forward strand.
AAGGAACAGATCCAATTCGAACACCCAGTCTATGGATTAGATTGGATCGGCTCCATGTTTGAACACCTACTTTCAATTTCAATGTATACACCAAGATCTTCTTCTGTCTTCCTTAGTTTCGAATAACTCAAAATACTCCCAACAATCTGACTTAAGCCTACGACTACTTTCATTATTCATCTTTTTTTTTTTTTTTTTGTCATCTCAAGATTTTGACTTTTTCCAATCGAACTAACATCATCAATATCAAATTCAGACTCCTCACCACTCTCTATATTTTTCCCCATCTATTCATAGCAACAATAACACATATATATAAAATCAACAAGTGAAATATGTAACTCAACAACAAAAAACAACAAACAGACATAGAAATCACCAAAACACTAACATCAAATCATGTAAATATCAAATTCAAGTTACAAATAGACTCACCAAACTGCTGAGATGAGAGCTATCGATGTCGATAATGAAGAAGAAATAGGTGGGGCTACTGAGCTGAGAGTGAGAGATGAGAGCTGAGAGGCACGAGCTGAAAGTGAGATATGAGAGTCGAGATGTACGAGTTGAGAGTTGACGGCGAATCGACGATGAAGAAGAAATCAAGCTATCGGGCTGTTACGATAAGAGCTGTCGATGTTGGCGATGAAAAAGAAATGGGTGGATGTGGGGTTGTTGAGCTGAGAGTGAGAGATAAGAGTTGAGAGGCACGAGTTGTGTAAGCCCTCACCCAGATTTATTATTTTATAGTATTAGAAATCTTCAAATTGAGTTATGGTCGAATCGTATGCCTCCAGTAGTGTTATTTGAGGTTTATTATATTTTCGTATCGCAAATCGGATGTCGTTTGGTTGACCCCGGTACGATTACAAAATGATTAGGAGTGATTTATATGTTAATCAAGCAAGGTGAGCTCACGAAATAAAGGAAAAGATATTTTAATTCAACCAATAAAAAAAGAGATAAGTGGCTTTGAAAAGTAGTGGCTATGGATGTGTCACATGTCATCAAGTGAATGGTTGAAGAGATAAATAGATTAGAGTGTGCTAAGTGGATCAATAAAATTAATAATTATATATTTTTGGGCACTAGTAAGATTATTAAAAATTTGAGGTAATTAAATGAAATTTTCTTGAGGGACTTATTTGTAATTGAGCATTAGTATATATATAAGTGGAATTTTATCTCATTTGAGACATTTGTGGTCGTGAAAAACAAAAGAAAAGAGAGAGAGAATCGTGAGAGCCGAGAGTGCGACGCCATGAGGGAGAGGAAGGAAGAGAAGATCCGGTCTGATTTTCGTTAAGGTTTCTTCACGAAAGTTGTTCCTTATCATCTCCTCTAGCTAGCTCAACAAATTTGAAGCGAAAAGATCGCCTATTTGGTGAGTTATTTCAGTTTAAAGGTTGATGTTTGATATGAAAACTCATCTCCTCTTTTAGTTCTTTTTCAAATTTGAGTTTAGGGATGATGAGAGGGAGGTGTGAGGATGATTTTGATGTGATTTGTGAGTGATTTAGTGGAAGAAAAATAGGTGAGAGAGAGAGAGAAAGTCACGGTCAAAATGGGTATTTAGTGAGATCTGATTTCGTTTTCGATTCTAAGACAGTAAATTGATGTTTTAGATGTTAGAAAATAATCTTATGAAGTTAGATTTCGAAAATGAAAAGTTTAGGATCGATTTCAGAGCTAAACAGACGAGTTGAAGGGTGTTTTTCGAAATCCTTCTAGATGCATTTGTTCAACGTTCAAAACCGTTTATTTAATTATGGTTGAGTGTTAGAACACTAGAGGATTGATTGTTGAAGTTGTCGGACGTTCGAAGCGAAAAATGATTTTTATTAGTAAGCGAAATCAAATGAATTTTATTTCAAGCTTCCGACGATGAAATTGAGTATACTGAGGTATTCCTAGGAAAGAATAAATAGGATTCATATAGAGAAAACAGATTTCGAAAACCCCGATTGAATAGAAATTGAAATCCAAAAGTTTAGACGTTAAAAGGTATTAATAGAGATAAATGAGATTTTTATTGATTTTGAATGTTATTTGAATGAGTTAAGTGACCCTAAATGAATATTTGATGTTTTAGGGTAAAAGCGGAGAGTTCCAAAGGTATACGGAGGAGGATTGGATTCTATCCGAAGACGTATTGTGAGTGGAACTACGCGTTTTTAAAATTTATATTTTCTTAAAGTTTATTGTAAAGTTAAAAGAATTTATTATAAATAGTTATTCATTTATTAATTGAATTTATATTATAATTCTAGCATAAAATTTTAGTTTATTATTTATGTATATGAGAATGTGCTAAAATTAAAGATTTTAGGCTTATAGCCTTGAGATTTAGAATATTTTAGTGTATTAAAAAAAAAAAAAAATTTTTATAGTCTATGATTTACTCTAACTCTAGTTTAGTACCCGACCGAATGCCCTATACGTGATACGGTAGATGAGAGGAAGTCAGTCAGTGAGATTTGAGTCTAGTCGACTCTTGTATGAGTGAGACATGAGTGATCTGTATACACGTATAGGGTAGTGTAGTCGGTCCGCAGCGTGGGTCTGCTTTCGACGACTACACATGGTAGATCCCCACTCCTAGTGGTTAGCTAGATTTTATATGCTACCACACCAGGAGTAGATATTCACTGGGTTACCATTTAAACGAGCATTAGAAAAGATTTTAAGAAAAGATTTCAGTAAATGTTTTAGAAAAGAATTTTAGAAAGTATTTTAGTTTTAAAAACTGTTTTTGGGAGAATATTTTATCCAGAAATGAGTTTTAGTTTATATAAATTATACCACTTACTGAGTAATACTCATATTTTTCTTTAAATGTTTTTCTTAAAAATTCTCCCACAGGAGTAGGAGCTAGTCGTCCAACCAACGAGGTTTAGTTAGACGTGCAGGCGGACAGATAGGACGACACCTACTACATGTATATATTTTTCCATTTGATCATGTATATATTTATGTATATAGTTGTAAATATTTTAAAGAAATAGTAGATGCATTAGTGAAAAATGTTTTATTAAAGTTTTATGAAATTTAGTTTTCAGATTTTATTTACTTGTTTGTGGTTGTGTTGTAAGAAAAGAGTCGGAGGCTCTGAAAGTTGAGAAATTGATTTCATAGAAGTGTTTTTATAAATTGTATTTGAAACTTACAGGGTGGCATAGTTTACAAAACAGACGGCATGTTGTCGAAATTTTTATTAAAAAGTGAAAAATTATTGTCATTATCACATTGTAAAAGAAGTTAAAAGATTTAGCTAAATGATTTTCCGGTGCCCTGACGGGATTCCTCCGGGCTGAGTATAGGGTTCGTGAAAATTCTTTCAGGGTACTACGGGATCTTTCTTGGGTCCAGAAAAAGGATTCAGGAAGGGTCCCGTCAAGTTGAGTGCTAAGATGAAAGCTGAGAGGTACGAGCTCAGAGCTGTTAGTGTTAGTGATGAAAAAGAAATCGAGCTCTGGGTAGCTAAGTGAGAGCTGTCAGTGTCGACAATGAAGAAAAAATGGGTGGAGGTGGAGGTGGGGGTGGGGGTGGGGCTATCGAGCACGAGCTGAAAGTGAGAGGGAGTAAGAGATAGATGTTAGAGTTAGTTTAAGTGGATTTTATATAAGGGCATGCGAAATTATGCATGTACCCCTGTTCACGGGTTCACGAATCGGATCGATTTTGGATACCCCGATCCGATCCATAAAACATGGTGTTTTCATAGATGAGGATTCGAACACCTTACCTTCAAATATGTGATCCTATCCAAATATCCACGGATTGAATCAGATTGAATTGTTCAGATCGGATCCATGGTTTTTTGTCCACCCTTACCTAGAACCCCTGATTTGGAGATTTTTGGATTGTAGGGCTTTCGCCGGGCGACTTCTCATCACTAATCTCGAAGTTGTCAAACACCGGTGAAAACTGCTATATTGGCTCAATACATCACAAATTCAAATAATGGAAGAGGAGACTTCCATTAAGATTCAATAAATAATTTATTAATATTTTTTTAATAAAAGAACAGTATCTAACACGAGACTAGCATTGACATTTAACAGCCAATGGTTTGATCTTGTCATATGAGAGATTTGACCAAGTTGTGGCATTAAAAAACAAATTAAAAAAGTAAAGATCGTGCTCATTTCTTCGTAGATAATAATATTAAATTATTAGCATGATATTTTGTGGGAAGCATACCACACAATGGGGAGATTAAATTAAGCATTAGAAGGAAGGGTTGCTTAAGAAAACAACTTCAGCATTTATTATTTTTTAGATAAATTAATTATAATTATTATTTTTGAACTATCAACTGCAGCGTTATTATTAAAACAAGATATATAATTCTTAATCATATTTGCTATTCCATTATAGACTTAACCAGCTGAAAATTCGTTTAGCTTAAGAAAACAAATCTTTGAATGCATGGCCGCTTATCAGGTGATCAGAACTAGATCAGAAGCACATCATGAACAACGAAGATAGACAGATTGTGATAGGGGTGGTGTCTCTATCATTTGGTGAACATGCTCGCATTATGATTATAAGTTGGTGGCTTTTTCTATGCTTGTCATGATGATATGTCGGTCCATTACAAAATATTTATTTATTTATTTATTTAAAAACCCACTTTGAATTTCATAAAAAAAAAAAAGAAAGAAAAAGAGAAAGGGACAACACTAAAGCACCTCATCATCTGTATATGCCAATTGATCATCATATAAGCAGAAGCTCTTCACAGCTGGTTTGCAAATATCTAGATCAGTTGAGACGTTGACGCAGGATCTCATCATCGTCTTCAAGTTAACATTGCTTCCAAGCCATGGCTAGTGAGGAACATTTCTGTCAAAACTATCTGTTTCTCAAGCCAAAAGAAGCAAGTTTGTTTGATCTGATTCGGTTACTATATTCCTGCAAATTGGAAGAAAGAAGATTTGTTGAGTGTTCAGAAGCGGATAGGCATAGAAATTTTGGTGGTCGATGGCTTATATTCGTCTCTGTTGTCGCACAGAAAGTGCTTCTCTTCATGAGAATACCATTGCGCATTGTTGGAGGTGTGCTGGAGATGTGGCTAAATCTTGTGTCAAGCAACGGCGGTTTCCTTAGGCTTTTATTCAATTTCTTAACAGGTAATTAATTTCCTCGTTTTCATTTCTAGTACCATTTTATGCTACTGAATCATTGATGACTAGAAGTTCATATGTTCTATTGCTTAGCATTTTAAAAGATCATTTCCGGAATAACATGTGTACATGTTGGATGTTGGATTTATTCATGAAGGTTAATCCAAACCCTATTGACACACAAAATATTCTCTCATTAATTAGTTTCTCAATACATAAATAGTCATGTTATATATATATATATATAAATAAAGGAATACTCAATATTAATGTATATCATTTCTTTTGTTGTATATTTATTAGCTCATATATATCAATATTGCCAATCTTGAAGTAAGTGATTGAGTTTATTTTTCCATTTGAAGGCTATTATAAATGATAACCGACTAGTTATATATACACATAGAAGAAATAGGAAAATTGGCAGGTTGGTACCATCCTGATATGGATTGTTTTCGTTCGAATTAACGAAGTCTCGATTTTGGCATTCTAGTATATACGTACAATAGAAATATGACTGGTGTAAATTTCATGAGATGCACATGTACTTAGTTTCATGTTAATGCTCTCATTTTGTGGGTCGTAGATGTTAATTAATGAAGAATATTAATGGGGTTAAGCAGGAAGGCTGGTGGAAATAGATAGATCGTCAGAGAAGTTCACGTCCGTGGTGGGATTCACTGATACAAGAGTTGAATTAGACAGAAAAATTCAACGTAGTAGCAGAGAATATTATTCATCATTGTCTGTCATGGCCGCTAAACTATCCTATGAAAATCAAGCCTTCATCAAATCCGTAGTCAAAGATCAGTGGAAGGTAAGTTTCCTTTTCATTTAAACATATAAATCACAATCAAAATATGGACACTATGACAAGAAAAGGATAAAATGAAAAAAAAAAATCAAAGCTAAAATTCTAAAAAAAAAAAAACTTTTTTACGTTTAAATTGATCTAGGAACGAGGATGATTTGAATTCTGGAACTCAATAATTGGTTATGATCTGTCTTTGTGAGTAAGTTTTCTTTTTCCTTAATTTGGTGCAGATGAAATTCATAGGGTCCTATAGTTGCTGGAATGGTGAGTACTGGGAAGCAACCTATAGTTTTGTTTTTCTATTATTAACACTTTTGTTGGTTTCTAATTTCATGAATATTATACACTTTGATTGACCATTGAACCTAGGCATGATTGAAGTAAAAGAAAATTAAATTACCTGTACTGAGTTGGTACTTGGAAAGTACTATGAAATTGGCAATTGCTAGCTAGCCAGAGTGCTGGCACTAGCGTTGAAGATGATGTTAATTAAAGATTAATAAATATCTTAAGCATCTCAGCTATGTTGCTAATTGAGGAATTTATTCCCTCACTCATTCACGCTTCACATTAATGAAAAGCTTATGAGAAGACTGAGTGGTTCACAAGTCATTAATTATTTGTTAATTAACCTAGTCTGTCTTTGGTGTCCGAAAGTGACTTAATAGAGTGCAATTGTTTGTATTTTGTGGCAGCCTTACATATATATATATCTAGTGTAATTTTATCATCAATACCTCTTAATTTTAAAAAATTAAGACGTATTAATCAAATTAATAAATTGTATTTAAATTAAATAAAAGAGAAAATATAATAAATGAATTTGATTGGTTCATCTTAATTTTTTAAAGTTAATAGACACTAATAGTAAAATCACCACATACATATACATATATATGTATATTTGAGAGTAACATGCCTTATTATAATTTAAAAAGGATCTCAACGTTCTAATAAATAAATATATATATAGATGACTGGTCTGTTCAACTCTTCTATTTGGAAAAGTATACTACTCTTAATTTGAATTGATGGGTCTAGCATGGATCAACGATTGGATTCAATTTGTTTCCCCATCTAAAATGTATTTAGTGTTGATTATATAAAAATCAACTCAAAAAATGAACTTTTTTTGTTCATGAGTAAATTTTATTTAAAGTTGACGTGCGAACAAAGATTCCCATTTTAAAAAATTATAAATGTACATCTATAAATTTTTTTAATAACAACGGTGTTGAAAATCTTTCTAAGATCCATCAATGCTCACGTACGGACGCATGCATACGTGTGCACGCACATATATATGTGTGTGAGACAAACTAATTCTAATAATATTCATTATATGTGGAAACTTGCATAATTATAACCAGTACTGATCATACAAAATAAATACTCATGCGTGATGAATGGTTTTGATTTTAAAAAGGAATAAAAATCAACAATGACGTGACACTACTAAGAAGAAGTAAAGCAATAGAATTGAACTACTAGTAGAGTTATTCAACTCTATTAGGAGAGTAATTTATCTGTTGAGCAGTATATAATCTCATGTGTTAATTTATTCTTGGTGTTTGAGTGAGATTCATATTACTTGTGAAGTTTTTTTTATCGTGGAAAAACTCTAAAAGAAAAGGAGAACAATTGTAGTGAGGCTTGGGTTCTGTTTTAGGAAAAACATTTTCTTGGCAAAGAGTGTTTCAGAATTGGTTGTACTGAAACTAAAAACATTGTTTTTGTTGAATAAGATTGTTGTAGCTCAAAGTGGATGTAGACACAATTGGTCGAACCACTATAAACCTATGTGTCATCTCTTATTTACTTTCTTGTTTGTTCTTGATTGATTACTTTATTTCGATTAATTCTTGGTGTTGTCTTGGATTGTTTTGTGTGCCATCTTGCCTGATAGTGATCTATTTTGAGGGTTGTTTTTCACAATTGGTATTAGAGCTAGGCTAGTAATCCGAGATGGGAATAACTAAGTTCGAGATGGAGCATTTCAAAGGCAAAGGTGACTTCGGTATATGGCGTAAAAGAATGAAAACCATTCTGGTTCAACAAAAAGTGGCTTTAGCGCTTGGTGGTATGAGTAAACTACCTGAAACAATGAAAAATGAAGAAAAACAAGAGATGATGGAAACAACATATAACACTATCATTTGTACCTGATTGACAACGTGTCATGACAAGTTTCGAAGGAAACAACTACAGCTGGAATCTAGTTGAAGTTAGAAAACCTCTACATGACCAAATTTCTAATAAATCAAATCTATTTGAAGGCCAAGTTGTTCGGATTCAGAATGCAGGAAGATAAGAGCATTGATGAGAATCTTGATGATTTCAATAGGATTGTAATTGATATGGAAAATATCAAAGAAAAGGTTGTTGAAGAGGATCAGGTAGTCATCCTTTTGAATTCATTGCCATCAGCCTACAGTCAGCTTAGAGACACCATCAAGTACAATCGTGAATCTCTGACGTTGCGAGAATTAGAGCTTCAATTAAATCTAAAGAATTGGAATTGAAGCAAGAAAAGAAGGTTGAAGGTTCTGTAAGCGACAATGAAGCTTTAAGTGTTAGAGGTAGATTTGAAAAAAAAAAATACAATAACAAGTCTAAGGGTAGAAGCAAATCAAAGTCATCAAAGAAAGTTGACAAGTCCAAGCTAAAGTGTCACTATTGCAAGAAGCTTGAACATTTTAGGCATGAATGTCCTGAAAGACTGAAGCAACAAAATGAAAAGAAACCAGAAACTGGTGATATATCAGTAGTATCTTATGGCTATGAGTCATCTGAGGTCTTGATACATTCAACAACTGAAACACAAAAGGAATGGATACTGGACTCTGGCTGTTCATTCCATATGAGTCCAAACAAGGACTGGTTTCAAGCCTTTCAAGAGTTGAACAGAGGAACTGTTTTGTTGGGTAATAACAAAGCATATAAGGTTACTAGTTTGGGGTCGGTAAAGATCATAATGTTTGATGGCTATGATCGTGTACTCAGTAAAGTAAGGTATGTTCCTGAATTGAGACGAAATTTAATCTCACTTGGTATGTTAGACATATTTGGACTGTTCTGTCAAAAATGAAAATGGTTACATTAAGGTAATTAAAGGTGCTATGACAATTATGAAGGGAGAATTGTCAAATGGTTTATGCTCTTTGGTTGGTGAAACTATAATAAGGATAGTAGATGTAATAACTGATAGTGGAAGTAATAAGGCAAATTTATGGCATAAGAGATTGGGGCATGTCAGTGAAAGAGGTTTGCAAGAGTTGTATAAGTAAGGTCTATTTAGGAAAGAGAAGCTTGGTGATCTAGACTTTTGTCAATCTTGTGTATATGGGAAAACTTGTAGGGTCAAATTCAGCAAATTTGTGCATACAACTGGTGGAATCCTGGACTATATTCATGCTAATCTCTAGAGGCCAGCAAAGGTTGTTTCACATGGAGGCAATAGGTACTTCTTGTCTATTGTGGATGATTATTCAAGGAAGTTGTGGATGTTCTTATTGAAAACCAAGAATGAAGCATTTGACAAGTTCAAGGCCTGGAAGGTGATAATTGATAATCAAACCAATTGGCAGATTAAAAAGTTTAGAAATGACAATGGCTTAGAGTTCTGTGCTAAGGAATTCAATATTTTTTGTAGAAATGAGGGGATTGCAAGACACAAGACTGTTAAGGACACTCTTCAACAGAATGGTTTGGTTGAACAGATGAATAGAACCATTCTTGAAAGAGTGAGGTGTATATTGTGCATTGTAAGGCTACCTAAATAATTTTAGGTTGAAGCAGTAATGACTACATGTCATTTTATTAACAAGTGCCCCTTTGTTGCTATAGGATTGAAAATACCATAAGAGATGTGGTATAACAAACTGTTTGACTATTCAAACTTAAAAATTTTTGGCTACAGTGCCTATACTCATGTTAAGCAAGATAAGCTAGAGCCTAGAGCACTAAAGTGTATTTTCATGGGATATCCTAAGGAAGTGAAAAGGTACAAGTTATGCTACTTGGAAGCTAGTCATAAGAGATGTTTGATTAGTAGAGATCTGGTATTCAATGAAAATGAATTTCCTGGACTCAAGTCAGAATCTAAACCTAATGTAACAGAATTTGGAGGCATAAACCAATTTGAGATTGAGGTGGAGCCTCATGGGAATAAATCTGAAAATGATTATGAAGTAAGGCATGTTAAGAAGACAGAAGCTCAAGGGAAACAAGCTATGGATTGTTTAAATGAAGGTCTGTAGAATTATCAACTAGCAAGGGATAAGGTTAGAAGAACGATCAAGCCACTTGATAAGTATGGATTTGCTGATTTCACAGCATTTGCATTAGCTGCAGCAAGTGAGGTAACTCACTTTGAACCAGAATCATACACTCAAGCTATTAAATGTGAATAGTAAAAAGTGGCTAACTGCAATAGAAGAAGAGATCAGTTCTTTACACAAGAATCAAACTTGGATTCTAGTTGACAAGCCTGAAGGATAGAAGTTTGTTGATTGCAAGTGGTTGTTTAAGAGGAAAGAAGAGATTTCTAGAGTAGAGCCAGCTAGATATAAAGTCAGACTAGTTGCAAGGGGTTTTACACAGAAGGAATGAGTGGATTATAATGAAATTTTCTCCCCGGTTGTAAAACATTGCTCAATTCAAATATTGCTCGCAGTGACAGTAAAGTTCAACATGGAATTAGATCAAATGGATGTCAAAACTGCTTTTTTGCATGGGATTATTGAGGAGACAATATACATGAAGCAACCAAAGGGGTTTGAAGATAAAAAACATGGAAGTAAGGTATATCTATTAAAGAGAGCTCTTTATGGTTTTAAGCAATGGTATAAGTGTTTTGATGATTTTATAATTAAGAATGGCTTTGAGAGAAGCAAGTTTGATAGCTTTGTATACATGAAGAAAAACTCAGCAATAGTAGAGACTCATCTACTATTGTATGTTGATGATATGTTACTTGCTAGTAGAAGTAGAGCTGAGTGGAAAAATTGAAAACTCAACTCAAAAGCGAATTTGAGATGAGGGACTTAGGTCCTGCCAAGAAAATACTTGGGATGGAAATATATAGGAATAGACAAAAGAGTACTTTGTTTTTGTCTCAAGAAAGTTATATCAAGAAGGTGTTTCATAAATTTGGCATGATTGATTCAAAACCAGTAAGTTGTCCAATAGCACAACACTTTAAACTTACTGCAATTAAGGAAGGTGACTTGGATAAAGAGTTGAAAAGAATGAAGAATTTTCTTTATTCTAATGCAGTGGGGAGCATTATATATGCTATAGTGTGTAGTAGACCTGATTTAGCATATGTTTCAAGTCTGGTTAGCAAGTTTATGTCAAAACTTGGAATTGAGCACTTGCAGATTGTTAAATGGTTGCTTAGGTACTTGAAGGGCTCTACTGGATTAGGATTACTATTTGGAGGTGATGATTTAAGTTTGGAGGGAGCTGTGGGGTATGTGGATTCAGATTTTGCTGGTTGTTTGGATAGTAGGAAGTCGCTGACGGGTTATGTGTTTGTGTTGTTTGGAAGTGCAATAAGCGGGAAAGCTAATCTTCAACCTATAGTGGCATTGTCTTCAATTGAAATAGAGTACATAGCTAAAACAGAAGCAGTTAAGGAAGCTTTGTGGATCAAAGGCATGTTAAGAGAGCTAAAGATCAAGCAGGAAACTTTGGTGATGCACTGTGACAATCAGAGTGCAATACATCTGACCAAAAATCAGATGTTTCATAAGCGTACTAAGCACATTGATGTTAGGTTACACTTTGTAAGGGATATTTTGTCAAAAGGTGAAATAGTGGTGAAGAAGGTGCACATAGATAATAATCCTGTAGATATGTTAACTAAACCTATCACAACAAGCAAATTCTTCAAGCATTGCTTGAACTTGATTCAAGTCAAAGAAGCATGAGGCCCTTAGGGGCATAAGGAGCTGTAGCATAGTTATCATTCCTGAAAAATCAAAATCAAGATGGAGAATTGTGATGAATGATTTTGATTTTAAAAAGGAATAAAAATCAACAATGACGTGGCACTACTAAGAAGAAGTAAAGCAGCAGAACTAAACCACTAGTAGAGTTATTCAATTCTATTAGGAGACTAATTTATCTGTTGAGCAGTATATAATCTCATGTATTAATTCATTCTTGGTGTTTGAATGAGATTCATATTACTTGTGAAGTTTTTTTATTGTGGAAAAACTCTGAAAGAAAAAAAATGAGAGCAATTATAGTGAAGCTTGGGTTCTGTTTCAAGAAAATCAACAATGACGTGGCACTACTAAGAAGAAGTAAAGCAGCAGAACTAAACCACTAGTAGAGTTATTCAATTCTATTAGGAGACTAATTTATCTGTTGAGCAGTATATAATCTCATGTATTAATTCATTCTTGGTGTTTGAATGAGATTCATATTACTTGTGAAGTTTTTTTATTGTGGAAAAACTCTGAAAGAAAAAAAATGAGAGCAATTATAGTGAAGCTTGGGTTCTGTTTCAAGAAAAACATCTTCTTAGCAAAGAGTGTTTCATAATTGATTGTATTGAAACCAAAAACATTGTTTTTGTTGAATAAGATTATTATAGCTCACAGTGGATGTAGGCACAATTGACCGAACCACTATAAACCTATGTGTCATCTTTGATTTACTTTCTTGTTTGTTCTTGATTGATTGCTTTATTTCGATTAATTCTTGGTGTTGTCTTGGATTGTTTTGTGTGCCATATTGCCTAACAATGATCTATTTTGAGGGCTGTTTTTCACATCATGACATCTATGCTGTTATATGAAAGACAAAGGTTTATATATTGAAAAAAATAAATAATGGGTTAGAAAAAATATGCACCATACACATTGACTTGGAATGTCTTCCTCAACACTGTGGCTGTGTTGATTAGATGTTTCTTATTTTTATAAATAGATATTTGAGCTGCAAATATGATGCGCAGTAAAGTTGTGATGAGTTCAGTATCAAATGAAAAAAAAGTTTAGAATTCTTATCTCTGACTCTAATTAAGCTTGTGATTCACAGATTACATGAAAACGTTCTCAACACAGGCGTTGTTGCTTCAAGACACAATATCCGACCCTAACGTGATAGTAGTTGCATTTAGAGGCACTACACCGTTTGATGCAATCGACTGGTGCACCAATGTCGACATCTCCTGGTATGAGCTTCGAGATGTGGGTAGAATCCATGGCGGCTTCATGAAGGCTCTTGGCTTACAAGCAAACCAACGTTGGCCCAAGGAGATCGGCCAAGGCACTGACCAGGACCCATCATTTGCTTACTACACAATCAGGCAAATGTTGAAAGTCATGCTACACGAAAATACGAATGCAAAGTTTATAGTTACTGGGCACAGTTTAGGTGGGGCATTGGCTATACTTTTTGTGTTTGTTTTGATTCTCCATGCAGAGGCATGGTTGTTGGAGAGACTAGAAGGTGTCTACACATTTGGACAACCGAGGGTCGGGGACCATCTCTTTGGAGACTATATGAAAAGGAACTTGAATAAGTATAAAGTGAATTACAGGAGGTTTGTTTATTGCAATGACATTGTGCCTAGGTTGCCTTATGATGATAAAACTCTCTTGTTTAAGCACTTCGGATCCTGTCTCTATTTTAATAGCTGCTACAAAGGGAAGGTGAGTTCTCTCTGTCATTACGTTTTCAAAATGGCTGTTCTTTGTTAGAACTAATGCATATTTCGATATGGTACGATATCAGGTTTTGCTGGAGGAGCCAAACAAGAACTACTTCAATTTGTTGTGGGCAGCGCCCAAGTATGTAAATGCTGTTTGGGAGCTGATTAGGAGTTTTATCATCCCTTACACAAAGGGTCCAGAATACAGAGAGACTTGGTTTATAAGATTGTGTAGGGGTTTTGGGTTGGTGATGCCTGGAGTATCAGCTCATATGCTTCAAGATTACAACAACCTAACCCGGCTGGGTTCACCACATCTGCCTGTCCAGCTCCAGTACTCTGCACAACTTAAACATGATTGAAAAGGGGGGTGGGGGGCGGGGGGTAAACCTTATATAGTTTGTAAGAGTCTGACTGGCAGCATTTGCTTGTTTAAGTTGTTAAATTTGCCAGACATTTATCTATAAGAAATTTGGTTCAAAAGTCTCTATTAAACACAGCAGCTTATGTCAGAAATGCACGTCTGAATCATAGATGCAATATTACTCCGAACACCACCACATTCTGGTTTATGGTATTGTATGGATATCATATATAGCAATTACAGGATTTGGAATAAAAAGAATAGAACCGTTGAAGAGCATTTGATTTACTCATACTCATTTTCTAGCATTTAGCGATATTTAGAAGTTGCACCAGATGAAGGGTATTTCAATTTCCGAGGCACACTATCACATTAAGAAAAATTCGAAGGCTGATGTACATACATACATGCATACAAGATTTATTTGTAATTCGTCTCTTTAGACACAATGAATCCCCAAAAATGGGGCAACTGAGATTTTGCATATTAATGAAACCTTGTGCGAGGAATATCCATGCCATTACAAACTGCAATGACAACAATTTGGTGTCACTGTAATTGTTGGCAAGGCTGCATCACTTCTGCACCATTAGTCTTCTTACAATCCCACTTATCAACTCCAGCCTGGCTACAAATGTCATAAATCTCACATAAGTATTTTTAAATTGAATATGATCTCTTAAATCAAATACTAAATTCGGGAGTGAAATTTCCACATAATATTACTAATGCGCATACAGTAAGTTAACGAGGGTAATGAATTTGACTGTCCTGTTCCAGAAAGCCAATTGAGAATAATGGTTGAAGTGGTATTCCACCTGTTTACATTTGCTATACAGAAATGGAACTTACTTTCACTGTATCTTAATGATGCATTCTAGAGCATTGTTTCTTTTCATTGGATGAATTACCATATGCCAAAGCAGATTGGTGTTACAATATATGACAGAAATAGGTATGAGCTATTTCACTTTTGAACTCTCCAGTAACAAATATGACAGGGCATGTTGTGTTTAACATAAATGCAATCTACAATGTGTTTTACTTATTGAGGAACAAATAAAAAAGGTACTTATGATTCAATAATAATAATAATCAGGTAGATTGAAAAGTTACCTGAGACTTTGGACTGATTAAAATGCTTGGATGTAATATCAGAAAGCATGGCAGGTAAAACAACCACTCAAGGAGCCCATCTGGCGAGTTCTGCGAAATGATACTGCCTTATGCTGAGTCCTAGCAACTTGATTGTCCTGGTTGGCCAACACTGAGCTCCTCATTTCTTGAGCCCTCTTCTGAGCTGATCTCAGCTTGTTCATTATCTTATCCATTGATGAAGATCTCTTCTTTTCCAGCTTCATCTGAAATATATAGATTTCAGTCAAGAATAGCATACCATGGTCAAGCTCTCAGACTAACGGAACATTAGCAAAGACTGCAAGCCTAATAAAGTTATGATAAATTCCAAAGAAACAATTCTATAATCCTGAGTGGCACAGTATAAGGTATGTGAATTTTTTTAAATGCCAAAGTGAGCAGAATGATTATTTTATTTATTGAAAAAACAAACTATTAATGAAAAAAATAAAGGAATCAACGATCACTGAGTTGATAATGAAGATTAGTGATATTAATACCATGAGAAAGATTCAGGCCTTTATCCAGCAAGACAAACAAATAAAGAAAAGGCAAAATAGCTATTGCATAGAAATTTCATGTAACTTATTTTTAAAACTCTCCTTTTCTTATAAACTTATTCTTTGCTTCTACATGATTTTAATTTTACCTCCACATAAGCCGCTATGAGTTGTTTATACTCAATAAATTATCATTTAACCTCACTTTTCGCCATATCATTTTTGAGAATGATGAACTATTAAGAAATCCCCCAGTGAGCAAGATTGTGATCAAGAAATCATTTCTATTATTCTCGAATCTCACATACGCAGTTGTTGGCAAAAATTTGAAATTAACTAGTAAAATAACTACCCCATTTTAGAATGTGTTTCACACACCCATTTCCTTGAAGAAAGTTGCAGCAAGACATGTCCCAAGTAATGGGACTCAGACATTACAAAATGACAACCCTGAAAATCTTACTCTAGAACTTCGAAAGAAACAGATAAGAAGGAAAGAGAGTGATAAAATTATAATAAGGAAAAACATTTTACAGAGCAAAGGTTAATAAATATGTTTTGAAAAACATTAAAAAGAAAACTGTAAATTTGGGGACAAGAAAGAAGAAAAGAACCTCCAGTTTCCGTATTGCTGCCTCCGCCTTTGCCTTCTGCAGGTTTTCCCATGCTGTGATTCTGAGCTCCTCTCTTTTGACCCTGTCACAAGCCAAAAAAATGTCAGCAAACAAACACTGACTTATGTTTGCTTCTGCATATAGTTCAACTTCCACTGCTGTGAAATTGATGGGTTGTTTGATTCGTGGAACAGTATATTGCTGATTCCATCAAAACTTCTCTATTTGTGGGCTAGAATTGCAGGATTAGAACAACAAAGGCACATTGTTGAACACACTTATAATGGTCAAACATCAAAGGAAAGTTTTTGGTAAATCCTATTCACATTGAATGAGAGCAAACTCACTTAAAGACCACAAAACATCTTTGAAATCACACAAACTTACCAGAGGACCACAAAAAAATTTTGAAATCACCTGACACAGAGCCTTGTAGGAACTGAGTTCATTTTCAAAGAAAATCCATAGACACTTTCAATTTTAATTAAGGAACCTGATTTTTCAATTTCAGAGGTCACACTGTTTGATTGAAGGTAAGAATTCACTCTCTTCTTACACATTTCTTTTTTCTTTTATTAGAGTGTCAACAGCATTATAGTTCCATATGCTGGTAGCCCAAAAAGAGGGGACCGTAAGTCATGCTTCAGTAGAGAAAACATACTTTGAAATGGTCTTTTTTGACTCAGTGATATCCCAGGATGAAGTTCGAGTATCCAAGGCTTTCTTTCCCCAGTCATCAACAATTTCTGAGCTCTTCCTAGAGATTCGAGATCGATGTTTCTTGGACCACCTTGTCATAGTCACCCTATCATCCACCTGCACATCCCTCACTTCCGACTTAGAGGATTGCAAACTCTGGAGTTCCACAATAGGCAAGGCAGAGGGAGTGGACACAGAGAAAGGCCTCCTTTCAGGAGAGGAATGAATGCTACCCTCAGGGCTCATCTGAGTTGCCATGTCCCTTCTTGAAATAGTGCGAGATATATCAGTGGCAGCATCCTTGATTCCATCTATCTTTTCATCTGTATTAAATACAATTATTCCCAGATCAGATACAAAAAAGTTCAGTTGGTCTAGAATTATCATATTAAAAGAAAATTTTTATGAGATGACAGGATGTTAGAGTTCAGATCTTTTAACTTGTCCACATCGATTTGAAGGACTAAATATTGCACAAACAGGTGGTAACAAAAATTAAATTGACTTGCTTCTAACTCATTTACAAGGAATTTACAAATTACAATATTATGTACCACTTGTCTTACTTCACTTTGCTGGACCTAAAGGTTTTTCACACTGAAATAACAGTGAGGGGCTTGTTCCTGGCAGTTTTTAAATGGTTAAGACGTCACATTCGATCAGTAATTTAATAATCTTCAGGCAATTCTAGCAAAAGCACAAGTTATTGACAGAGGAAAAGATGTTATCATTGTCTCATCAAATAGGATATCTCAATCTTTTTGTTTATAAACCAAAGCTTGTTTTATCAATTCTAAGCTAAAAGTATACCTTGTGAAGGCAATGATGGCTGGTTTAACACCTCAGAGCACCCATGAACACTAGCTGAACGTGCCATGCAAGGCTCCATCCGTACAGGAAAGGCTCCACCATGGTCACCAGAATGAATTCCCAATCCATCAGGTGCTAATACACCAGCTGTAAATGGAGAACCCCCCATAAAATTCCCTACATTCCCCCCATCAAACATCGGCACAGCAGGTGAATACAACGAATAATATGCAACCCCAGGAGGGCCAAGAGGCCCACTCTTTGACTTTGGCCGCTTCTGAGGAGCCACATAGGACTGCCTCGCACCACCATCACCAGCAACAGGACTAAGTATCCACCTCTCAGCATCTTCCCACTTCGAAGGCAACGTCCTTCCATTATTAAGAGGCAACAACGCAGCACCCACTTGTCTCCTATTCCCACCCATATGCAATGGCACCCGCTCTGAGCTCCAACCCTTCTGCATTCCCACGTTCGCCTGCCTATAGTTCGGAGTCCCCGGGCTAGGAAATGTACTAGACTTGCGTGACAAATTCGAGCTTTTCTTCATATTTCCCAATCGCGGAGAAGAAATACTAGCATTATTTAGATCTAACGAAGCAGGTCTCCGTCTATCTAACTTCTTCGATAAAACCTCAGCTCTAGATCTCCTCTCCTGACATTCTATACAAAAACAACCACTTCTCACAACACCAACTAAAAACAATATCCATATCTAATTCAAACACACAAAATTGCTTCGATTGATACCTTTAAGAGACAGAGAAAACGAGTTTCTAGCTGAATCCAATGGTTTGTTCTCGTCGTCTATAGTAGCATCATTGTCTTCTTTTTGAACTGCTTATAATTGAAACCAAAACAGTAGTCAAGTGGCTTGAATTTCAATTTTTTTCTTCCTTTTTTTAAAAAAAAAAATTGGGTATTTGTTTGTTTTGTTTTTATAAGTGATCTGTCTCTCTTCATAGCTTTTAACTTTTCTAACACAATTTGGTAATTGAAAATTGTATATACTTGCTGTACCTTTCACTTTTTCGGCTTTTCTAAACAGTCGACTGTGGTTATTGTTGTTATTGTGTTTGTTCGATTCCGGATCTCGATCTGGACCACCACTTGAACTCTCCTGCTGGTTTTCACGATCCTGTCCCGCCAAATGCTGCAACATTTCATCAATCAGTAACTCTACTACTTCAAAAACAAAATCTAGCTCAAATGTGAGTGAGTTTACCAGAGAGATTTCGGAGGCCAGAGAGTCGTGATCGTGAACATCGGAAGCAAAAGAGCAACGATCGACACTCGCCGAAGCTGAAGAGAACAAGCTGAAATTGGATTCCAGAGTGAAAATGACGGAGTCAGGACTCGCGTCACGAGCTCTGTAACCGGATCTCATCGACCTCTGCTGCTCTGGCATTGTAATCAGAGACACCTCACATTCAGATTCCACCCCTTTCCTTCTTTTTTTCTCTATTTGTAATTTTTGTTTCAGTTTTGAAAATAATAATGTGTTTTCTGATATGGCGGGTATATAATATAATAAGTTGAAAATGGTTTTTTTTTTTTTATTTTTAAATTGTTTAATTAAGAGGGTGGGTTTATGGGTTATGATTGTGTTAGCTGGTGATTTGTGGTTTTTGAGAGTAAAAACTAAAAAGGGCAGAGAAAAGACAATTTAAAATCGGCTTTTTGTTTGGTTTTTCTGATTTGTTAACTGTTTTTAAGGTTTTTTTAATGATGAGTTATGTTGTTAATTGAGTGAGTGGTGCTGAGGGATCCGTGGGGTCTCTGCTTTTGATGTTTTGGACTACATCATTGCCCTTGACTGTGTTGAATTTGACTGTTGTGAAAATGACTGTGGGACCTTTCATTGATGTTTCGGATTTTATTATGTCATTTTTTGGGCAATGGAGGGACACTTTCAATTTTCAGTTTTGAGATTTTTTAGTAAGAAAATAAAAAATTAGTATAAGGACAGGAACAGACTTACATCCATTAAAATTCTACAAAATTACTTTTAGTAAGGATGATTTTGTAAAGAAATTCTTATAAAAATTATATAGATAAATTTATTGATTGTTTCTAAACAATGAAAAATACCGATTGTATTTTGGTTAAATTAGTTTTTTAATTTCTTTTGAAATTATTCTAATTAAATCCTAGCTGTTTGTGATTAAAACCAGGCGTGCTAGTTTGTTACTAGGATTACCGAAACAATAATTAGTTTTTCTTCAGCAGTATTTATTTATTTATTTTTAATTATTTGTGCTGAGATAGACACTATAATTGAAAATCGTATCTTAACAAGCAAAATAATTGTTGTCTAAACCATTCTAATCTCTCAAAATGTCAAGTCTTGACTTGTTTCCAATACACATTAACGTTTTCTAATAAATATTACATTTAATAACCTTAATAACCAACCAAAAAATCTATTAAAAAAAACACATTAAAGTATTAATGATTACATGTATTGAGTTTTTTTTTAACACCATAAATACAATTTATAACTATCAGGACCTCTTAATATAGGCTTTTAATATGCAGCTTGAATCTCTACTTTCGAATAGATAGAAAAGAACGATGTGTATAAATAAGAAAACTATCCATATCATAATGAAATGTTTTTTAAAATTATCGATATTTATGGGTTAGTGGGAAATTATCTATACCAGTGGGTGATGGCACTCAAACTCAACTCTAGATTTGAAAGAAGCAAAGCTAGGTGGGAGTGGAGTGCCGCTCTACTGTGGAGTGATTACTAGTAATAACTGAGGCCTCGCCGCTTTGGAAGTTTAAAAAAAAAAAAAACTCTTCCATGTATATAATATATATGAAATAACAAGGTGGATAACTTTACAGGATTTTTTTTTTTTTTTAAGATTTTTAACCTGGTAGAAGTAAAAATTTACCGCATTTAAGATCCCTGCATGGTGGAGGTGGCAAAATAGTCAATTGAATTGGTGAGCACCCACTGCGGCGCATCCCATGGGGACAGGTAGATACGGTGGGCTCAGTGGCCTACTTTTAGATGCTGTTTCTAGGCGAAACAGGGACAACACAATCCAAATGAATGAGTTCCCTTTGACCACCGATTTCCTATTTTATTCAACTCTCGCATTTCGGTGAACATGATTAAGGACTTTGGAATTTTTATGGTCTGTCTATCTATCCGCGTTTTTAGAGGATTTTGGGATCTATTTACCTCAAAAGGCGGGTAATCACTCATTACATGTAGTTTCAAAAAAAAAAAAAAACATGAAAATCAAAATTCAAAAACTTTCTAATTTCGATGAAGTTTAAAACTCGTGAAAAACTCGTTGAAGCCCCTAAGAACGAAAAACTGACACAAGCCAAGGTTGCATCTAAATCCAATCTATCAGGCTCAGTCACTCCAGGATGCAAACTGACCAGCCTGATCAGAAACTTCAAACAACTACACAACAGCGTTTAAAGTCACGTGTGGTGAGGAGGTGACGACAGACTCCTATCTTTCTTATTCAAAGTCCTCAAATTACCAATGGAATCAGTCAGACTACGTGGTCCCTCCTACCAATGCATATACGTGTTTGCATTTTGTCAATTTTACAATTTTCCATTACGTCTTCATTACGTATATAAAACAAGGAAGTAGATTTAATCATCTAATGCGACTTCAGCTGCCCATGAGTTTGAATCAAATCGCGTACTTGCTGAAGTAGATAAATATTTAATGTTAATGTTGTAGAATTTAATGAAATGATGCTAAATTGAAAAAAAAAAGAGGTGCTTTTTCTATTAAAGTAAAATTGATTATGTTTCTGCCGGATTTACATCGAATACACCAACCAAAGTAGAACCGTTTTAACTGATTCAAACAAAAGTGACACGTTCAACGAGAATAGTGCCGCGAACGTGGCCCGAGTTGACAAACGAATCACGGGTCCATCCATCCATAGAGTTGCGTACTTTTTATTTTCATTTTAGAGCTTCAGGATTTCAATAAGGTGATCGGATCTGTATGATCCCATCTTTAACAAACTTTAGTTAGGCCAGCCTTCTCTATCTTATATAAAGTTGATACACACAAGATCAGGGGCAGTTGGGATGCGTACACCTTTCAAAAATAAATCAAAAGACGAACAATTTCTAGGTTATATATTCACTAGCAGCTCCTCCATGGCAACCAAATATGTTAGGATCACCAAACCAAGCAAGCACTCTTGTGGATGTTGTGCCAGAAGATTCGCCGTGATCTGCTCTTCTGCTTACATCACATAATAGAGTACAGATAATAGATGGTACAAAGAACAATTACACAATTGCACAAGTATGTGCATCTAATCAGAGAAAAGGAGAGGTAGGTGTACAAATATAACTTGATGTTAAGGTACCCCACAAACGTGTAGGGATTCCAACCACTTTCCAACTAAAATTAAACCAACTGTTTTGTAGACTAATGCATCATCACTTCAACAGCTTTTGGGCTGACCAGCTTAGACTGGCTGTTTAGTAGTCCTGCCACCTCCCAACCAAGAGACGTGTGAAGCCTCTGTTACAAATTTCTGCCAATTTGTATTATAAACACTTCCATTGCGGAGCTTGAAACAGAATGAGCTACCTGTAGCCTTTGGGCATAACAAGACCGTCCAATTCTATTAGTAACTGTCCTAAATGATCTTGTAAAAATAAAAAATTTAACACGAACTGGTAAGCAAAAGTGTTTATTTTCCAGTTTATGGAACTCAAAACAAATATATATATATATATAATATACATAATAATGAGAAGTTTACAAAAATGTAAATGATATATATTATGATATTCATCACACAACTCATACAGCGACAGTCAACATTGACCAAGGTGAACCTCAGCCCACGGGAACTCAGCTCAGGTGTTGTTCTCTAGCCACCGTAAGATTGAAGTAAGCAGTTATTGCCTTCAGCTTGCCATTCAAGAAGTTCTTCTCCACCTGATATACACATCGATTTGTCATAAGAATATGATATGATTCTACAACATGGAATTAAAAGTTCTTCTCAAGTTCCTCAATGAATTTTTTGCAAGGCATCTATCAGAAGGTAGATGGGGGTCCCAGAATGTCAAATGACCAAGGCCATCATCTAAAAGGTAGAGCAAAAGAACTGTCCTTCCAGCAGGTAATAAAGGTGCCCAAGAAAGAGGAAGAACAGATATATACTTTCAAGCTTGTGAAAGGGAGGTATGTATCTCCAATAAAATGGAGTCAGATAAAAGCATGTGCATTGCAGTACTCAAAAAGGTTATCCAAATAATGGAAAACAGATAGAAGCATCAAGTAGTATGCACTGGTTTCTTTTCTTCAGAGGTATGGTAGACTACTTAGAAATAATGACAGGCTTAATATTCTAGGTACATCTGAACTAACTGAAAAAGGAATGACTTCATTATCCATGGCTAAAAGGAAAGGAGTAAAGCCCAATACTTCCATTTCAGAGATAGCTACCATTTAGTGACAGAATTGAACACTATCTGAAGTCTGATGTGGTGATCCATATAATTGGGCATCTGAATCATTAGATGTCACCCTCAAGCCTGGTAATGCACCCTGACAATTATATTTTGTAGACCAGCTACCAACTACAAATCTTGTGGAGATGCAAGTATTTACTATTAATCAGCAATACCTACCAGGTATACACAAGAAAAGCATAATTATTATAAAATTCAAAAGATACCTCCAATGACCGTGTAGGAAAGGCTGACAAACATAATTCTGCCAATTGATTGACGTTGACATTCTTTGGAAGAAACATGACAATTTTTGAAGCAATATCCTTCGCACAATTAAATAGAAAATATCTGCAAGTACATACAAGGGAAATGAATTCAGTCTTAAAGCAAGTGCTTAAAACATAAACAAACAAAAAACTGTCTCAAATGCAAAAAGTTGGATTATAAGAGGAATACGCATTATGAGGCTTAAGCATCGTCTGAATGTCATATTTCTTCACTGTAACATAATTGGGACCCCCCCAAGGAGGTGACAAAAAGACTGTGTCCGCCTGCAGTAAGGAATTTTAAGTACTGAACAATATTATAAAGGAGCTGAATACAAATAAATAAAAACTATACAAGAAATTTGACGAAGAATTTCAGTGCTTTTGTGATAATTCATAATAGTAATATATGCGGCATTATTCATCATCATGCAGAACAGAGACATTGATTGACCACATGAACCGTCATTCAAGGAAGTCAACCACTTGACAACACCAATTTGGTAAGGACAGAAACAACTAAAGAGGAGAGAATGGAGAAGACCAGTTAGGTATTTGAAACTTCATATAAAAGACAGGCAAACTTTTATCATTTTGATTGCCTTTTAAGTCGGGACAAACAATTTGTTCACCTATTCCAGCTCTTCATTTAATGATCACCTACAAGTTACATATACTGATAGAACAATCAATTCATAAACCTAAGTTATTAGACAGAAGAACCCAAAATATATGAAGCCATAATATACCCAAGGTATAATCAATGTGAGATTGCTTCAATTAGCTTATGTTTTGGGGGCATTGAAGATCACAAACAGAATCACCTTATTTTGTGTCTCACGAAAAAAAATAGACTCCTTACCCATGCAGAAAGGCAAGCAGTCAGTCAGCTAGCCCCCAGATCCAACCGCAAGGGTTGTCCAAAGGTAAGACCTTTTACGTTTCAAATTTCCTTGGGTACCTACAAGGGATACTACATCCCACAACTTTTGACTAAAGCTGTAGTGTCCAGTAGTAAACTAGCAGTCCCTAGTTTGAAGCTCAGTGAACAAAGAAAGATAAAGAAACTCAAAGCGTACTAAAAAAAAAAGCAGGAAAAAAAAAGCCGCTATAATCTCATGATTATTGCATTATAAGCGCTTTTTCTTTTCTTTTACTTTTGCAATAAATTCTAGAAGCTTTAACCTTTTTTCACTTAACAAAAACGGAAACTGTCTAATGATCAAATACCCTTTCCTCTTTTCTCATAAATATCCATGATATGCTGATGAATACTAATGTTTAATGGAATGTGATAGAAGTGGGTAACCAATGTTTTCAGTAAATTGCTTAAAATAAAACATCTCAGGAAAATCAACCAAAAACTGAAAAACACGATCAGGGTGGGGGATGGACATATAGCTCAAACGATTTTGCAGTCAGTCACCACATAAAGACAAAACAAACAAAATGAAAAAACACAAAAAGCTATTAATGACAGCAAGAAGCAATTTGATACCTTCAAAGTTCGTGACAAAATGAAAAAGTCCCCCTGCACGAAGTCTATCTGATCAACAACTCCATAGACGGTCGCGTTATGATAAGCATAATCGATTTTCTTACGATCAATATCAATTGCAATAACATGTTTGCTCCTGAATAGAAAAAAACACATATCAAGCACAGATAATTAAATAGATGCAGCTGAAATTTTACATTACAATTACAAAATCTGAAAAGAAAGTTAAAGAGATAGACACACTTTCTCTTACACACACACAAACAGTGAGGACATCATACAGAAGATAATTCAACCATACAAGTGAGATTTAATTGTTTCATCTCTTGCCAAGCTACAGTACTACCAATGGAGCAGTTGATATATTATTGATGTTACAGTAGAAGGAAAAGATACTACAATCATACTGTTCCTAATATGCAAGGAAATAACCAAGATATATTTTTGTCAATCATACTCCTTGATGCGACATTAATTTTCCCATAACAATGGTAATTCGTTCAAAAAAACAAAAATGAGTAGCTAAAACTCAAAACTATCCAAGTTCAAGAGTCACAGAGATGAAAGGCTATTATATACATGGAGTTGTACTAGTGGCCAAATGATATCCAAGATAACGAGTGGTCTGAACAACTGACTTACAAGTGAAGCATTACACAACCAACAACACTACCTTCCTAACTTCTGAATAGTAAAAAGAGAATCACATTATAGATTTAGATAGCACAAACCTCTTAGCAAATTGAATTGCATTCCCACCAACTCCAGCAAAACAGTCAACTATGATTCCACCACCACATTTGACTGCGTGATGCCTAGCTAAGGGCTCTGGTGTGACAGAAAACCATCCTTCCTCATCCATTCTTATACCATCATCAAATCTGGAAAATAGTAGGTATCTTTGACACCAATATTTGCAAATGTTGGCAGGAAACTCTTCATCCACCCCTTGAAATTGCAGCCCTGCAAAAAGAAAATGTCTTCATTCAAGGTACAAAAAGAATTTAGCAATATTTTTTCTAAATATTAACAGACATGAATAACATTGAGCAACTTAAAAAAGTGCGACAAAACCCAAGGTTACACCAATTAGCTTGGCCAAAAAAGTAGCCACAATTTTTATTTTTCAAGAAAAAAGTGCTCTGTATTCTCTCTTCAAGGTGGGAAGCCAATTCCAAGTCATGTCCACTTATTTTGCTTGCAACATAGCAAAAACTGAGCTACTGAAAATCCAGCTCATTTCTCATTTATGGACTATCAGTATAAGATATGCAATTTGCAATGGTATACAGCAAATAGCCATATGTGTATGGACGATTGTCCATATAGATGTATTTTGCATGTATATATGAATGCATGTGTATGAGCTATGAACAACCTTCACTTTCATCAGACAATTTCTTTTTAGTTTGTCTTCCTCTTGATTTCCTTTTCTTTTTCACAGTGACAGGGTTAAGGGGGGCATCTGGAACCATGAACTCTAGATACATATCATTCTTCTCACTAATTGATTCAGACAGTGTGCAGGTCAAGCTGTAACAAAAGCTCATTGTCATAAACCAGAAAAAACCAAAGTCTTCTTTCTAGGGGTTTCATAGAGAAGCAGAACAATCAAGAATTCAAGATATGCTCCTACGTCCTACCTGATACCATCTGATGGCTGATAGGCAGCGTCATCTTCACATTTCAAATGGGTATTGAGCTCATCAAGACCAAGATGCCTTACATCCCATTCCTGGCTGTCAAAAAGAAAAATATTAGAATGCGGTCATGATTTATTGACTACGATAAACAAAAACAAACAAACAAACAAACAAAAAGGAAAAGCACCCACATAGAGGAGACAAATTACCGATTGCAATGTTCTTGAGTATCTGACAACAAACATAATGAATCACTACAACAGCTGTTGATCGCAAAACGATCCAAACTGCTGCTTAAGTTAGTCACAGCAATGTCAGACATTGAGTTCCTAGTGGCATGTACACATTCCACTGAGAGCATATCAAGTGGCTGATCTGCTAGTCTACTACCATTGAAGGAATTCTCAAATGACTTAGCATTATTTTCTGTGAGACATATATCTACTGCCTCCGAGCAAACAAAAGAGCTAACAACCACTGCAGTTGGTTCATTAAATTTATCAGTGATGTCAACAGAAGCTAGATATTCCATGCCCGGCGGTGGATCCCAAGTAGAAACAAGTGTTTTAATGTTGTAGAAGTAGTTTCTTGAGTAGAAAGAGTCCCAATACACCTTCCAATCCCCATTATCGCTATTGCAATTGTAACAACCAATTTCAACTTGATTGACCACTTCCAAGCTTGAGGAATTAGTGACAGCTTCAGGTACCAGTGGTGGCTTATTGTACTTATTGTTGCAAAACTTCTCGCCATCTTTGTCACTACTAGTCACAGGGGACACCTCTAAGCAGTCACACTCCATGAAAAGACCACCTAGATCTTTCTTACCATTTGCAGAGCCTACATCTGTAACACAGTGTTCTGGAGAAAGTCTAGTCTCTAAGGTAGCAGAAACAACATTTTTCATGTCATCATTGGACATAACATCACCATGTAGTACAATGTCACTGTCCCACTCACCACTAGATGCAACATGAGATATTCCAACACAGATTTGTTCCTCGAAAGCAGTACCAGAAATCGTACCTGGACTCACTGAATTCTCTCCTTCACTGATGGGGCATTGGATTTCACTGGCATCCGCTGCAACATCATAACGAGATGATTCACTTTGGCCCAGCATTGATATGCAACATAAAGAATTGCTTGCATTATCAGGTAAAACATTAGGATATACCATCTCTGCCTTGTTCACTTTAGAAAATTCTGGCACTTCATCCTTACTTCC
This sequence comes from Litchi chinensis, assembly GCA_019925255.1. NCBI lineage: Eukaryota > Viridiplantae > Streptophyta > Magnoliopsida > Sapindales > Sapindaceae > Litchi > Litchi chinensis. Next base: position 10,880,643 of record CM034468.1, read on the forward strand.
TTTCTGATGGTGAGAATCTTTTGCGCGCATATTCTTCCTTTTGCCCTTGGTCTCACCATTGTTCTTCTGCAACATTGCCAATTTTACTGTTAGATCAAAGACAAGATCTACAATCACAGCAAATGTCGAGATAATATCACAACTCAAAAACATATAAATCCTTTCGCCTTTTAATTTATTCTCTTGCTACAATCAGAAGTATCACTTAATGCAGTTAATGCAGTTTGACTCCTATCATCAAGAAATTTTCCTGTCTCTACTTACACACACAACAAGGAAAAGGATTTTTGAGTTGCATTAATAATGAACAATGAACAAGTGCAATACATATAATTTTCAAACCCTAAGCACTATAATGTGTTGCTCCAATTGAACAAAAAGACATTAAAGTATCAAATTACCTCCTTGTTAGTTTGGAAACAAAGGGGAAGCCCCAATTCGGTCATCTGTGTAACCAATTCTACATCCTCAGCTAAAGAGTTCGAATCTGAACACGCACAACTTAATTTCTTCAGGCACATTATTATTGTAAGAATGATGCACAAGCACACTATAACTCATCGCAAATACAAACTCGCAAAGCCAAGTATGTTATATAGACAACAAATAAGTGAAACACTTGCCACTGGCCGTAGAAACTACATTTGAGGTGGCACCATCAACATCGTGCGCCAATTTCTGTGAACAAGAAAACAAAGAGGAAAAAAATTACAAGGCGTTTAAACAGTTGAAAATATAAACTTGAAAGCAGAAGAAATTTACACAGATTTCAGGTTCTTGCGGCTCCTCCGGCCAACCGTCGTCCCTATTGAGTTATACAAAATAAAAATACAATCTGTTAAAACGCAGAGCCTAATAAAATCGAACCATACTATTTGAAATAGTAGCGAGTATGAGGCAAAAGAAGCGAACCATAGATGGACTTCAGTGAGCTTAAAGCGAGAGCCGAGCGCTTTGATGGCCGCACCTTCGACTTCGAGTCCAGTTCTGCCCATTTGGTTAAGTGACGGAATTTTTACGCTGCCCCTTTATATACGTACACCCTTTTTTTTAACTAAAACGCTGTCGTTTAGAGAGTTTTGTTTAATATAAAGTGACGTCGATTTTGTGCTGTACATCCAGTTAATAACCAGTAGTAAAAGAGGGAAGCCGGCGAGGGCAGCGAGAAAGGAAGGAATGGAGGACGGCGAGATAGAGGAGGAGGGAATGGTGATAGACGGTAACGGAGGAGGAGACGCAGAGTTAACAGACTCGCCGGCGGAGAATTCGGCTTACGAGATGCTGAGAGAGAGCAAATCGTCGATTGAAGAAATCGTAGCTGAGATGCTCGAAATCAAAAAGGAAAAAAAACCTAAATCTCAAATAAGAGAGCTCGTCACTCAAATGTTTATCCACTTCGTCACTCTCCGTCAGGTCTCTTCTCTCTCTTTTCTAGGGTTTCACGTTTATTTACACTCTTTTTATTTATTTATTTAGTTATTTCGAAATATAGGCGAACCGTACTATATTGGTAGAAGAAGACGGTGTAAAAGCGGAGACAGAACGCGCGAAGGCGCCAGTGGACTCGAGGACTCTGCAGCTGCACAATTTGATGTATGAGAAGAGTCACTATGTTAAAGCAATAAAGGCTTGTAAGGATTTCAAGTCCAAATATCCTGATATCGAACTCGTGCCTGAGGAGGAGTTTTTTCGCGATGCTCCAGAGAGGATCAAAGGCTCCAAACTCTCCAGCGACACCTCCCACGATCTTATGCTCAAAAGACTCAATTTTGAGTTACACCAGGTAACTTATATATATATATATAGTATGTATGTATGTATATGTGCGGCTTATGATACCATGTTAGTGTTTGAGTTATTGTGGTATTGGTAGATCAAGTTTTGAAGTGGTAATGTGTAATGTGTATCAGCGAAAAGAACTGTGTAAGCTTCATGAGAAACTGGAACAGCATAAGAAGAGTTTGCAAGAGACCATTGCGAATAGGAAGAAGTTCTTGTCAAGTCTCCCTTCGCATCTCAAGTCACTTAAGAAAGCGTCGTTACCCGTACAGAACCAATTAGGGGTTTTGCATACGAAGAAAATAAAGCAACAACACTCGGCTGAGCTGCTTCCGCCGCCTTTGTATGTGATTTTTTCACAGCTTGCGGCACAGAAGGAAGCGTTTAGTGAGAATATTGATCTGGAGATAGTGGGAAGTTTGAAAGATGCTCAGGCTTTTGCCCGCCAGCAAGCAATTAAAGACACTGGTAAAGATTGCTGGTTCTTACTCTTCAGCTGTTTGAATGAGTTCAATTATGTTTTGGATGGGGCTTTTGTACTATGAATGCGATAATGAGTTAATACAGATTATAATTTATTAATGCTTAAATGGGTGTAATTTGGCTACTTAAAGTGATGCCACTGCTTTAACTGTGACATTTACTGGAAATGACATAATGATATTGATAGAAACATGTTTAGCAGCTGTGGCTGGTCTATATTGGCTGTTTGCATCATACAAATTAGGTCTCTCAGTTGTATATTTTACTATGATTTTCACCATTTTTGACATCTGGGGTAGTATAAAGTTAATCTGTAATTTGGAGATGGATTTGTGTGATTTCATTCTTAATGAAAAAACTTCATGCTGTTGGATATGATGGCTCAGGTGTGCCTACCAATGTTGAGAGCTCCAAGTTGGAGGATGATGTACCTGACGATGAGGATGATGGCCAGAGAAGGAGAAAGCGGCCTAAGAGAGTTCAAAGTAAGGAGAACCTTGACCAGACAGGAGTTTATCAAGTTCATCCACTTAAAATCATCCTTCATATAAACGATGACGAGGCTGCTGATCCCAAGTCTGCAAAACTCATCACATTGAAATTTGAGTACTTGTTGAAATTGAATGTTGTATGTGTCGGGATAGAAGGGTCACATGAAGGAGCTGAGAATGATATCTTATGCAATTTGTTTCCTAATGACACCGGCCTAGAGCTTCCTCACCAGGTTGATATTCATTTATGCATGAGTTAATTTTATCGTGTTTCATATTTTTTCTCATCACATTCAACTTTAATATGTCTTGATTTTTTTCTGGATGATGATGCAGTCAGCAAAACTCACTGTTGGTGATACACTAGTCTTTGATGAAAGGAGAACTTCACGTCCATATAAGTGGGCCCAGCATTTGGCAGGAATTGATTTCTTACCAGAAGTCTCACCATTGCTTGCTAGCCATGAAAATCCAAATAGTGAAGCTAGCAAAAGTGATGCTGTTATATCTGGCCTGGCAGTATATCGCCAACAGAATAGGGTAGAGACAGTTGTGCAAAGAATTCGTTCTAGAAAGAAGGCTCAGCTGGCTCTTATGTGAGTCAATGTTCTGCATAATTGTAATTTTGTATAATCTAGTAAAATCTAGAAAATCAGTAGGAGATGAATACCACCATGTGTTCAAATTGGTTATCAAGTTTTCTTTCCTTGGCTAGGACTGCTATGGATATCCTTATTGATATGAATTATCCATTGTGTTATACTCTTTTTCTTGTTTTTGTAACTTCATTTTGTGCTGCATGTTTATGGCTTCTGTGTTTGCTTTTCTATGGAAGTACGCCTTTAAATTTCAAGTTGGGGCTCTCTTAGTGTCTTGTTTGTCCTTCTGGTAAGGTAAGCACTATGTTGAAAATTTGGAATCCTTTTATTGGTTTACAGGGAACAGCTTGATTCACTTATGAAGCTTAAATGGCCCACTTTGAAATGTGAAAGTGTTCCATGGGTTTTGCATACCCCACTATGCAATTTGCATAATTGGTCGACTGTAGGGCCTTCACATAGTCAGTCTCCATCTTTGCCTGCCATTGAGACAGAGCAGATTCAGGAACATATTGATGTCACTACAGATGGCAGATCTGGTAATTCTAAGGAAGAGCTAGAGGGTGCAAGGGAAGATGGGGAGCTTCCATCTCTGGTTCCAGCTGCATCTGTTGGCGGTGATTTTAATATTACACCATCAAAAGCATCTAATTTAGATCATTCTCTGCAGCTGGCTTTAATTTCAAAGACCATGATTTCTCCAGTTAGTAAGGCAAGATCACTAAGTTTCAAAAAATATGATGATGATTCTGATCTCTTGCTGGATACAGATAATGAATTGGATGACCTTGCACCAATTATGGTGGAGGCAGAAAATGCTGCTTCTATACAATGCTATGAGACTGAAAACTCATGGGTGGATTGTGGGGTCAAGGAGTTTTGTCTCGCTTTAACCCGGAAAATGGATGTAAATGAGAAGATTGTAACCTTGCAAGCTAAGGTTTGTCAATTAGTTGCTTGATATATATATAAATACACACACACACACTCTTGTATACATTTTTGTACATTCACTTTGGAACTTAAAATCAATTTCTGTCACAGGTCAAGGTCAGCATGGAGTATCCTCTGAGGCCACCTCTTTTTGCTTTGAATCTTGACACTGCTCCTGGAGAAAATGGATGTAAGAGTGACAGTTCTGAGTGGTTCAATGAACTTCTTGCCATGGAGGGAGAGGTAAGCTATTCATGTATTGTTGAAAAGCTCTCAGCTGTAAATTCTGCACAAAGTAGCTTAAACTAGTTTCATGGAGTGGCTTTATTGTATGTTGCAACAAATTAGCTACATTTACTAATTACAGTATCATATATTCATTTTATAAGGCATTAACTGAGGGGGTAGCTTTTGGTTAAAGTACTTATTTAAAATAATTTTTTGATGCCTTGATGGTATGATTGATGTTTTCTAACAGTAGAAGTTACTTCTTTGCACTTTGTCAATAATATTTTTAACATGAAAGATTGTATATAATGGCCTCTTTTTAACTGATAACTGTATTAATAATCTATGTCCTTGTTTGCACTGTCATTTAGTTCTCAAATCTATTGTTGTTAATAAATGTGAAATTTCAACTGAAATGTTAATTGTTCTTTGCATTGTATAGGTCAATCTTCACATTCTAAAGATGGTGCCTCCGGATCAGGAAAACTACATCTTAGCTCATCAAGTGCGTTGTCTTGCTATGCTGTTTGACTACTGCATGGATGAGGTATCCCGATCTTCTGAAAACAGGAAGAGTACTTCTGTTGTTGATGTTGGCTTGTGTAAGCCTGTTAGTGGGAGGCTTATAGCCAGATCACTCAGAGGAAGGGATCGGAGGAAAATGATATCCTGGAAGGACAAGGAATGTACTCCTGGTTATCCATATTAGAAGTGAAGTTTCAGGTTTAAGGTGACAACACTGATGCTGCTGCAACCAGTTGACTTTAGATATAGAAAAAACTGTAGGATGGGTATCATTTTGTTGGCTATGGCAAAGGATGAGAGAGGACGTTGGTTGCTTGCGCAGCAGCATATTCTGAGTTTCCATTGTACGTTGTTAAGCAGTGGATGTACAACTCGACTTCCTCCACTTGATGTGATTTAAAAAGATCGTTACTGTTGGAATGCTTGAATGGCATTGCTTCAGCACGGGCCTCATTCAGTGTCATATTAGGAAAAGTAGGTGTTTTTGTGTTGTATCAGCATGTGTGACAGAATACAGTCCATTATCCAGGTAAGAAGGCTAAAGATTTTAAATTATTTTCAACTTTGAAGAGCTTGGAGAACCAACTTAGTCGGCCTGTAGTATTTTGTGCTTTTGTTGCCTAGTGCAAATTGCACTCAATTATATGTTAGGAGTTGAGGATCCAGCTTGCATTCCCCAAACTTTAATGTAGCTAAAATTTATCCCTTTGATGGAATGATAGCTCGATATGTGGCATGTAATAAATGGAGGAGATTATGCTGTGGATTTAATAAATGTGAATTTCACTATTCCTACTCTAATTAGATCGTATATCCTGGTCAACTTGCACTTGTAGAAGTTTGACTGGAATACACGGCTCATGCAACCCAGCCTATCACCAAAGTGTTGCACTTTGGTAATGGTGTGCCATTTTGCTTTGCATATTATTTTCAGTGTTCAAGCGTTTTTGACAGGTAAATTTTGCAACCATCCTCATCTATTACATAATATTACGAGTTAGCTGCGTTTTATCCATTGGTTTTTCCTATATACTCTTGTTTGATGTTGAATGCCAATCCAATGTTAGGTTTAATTGTACACAAGTGCATGCACACACGAACTGACGTGTGTGACACGCATCCAGGTGTCTGTGTGAAACAATCAGCCCTAATCATGATAATTAGACACCAAAAGAAGCTTGGATGGGATGGGTCCACCGTATCACCCGTTGAGTCTACTAAATCCCCTTGCAGCATGCCACCACATGATAAAACACAGAGAAGTATAAACCGTTTGGATATCATGACTTTATAAGGTGTGCGTTTGCCCGGCTCAATTTTTTCTCTTTGGATTCGTTTTCTCTGGATATTCATGCCCGGTGTAAGCACAGTTACAATGGAAACGAGGAGTACTTGTTCAATATCCCGTGCATGTTAAGGCACCATACACAGTATGTTGTAACATAATATTGTTCATGAGTAAATAATATGGAAGAAATCGGTAATGCCCTCACACTGAAATATCAAATGGCAACTAAATATGCTATATATATTTCTTCTCTTCCTTTATCTAATCATCATGTTCATAATAGCGGATGCATATAATAGATAACGGAAGATCTAACCTAAACCACACTAAAATTCTCGACATCGTAATGTTAATCTACAGCTGAATATTAGCGACCACATCTTTGCCTCAAATATGTACAGCGACCACCATACATGATTTTCAAGCACACAATCACAATCGCTTCCACCGCCTTACCATGGACCAGTCTGTGTCCGTCTCAAGCACGGTTTCTTCCCTGCACGTTCCACATTCATCATCTCCAGGACCTGTGATGCCATCAAACGCAAATATTCACAAATGACCCAATTTTAAATCTTGCACATCTATCATAGAATCCATTGGAACTACAATTTCAAGTCTTACTGAGGAATCTATCAAGAATATATTACATATATAGATATATATATTCTTATTGAGGAAAACAACAATAAGAAAGGCTGTCTGCATTTAGTTTTGAAGGTGTGGAAAATTACTTTTCCGCTGTAAAAAGATAGCCTTCATGAATAGGTATCTGAATCATTAACCTCATTCAAAACCCAGAACCTACTACTGAAATAACAAAGTGACAACCAAATGAAATAAAGCTGCGAAAAAAAATGTAAATCTGACCAGATTTTTTTTTTTCCCCTAACCTCCTGACACTTACGTCAAACAACTGTCGAGACCTTATCTGAGATAGAACTATATTACATGGCCTGGAATGCTATTCCCGGAAGCCGGGAGAGATCTACCCACATTTAGTAGGAAAATCGCCCACATTATCCTCTTTTTTGTGGGCACTGCACCTTGAACCATGCCCTTTGCACTGGGCAGGGTGCTGCTGGTGCTCTGCACCAGCAGGTTTTGGCTAAATCTGAGCAGATTTACCTTTTGAGACTTCATCCGAAATCTAAAACCTATTTTAACAAATTAGGTGGCTGGCAATGCATAAAAATACAGTTATGTTTATTTAAGCAGCATATAATCAAATCTAGAAACACAGATGAAAGTTGCAGGACAAAAAAATTTTCACAATCTATTTATGTATGCGTCAGCTATCTGTAGGAGAAGCAAAAAGAGTGAAAACTAGACAATGACTATATTCCCTCTTTCCATCATGCAACCACATATTTGAGTTTCTCTAAGCTGAGGGGAAGCATACATGCATGGACAGAATGGTGCATGTGCATGTATTATAACACACAAAAGCATAATTGTTAAAAAAATTTGCAAGCCCACTGTGCAATGAATTTTGACCAATATATTGTAAATCAGCAGAAATCCAAGTAAAGACTCCATGCCAGGAAACCTAATAGTCAAGTGACATTCATTTTAATAAAATTCTAATGTAACTCTAATGGTTAGTCAGCGGAAAACAAAGTTTGACTTGCAGCAGTTAAACTGAACTAAAACTTGAAATCAGTTCATTTTCCAAAACGGGGCAAATTAGAGAAAACCATATTCAACCATTGCAAGAAAATAATACGGTCCAGATCAGGGGCGAAGCTAAGAAGAGGCCCGCAGGGGGCATGGACCCTGCAGCCTTTTAAAAGTTTTCAATTTAGTCCTTATAACTAATTGAATTATTTTTCTTTATCTCTTCAAAAAGGAAATTCTATAGTTTGGCTCGAAAACTTTGTTAAACTTGAAATTCTGGATTTGCCCCTAGTCTAGATGAACTCATGTAGATTATTATTAAATTATATTTTTAAAATTTTCCTACATCCTGTTACAAGGAATTCTATCAGATGACCTCTAATAAATTGGTCATCTCTGACTACTACGCACAAGATGACAAACAAGGACTGATGGTATTTTTTTTAATCTTTGACAGGAACTCTGATGGTTCTCAAAGAAAAAAACTCATTTTGGGTGGAACAAACAAAAGATCTGAGAGTATATTTGATTAAAAGAAAACAATCTTTTGGGTGGTAGTGTGAACAAAATACTGTAAATGGAAGATTTAATTACCCTAACAGATGAGCAAAAGCCAAAAATATGATAACAGCCGGGTATTAGAATGATTTGTTTCAACCAACAACCAAAGAGAAGGACTCGTCACCTGATTTTTCTGCATTTCCATCATTTCTTCCTGCAGCAACCAAAACACAGTTAATGAGATTTAGCAGCGAGATTACTTTTGTGTATGAGGGCACACCAATGTGTGATTGAAAAAACCAAACATACTTGTTTCTGTCGCAATTCTTGGTTTTCCTCTTTCAACTTAGCAACTTCTGCTTCCAACTCCATGGTATAAGCCTGGCACATTACAACAGAGAATTTAAGAAACATGTCAAGCGCATATAAAAAAACAACAAAAGATTACCAACAAATTTTCTGAATAATTAGAATTATTTCCATCCCCCCTCTATAATGTTTCATTCAGAAAAGCATTAAGGTCAGAGGCTCTGAAGTTAATCATCCTTTTAATTGGTGTTCACATGATACAACTACTACTGGACGTTATGTTCCTTAAACAATATTCCATTACCTTGTACAAACTGGATCCTTATAACTCCTCATGACTTTGACTTCTCATAATCTTTCATCTCTTGTCATGTCAGATCGCTATCACATTACCATTCTGCTGCATACTCTTTCAAGAAGCTTAGAATGCAGCGTGTTCATAGATGATAAAAGCAGAAGGTTAATGGCTAGCAAAATTCATTAAGTGACAAGAAGATGAAACTCAATTTTTTTATAAAGCTCTTGTAGTCATGTATCGATGGTTCTTTACTTTCATCAAAGTAATTTTAAACAAACCATACCTCATAAATCAAGGCTACTGAAGAGAAACTCCAATATCACAGGTTTCTTTTTCCTCGTATTTAGTAAGCGGCTCTATAAGCACCAGCTCTATAGTAAGTTAGTAAGCTTACTATATTACATCTTCTTAAAAACAAATTTAACCTGGTATAAGCTATCCTTTTCAACAATAACTCCAATATAGTTTACAGGATTCTCTAGACTTATATAATCAGCTCCAGGTGTACACAAGCAAGCAAAAAATATTTGTTCATAAGACTGTTAAAATCAGGTCTGAAATGTTCATTCGTCATTAAGAGACATAATTTTGTTATTTGACTATCTGAGTGTTCACTTTATGAACAATCAATTTCATACTAGCACACAAGCAGAAAGCAGCAGACATCGACTCCCAAAAAACAGAAGCAATATGCATAAGAAAGCAGTGGATGAAGACCAAATCAAACATATATTCACCTGCTTGCGTGCCCTAGACCGTGCAGCTGATTCTCTATTCTTGATCATTCTTCTCTGCCTCCTCTCAACAACCTTTTCAACATTCCCATTGAACTTCCTCCCCCTTAAACCTCCATTAAACATGTAAGGAACCGGAGACACAGAAGATGTATCCCCATTGCTCTTTCCTATCCCATCCGACGAGAGCTGGTTTGCAGGTGATCCTGTGGCAACACCAACAGGTGCAGCACCTAAACCAATCATTCCCATACCTCCACCCTGCAGTGCACCACCCTGAATCAAACTACTACTCATCGACTGATCACTTAATCCCACCATTGCACCTTTAATTCCAGGACTACTCTGTAAAGGCATATGAGTCGCAAACGCCATATTTGGCTGCTTTGGATATATCTGTGGCTGCTGTGGCTGCTGCGGCTGCTGATTAAGCGGGTGCTGATTCAGCCTTGCCCCATTGACATTCAAAGGCAAATTCGTAGACTGGATAGTAATCTGATTACCACTCTCCAAATTACGATTCCCCATCAAATTCCCACCCTTACCCACCTCCTGAAACCCAATTCCCAACCCAGTATTATTAGATGCACGTGATAAATCACCAAAAAACCCACAATTATTATTATTAAACTTTCCACCACCCAACTGTATATCTTCCCTAACAACCCCAGCTCTCACCAAAAACTCCTCCAAAGTGATCTCCCCCAACGTCTGCTGCCTCTGTGGCATATTATTAGATCCTTGACCACCACCACCACCACCTCCACATCCTTCAAACTATACTCCTTTGAAATATCCTTCCACACCTCATCAACAGTCTTTTGACTCAAAGTCCGCGGCAAAGTTAACGAGCCTTGTCTCTGCAAACCATTACTACCATCCTGATTCCCACCAGAAGCAGCAACCATAGTTTGTGTCTCCTCAGCAGTCCATATATTCTTCAACAACTCATCCATATTCATTGACCCAAAATCCTTGCCTAAAGAACCCCCCATAGTGTTTTGAAACTCTTCAAACGTCAACGAATAGACTGAAGGCTGCCGCGCCAGCGGCACATTCCCCGGCAGCTTATTTCCCTCGTTTGGCGGCTCATTACTGAAGTTCTTGAAGTTCATTTCACTTCCTAGTTTGTATATATCTGAATCAAACACAATTCAAAAGTTCATTTAACCTAAGAATCTGATACTCCAATCACAAAAATGAATCTAAACAAAAACACACACACTACAAACTTCAAATTCAAGAACCAACATCAACCAAAATTCATCTAATAAATAAATCAAACCCAAACTTTAACACATTTCTACTAAAATTTAAAAAATTAGAAATTAAAAAAAAAATTTAAAAACAATCCATCACCAAAACAAAATCAACAACATAAAACTAAACACAACAATAAAAAGAACATAGATCAAAGTATACATACTTTATAAAACAAACTTGCAGACTTGTAGCACACTTAATCAACTAAAATGTTTAGACAAGATCTTCAATTCGAGAAATCAATCTAGATAATAAAAACTTATTAAAAAAACAAAAAAGTAAAAGAAAGTATATAAAAATGAAGCCAGAGAAAGAGAGTAAGTTGTGTTACCTACACTAATTTTTTTTTTTTTTTAATTTTTTGCAATATTTGGTGATGTTCGTATTTTAATTGTATGGATTTTTTTGGTGCTATATCCGACGGCTTCTTTGCTGGCTGCGCTTTTTGCGTTCCTTCTTCTTCGATTGCTAGGGCTGGCTGGGTGCGCCAAGTGTCGATTGTCTCTTGCTATCTTTTATTTTTCGCTTTCAAGACATGGAGATTGGTTTTTCAATGATTTTTTATATTAACTTTTTGTATATAATAAAGCTCAGTGGGTCAGCCGCATTGGGAGACGTGGACCAATCAGGGAAGGGTGATGTGATGGGCACCCAATCATGTCTCGCTACATGGGAGAATGTGAGCCGGCCA